>CM053029.1:520737087-521144587 GCA_028564925.1 Lithobates sylvaticus
ATGTCAGCTCCCTGCTTTTTGAAAGCTCAGGCAAGCTGTATAAATGATGCACTTTGAATGGATGTAGAGAAGACTGCAGATAAACAGGTACAATTTATGTGGGAGGATTTCATCTCTATGTATCACCTGAGGCTCATCACTTCAATGGGTATATGGAAGAATTTACAAAAACTTTAAGGCCTTTTTTAGCAAAGTGAAATTAAACTAAAGCACAATCAATGGTTTTCTGACTAGTAAAGGTAATAACACAAACATAGAGGTTACTGTTATCAGGCAGAACTTTTATATGTTTAAAATGACAAATTCCATTTCATAATTGATTGCTTAGAATTAAGTTTTCTATGGTTATTTACGCAACAATTTTATGCTTCTTGAAAATATTCATAGCATAAATTCTTAAGATGAAATTCTCATCCTGAAAGTGATTCATAAATCTGTTTTTCTACAGGTTTTATATGCTGTGTAATTACTAATATTTGATAGTGTGTTTATGAGAATCAGGCGCCTTTTTGATCATTTAGCTGCTCTTAGCATATAAATTCCTTCGTCTTGGTTGCTGTCCAAAGGTATGTGTGATGGAGTTGAAAAGGAACAGCACATGCATACAATTATCAGCATTAACAAAGCCAAGTAAAATAAATGTCTCAATGTAAGAAAATAATTTCAACATAAATGTATATTTTAAAAGCTGCTTTTATGGACCGAAAACTGCAGTACATGCTTAGGAGCAGCTCACACTCTTGGCTGTCACATTATAGTAACTTGATGAACTTAAGTACTTGTTAAAGGTTTGGCTACTGCAAACTGTGTAGTGTCCTTCAGACATCCTCTGTCAATGTGAATTTAACAGTCCTGAATCTGATCTGTAAAGTAATGAGCTCTGCTGTACAGCTTACAGAAAAAGGACACAATGGAAGCTTCTATATATCTGACAATGTTCAGGTTCTTTAACTTTATGTCTTTACAATTAATTTGATAACTTTTTATTTTTCAGAATTCAGAAAATAACAAATTTGGAATGCCTTAAAAATCTTGATGTCTTGGACTTACATGGAAATCAGGTATTGTTTCAACTGTCAGGACGTCTGCCAAATGCTATTATAGTCATACCGACCTACAAATGAATAAAGTATCTTCTCTGTGTACCACCAAGGAAATATGAAATTCTAGAGCCTGTAAACTGTTATGCCCCGTACACACGGTCGGAAATTCCGACGGGAAAAGTCTGATCAGATTATGTTGTCGGAAAATCCGATCGCATGTGGGCTCTAGCGGACTTTTTCCGTCGGAATTTCCATTGGAAAGTTTTTAGAGCAGGACCTTAAATTTTCCGACAATAAGGTCCGATCTGACTTTTTCCAATCGTGTGTATAGAATTCCGACGCACAAAGTGCCACGCATGCTCCGAATAAATTTGGGGACGAAAGCTATTGGCTACTGGCCTCTACGTAGTCCTGTCGTACGTTTACTACGTCACCTCGTTCGGAACGATTGGATTTTCCGACTACTTTGTCCGACCGTGTGTATGCAACACAAGTTTTGGACAAAATCCGTCGGAAAAAATCAGACGGATTTTGTGGTCGGAATGTCCGACCGTGTGTACGGGGCATTAATGAGTTTTAAGTACCCATGCTTGTGGCAAGTTGAAGGTAAATTAACCCAGTGGAATACAATACCCAAGATTCACTCAGAATTGATCACTGTAGAAAGTTACTTAGGTTACAGATGAACAGAGCTTACAGTACGACTCTACTTTGGTTGAGGAGAATGATCCTATCCTGGTCAATTAGACATGTCAAACAGTACAACGCATCCAAACATAACCCCTGAGATCAATGAGCATTTAATAAACCCAAATCGAAAAGCACTCGTCTTCAGGGTTGGCTGCGGCACACAAAATGTGTTTTGCAATGAAGCTTCTCCTCCATTAACCTGGTGACAGTATTGGAGAGTATTTACCCCATTTGCCTATATTGCTAAATTTGGGGATGCAGTGGAGGAATCTGCTAAGGCAACACCAATACTGGCAAAATATACTAAGCTTGCATGCCATAGTACACTATATAGTTTGACCCAGCCAACCTTAAAGGTGAGCTATTTTCAGTTTGGGCTTACTGAGCATACATTGATGTAAGGTGATACAATTAGATGTGTTCACCTACTGTTATTATGTTTACCCATTGATGAATTGGGGAATGGACAAGCTGCTGCACCACCTGTTCTTAAAAGGGAAATGTGGGAATCAAAAATAACAATCAATCATACTCCTCTAAATGGCTGCAGCACTGATCCCAGCTGCATCTGCCCCTGCCGTCTCTACACCAAGAACTGAGCAATCAAAGTCTGCTGATCACTTAGCTCTCAATCTTCAGTGAGAAGAGAGCCGCTGAAAGGTTGAGCCAGTTGCTGGTTGGGATCCTTGCAGAGCCTAGACCTACTCTGTGATGTCCTGCCTTCTGATCTAAATACATTTGAACTTGTTATTGCTTGCCTCATCCAATGCGCTCTTCTAACCTCCTGATGTTGCCTAGGGGCCCAATCTAGGAAAACTGCACTGCCGAATTCAAAGCTGACATTATCAGTGGCCAGCATCTTCTGCATTTTGTGTTGTGCCGGCCCATAGATGAAGTCACATGTCCAGTCATCTGAGGGGAAATAAAATCCTTTTTCCTTGATCACATGAGATCTCACAACGTATAGCCAATATCTCCTTGGAAGGCACTGGGGATGTAGTCCTCTAAGCAGGCTTCTGTCAACAGAGCCTGCCTTCTAAACCACAGAGGTGCTTAGAGGAGGAGTTTCAGGAGGCAGAGTCAGTACAGAATCACTGCTTAAAGGCAGAAAGGTACCATGGGATATGTAGTCCTTAGAAATTGAAAGTACACAGCAGAGGAGAAGCTGCATAACATGCAGGGAATCCAGGAGGTTGTGGAAGGAGATTGCCAGCAAATAGGCATAACCCTGATTTAAATCCTCTGCATTTATATATAGTGTCTTTCTTTTGGTACAAATGTTCAGTTTTGGTATGGATGGGTTTCTACAAGAAAATGATGATTGTTTTAGAAAAAATCAACCTGAAAACTAAAATGACATTAACTCTAGGCCCAATAGGATGTCTATGAATGAATAAAACGCACATTTAAGGTGTCACTGCTATCAGAAAAAGTAGTTCTAAAAGTACTTGGTGCTTTTTGTTCAGTGGCAGCCTTTTTGTTTCTAAAAGAATAATCCCTAATTTGGCACCATTTTGAATTTTATAGGTTCTGTTCCTGACTACATAGATGTTTAATGTGGTTTCACATAATAAGACAACAGGCAGTTGTGGCCATGTTATGCTCACTATGCATACACGGTGAAAACCCCAATATTTGCATTTCCTTCAAGACAACGGAGTATGTCTGCTACATAGCATAACATTGTCACAACTGCCTCTTGTAGCAAATAAAATGAATGGAAAGTTTGAGATTAAATGTATATTCGATTTTCTGACCTTCTGGTCAATAGGCTGGCTAGGTTTACACAGGCAGCAGATCAGAGGTAATAACAGGCAATTCATTTGCGTTTTTACGGCTCTACAACCGCTCATCTCCAAACGAACATGGCAGCAGCTTGGGTAAGTATATATGCCCCAGCTGTGAGTCTTGGCTTTGCAGTGTGGCAGCTTGGATTGATTTAATAAAACTGGTAAAATTTGGTCCAGCTCGCCATAGACCATGGGACCGTGCTGTGACCACAACCTAAATGCTTGGTTTGTGGTCGTAGTGTAGTATTTAAATGCAAATTCTCCCATTGGGCTGGGTAAAATTGGTTAAAGTGATTGTAAATAATCACCTTATAAAACAACCCATTCAGTTTAAAATAGAAATGGAAGGAAAACATGTTTGTATAGATATAAAAATACATTATAAATATTTATTTTTCCCCTTTTTTATAAGTGATCACATTCCCTCTGTTCTCAGCTGCATCAGCAGTACACAGAGCTTCCCAGTGAATGGCTGTAGCCCATTATGTGACACTTACCTGCAGGAGAAGCCTGCGATGTCCCTGTCTTCCTCGCTAGTAGCGAGCGTCTATTCTTCACCCCTCTTCCTTCCTGGGCTGCAAACTCCAGCTCTGCGACTGGCTGAAGTCGCGTGACATTGCGTGACGTCACTCCCGCGCATGCGCACGGGAGCCGCCTTTAACGGCCTGACCCGAGCTAGAAACGGCACAGCGTGCTCTGTCTAACTCCGGCGCATGCGCAGAAGAAATCTCCGTACATCGATTTGCAAATATCTCCTAGACCGTGTAGGTCTGGGAGATATTTTAAGCACCTGCAGGTAAGCCTTAATCTAGGCTTGTGTGGAGGAAAGTGCAGCGCTAAAATATGTGAACGGTTGTGATACCCATTAAACCAAAAAAATTCAAAATGAGAAGAACAATGATATGTACTCCTTGAAATATTGAAAAACACAAATATGATATGTGTAAAAAATAAGAATAAACAAAATGTCCCAAAGTGATAAGATGAAGATGGCGTCAAGCCAGGATGATCTTAGACTGAATCCTCTGGTACACACATTTAAGGACAGATGGAAATGGATGTGCGCTTACCGGAACTGGTGGACTCCCTGTCAGTAACAGGGAGTCAAACGGGCATAGAGAAGCTCCAAACGGCCAGCAGACTCGACGTTCCAGGGTAGGCAGATGAACTCTGTGGAACGACTCGCAACCTCACAAAACCGATGTGGATAGTCAGAGTGTAGATGACTTGAATAGAGCCTGGACCAACATTGATGGAACTGGAACTTCCTGATAGCCACTCGACAGATGGAATAAAACGAGCCGGTAGTGGACCCCCACTGATGGTACAGCGAAAGCTCTCCTAGGGTACTCTCCGGAAAAATATTTCAAACCATATAATGGAAAAGGAGGAGAAAAACAAAAAACACAAGGAGAGGACTCCAATGGTGTAGATCAATCGGGCAGGTTTTTATTGACAAAAACCAATAAAGAACAAAAATTGTTAAAAGTGATCACATTTAAAAGCAGTGTGGGAATGAGTATGACCTCGCCCGACGCGTTTCGTCTATAGTAGACTTCAACTGGGGATATGCAATTTTGACACATTTTTGCCGCGATTTTGTACAGGTCATCAATGTAAAAAGCAGAAAAATGCCCAAATCTGCCTAAAAAAAAAAAAAGTTCCAGAACTTGTTTGAGCTTCAAACGTTTGGAGCTTTTGGCTCCAGGCGTTTTGGAGTGGAGATGTGAACCATCTCCATAGAGAATGATTGATTTTTTCCCTTCAAGCTACAAAACGCTCAGGTGTGAATGTGGTCAGTTTTTAAGCAGGACGGCAGAGGCACTGGCAGGAACACCAGGGATTTCACATAAAGGAAGCAATACAAAGAGCACAGGATACTTTCTCATACAAGTACATGGTACAGCAGACACATATCAGGAATATGAAGTTTTGGGGCAACAAACGCTTTAAGCCGGATTTGTAAAGACAGTAGTTTGGTGATTGTATTGCTTCTAATTCGGGCCTGCCTGAGAGATGCTTATGAGCGATAGTATAACCTATTCCTTCATGTGATAAAACTTTTATCCTGTTTTCTGCATTGTTATCTATGTATATTAACAATGGTATGGAAGCAATATATAATCATAATCAAAATACAACAAGTTTTTCATAGTGCTGAGTGAGTTAAGAGGGCAAGCACATGATTTTACTCAGTTTTAAGGGATTTACGGCTTCCTCGTGTGCATCTCCGGTTGGGATATAAAGAGTGGTGTATATTGCAGCCACCTGTCCTATCAGAGGCATATAAACAGACCTCATACAGTCACACTCAGCTCTACAAAACAAAGCAGAAAAGGAAAGAAATTACATTTCAGAATTTCTGCACATACATATACAGCTGGACAAGAGCACTTTAGATATTAAACTCCTCAATGCCCTCCCCTGGCCTTTATAACCATGTGTATTAAAAGTGTATAGCAAGTCTGAAGCTCTAATGGTTTGAAATGCCCGCTCATGATTGAGAAGTCTACCCAGATCCATCACAACCTAAACTCTAGCTGTACTAAATTTCGATGGTACAGTCCAGTGCATGCACTGTGGTGAAAATGATGTCACTCTACAGCCACACCTTGGTGCATTCATTTACACACTGCCATTATTCTATAAAGCAGTTCTTTTCCACACACTGGCACGTGCATTGGGTGTAGCCTTTTAATTTAGATGGCTTTCAATTTGTGGTTGCTCTGTATAGGCTGTGCTGCTATGAGAAAATATTTCAAACCCTTTGGGATGTGTACTTACAATACGTTAATTTTTGCAGAGGCCATGGGTAGGGTTTGGTATCTAAATAAGTAGGCCTGTCCTTTGCATTTTCAAGCGATGGTTAAGGTGTAGTTTTAATTTAAGAAGGAGTATTTACCCCAAACTAAAATACCAGTTTTAGATGCATGGACCTTTTTAAAAGTTTGATTTGGCCAACCTAGCTGACTGATCTGTGACTGGAAATTCTAACTTATCGCATGCTATTACTTCTACCATGTCATAGATCAATCCACAGAGTTGACAACAGATGGTAATATTGATCTAATTTGTATGATATTCTTCTTTCTTTACAGATATCTAAAATTGAGAATATTGGCCACCTGGGACAGTTACGAGTATTAAACCTTGCCCGGAATCAGATAACAGAAGTGGAAAACTTGAACGGTCTAGACTCACTGACGGAGCTCAACCTGAGACATAATAACATCAGTCTTGTGGTAAGAAGTAGATGTATTTATAAACGGTACACCACATTTTCCACATTAATGTTTTATGTTCTTATTACAGAAGGGCAAGCATTGATGTTAAAGAGGAGTATCCATTAGAAAAAAAAAAAAAATTTAAAAAGTCAGCAGCTACAAATACTGCAGTTGCTGACTTTTAATAATCGGACACTTACCTGTTCCAGGGTCCAGCGATGCTCCACTGGTTGCCCCCTCCGCTTGGTGGCGCCGGCATTGCAACTGTGGGCACCCGGCTGTGGCTTCACAGCCGGGCACCCACTGCGCATGCGCGAGCGGCGCTGCGTGCCGGGATTGGCCGTGCAGTCATCTGGGACCTGTCACGTGTCCCAGGTGACTGACAGGAGGGAGGGGGCAGAGCTGAGCCCTTCCTGCGCCAAGGGGAAGTGATGTCACTTAGCCTGGGCACTGAAGGAAGCAGACTACGAGGGACCCCCTAGCAACAGGCATTTAGAGGTGAGTTAAAAAAAACATTTTTACAAATGTTTTTTTTTTATTTTTATTTTTTTTATGATTTTTAATCATCTTTTTTTTTGGGTGGGGGGGGGACGACACCACTTTAATACTGTTTCGTAATGCTGTCCTTTATATGGCCAGTGCCTACCTACACTGGGCTCTTAAAAAAACTCTATTGGCATCAGCTTAAAGTTAAAACATTTTTTACCTCAATGTATTCCCTGCATTGAGGTGAAAAAACATTTCACCACTTGCTGTGTCACACCATGTGTGTCTGTGGATGCATAGCACACGGTTTGCTATGGGGGTACACATAGAAAGGAGTGGACAGGGCCAGCGGGGGACTCCAGAATAGGAAGGAATCGCTTTGTGCAATGGTATAATTATTTATTTTTATTTTTTTAACAAATTTGGCATTACAACCACCTTAAAAATGAAATAACATCGAGGAAGGGTTTTGGGATTCTCTTATAGGGTAACTCATCTCTTTAACTTTAAAAAAAAATTGCGTACATTGAATATGAAGTAATAGCTGTTTTTTTCTTTACTGTATTTCTTAACCCTTTTTCCATCCTGGTGACCAGACTTTTTAACAGTTTTTAAATTGTTAATAAATTGCTGTTAGCAGTACTACATTCAGTCTTTGAGCACTTTATTTGATTATTCACGTTTGTTAACCAAAGGTGGCCTGTTATTAATTTTTTTGCAAACTAATGACTGGACATGTCCAATTTCTACTTCTGTTTCTTCACAACCTTCAAAGGGAAACTCCACTGTTGTGAAAAAAGTAGAAAATAAAAAATATAGCATATACAATTGATACACAATCCATATTGTAAGCTAATGTTACTATTGTTAAAATTACCTTTACTTTTCAATCTGCAGTGTTGTAATGTTCTGTAAAATTCAATGCAATATAGCAACCTGGAGGCCTTGTATACACATTTGGTCTACAGAACTTCCCAGAAATGTAATTTCTTCTTGTATGAGTGGCTCACTGATTTTCCCAGAAATCTTCTCTAAGATAAAAGTCAAATTTTAGGCATCATCTGCAATAGGAATTATATTTTTAGTAAGACCTAAGGGTTAATTACTTCTAAAGGGATGCAAACACTGCAGCTTTTCTCATTAGAACACTGCAAGTGCGCCAGCTGATTAGAATCAACACAGACACTCCCATGTAGAAACCATTCCAAGGACATAGTTAAACATGCAACTTTTTCTTAAGTAGAGAAACAAAATGCTACAAAATGTGTTACAATTCTTGCAATTTACATAGATCACTAAGAGGTGATAAACACTTGAAACATCTAAACATTAGAAGCAAAAATGCATTTCAATGGGCAAATGGAATCCATTAATGCTCAACTGATTTGAGGCGTCTAAAAACGTGTGCAACACACAGCTTTGGGCACGTTTTTTAGGCAGTTTATCTGACGTTCAGAGAAGAAATGCTCTTTGTGCATGAGGCTTAGACAGAGCGGAGAATGGATACAACCGCTGCCAGGTTTTAATTTTACAGACGGTGTCCCCATTTAGGCAATTTACTCTCCCTATTAATTTTATTTTTTTTAATCGGGTAGCAGTTTTTTGAGATGTCACATTAATTCACAAACAAGCAGTACAGTCAAAGTAATAAATGTTCCATCAACCAAAAAGAACATTCCAGAGTAACATTTTACCGTACTGAAACACATGAGTCACCATCCCACCATACAAAGACCCCTACTAATGTTTCACATAGCCTTAATTAACAGAAAGCTGAATGTATGAAAAGGAGAACCATTAAACAATGGGAAGAGTCCCCTCATTATCCTTCTAAGTGCAAACCAAAGGAATACTTTGTTCTTTAGGAGACAGAGTGTCAAAGCAGTATTCTATCCATTATTAAATCAGCTGGGGATAACCCAGGGGTAGCTGACCACCCATCCCATTCCTTCTCAAATTTAGAGGGGCTACCTCTATGCTGATATATTAGCTTTTCAAGTGGCAGCATTGTGCCTATTTGTTTGCACCACAACTGTGGCGTAGTGGGAGCTGGTGAGATCCAGTGAAGGAGTATAAGCCTCAGGACTTGAAACAAAGCCCTAGCTGCTGCTTCTCTTACACATTTATCCTGAACGACTGCATTAAGTATACCCAAGATACAGTGTTTGGGTTTCACTGGAATAGAGACTTGCAATGCACTATTCACCTTTGCAACTACCGTACTCCAGTAACGGTGAAGCTCTGGGCACTTCCAGAGTAGGTGTATTAGATCTCCTGCATCCCTGCCACACCTATTATACATATGGTGTGGGCATAATACCATAGAGTGAAGCTTAGGCGGGGTACTATGAGTTCTAAGTAACATACTGTTAATAGCTGGAAGACATTTACCGATTATAAACGGACAGTCTCTAGGGCCTCTTCCCATTGATCACCTGGTATGTCACCAATGTCCTCCCCCCACTTATCACAAGCTGAACTAGAAAACTTTTCCAAGTATAGTCCCAGAAGTGTAGCATAATAGAGATAAAGCCCTTGGTGGAGCCGGATTTTTGCATAGGATAAAAGACTGGAGTGGATGAAAATTCTAAGGCCTCCATAGACCTCTGAGCTTTGACAGCATGTTTCAATTGTAGATAGTAAAATAGCATATTTGAAGGGATACCAAATCTAGACTGTAGTTGAGCAAATTATACCAGGGCACCATTTTCAATCCCTATTAATTTTCAAAGTTTAAAACAACTAATGGGTTGGACGAGGTTTAATATTATTATTATTATTATATTATTATACAGGATTTATATAGCGCCAACAGTTTGCGCAGCTCTTTACAACATGAGGGTAGACAGTACAGTTATTACACAATTCAATATAGGATTACGGAAATCCTCTGTTGTTCTGCATGTTGCAAGTGTGTTTAGGAAGGCAGCATTGTTTTTATATGTATACATATTTACATATACAGTCCAGTGATTTGTGTTGTAAGAAATGTTCGGTCTGAATACAGTTCACGTAGTCTTGTAGACTGGTGTTTCCCACCCTTATTACTTAACCTCCCTGGCGGTATGATTCTGTCTGGAATTTTGTGCTGAAAGCAGTACAACTATTTTGCATTGAAATTTGGCATCTTTATATTGTAGGCATGCAATTCTTATGAATAACTCACTTAAATCCGTCCGAACCAGAGTCTAGTAGACATCCCGGGTATGATAAAGTTGGAAACACAAAATCATAAATTATAATATAATAAAAATATATATAAAAATTATTCAATAATGTATTCAAATCAAAAACACTGAAATTTGCTCAGTTGCAGAATAGTCGCTGTCATTAAATTTAGTGTTTGATGATAAATTGTGATTCTAATTTATTATCGTTGTTTTCTAGCTGGTCTAAAACCACTTTTGACATAAAGGGACACTTTTTGGTTGCTATGGACAATCTCCAGTTTCCAGGCAGAAAAAAATATATTTATTATATAAAATGACATGCAGGGCACTGGACAGACCACTAGGGACAAAGGGGATGTGTATTTTTTGTATACAGTACTGTAATCTGTAAGATTACAGTACTGTATGTGTTTTTTAACTTTTTTGAATTTGGCGCCGATCTCCGCTCCCGTGCGTCGGAACGTCGCAGGGGAACGGAGATCAGCGGCACTCGGGCACTGTGTGAATCGAACGAGCAGACGGCTCGCTCACACAGCGGGAGACATCGCAGGATCCAGGGGAAAAGGTAAGTAACTTCCCCCTGTATCCTGCAATGCGAGCCCGAGTCTGGCTCGGGGGTACCGCTTTTGGTACTGAAGTTCCCACCCCGAGCCAGACTCGGAATTACCGCCAGGGGGATTAAGTAACCCCTACAGCCTTGCTTCGGGAATGTTTCTTAGATAAAATAGCTCTCATGAATACCAATCCATTGACATTATTTTAAAGCATCTGTGCAAGGTAAAGGAAATCCTGAAAACCTGATCTGTTGATGCTCAAGGACTAAGGTTGGGGACCACTGTTCCCAGGTAATCAACCTTAACCAAAAGAAAAATTTCAGCTTGAAGTCACTTTCTTCTTAAAAAAAATAAATAAAATTGCTGTGTAGGAGCTATGATTGGATGGATAGTTATGAATTAACAGTTGGTTTACCACATCATAGGTTATGGTGCTGCTTAGACTGTGCATAATATAGATTTAACCCAATCCTTGTGTTATCAAAAATGACTTTACTGTCCCATAACAAATGGCCAACCCCAGATTAATGCAACATTAAAGGTTGCAGAATACAGTTAATGTGGAAAACTTTTTAATTTTGGATAAGGTGAGGGAGGGGGGAACTTATATAAGACTTTTACTTCTACCTAGTGGAGAACTACCCCCTCACTTTCCTTTTTAGGGATTTGCTAGAAATAGATTTGACATTTCATAAACTTTTTATATACTGTATCCAGTGCATAGAGATATGTGGTAGACTTTAACATCAAGCATATTGCTTACAGATGTATGAGTCCTCTCTGAGGATTCTGTTTACCAAGTCACCATGGCTTTCCTGTTTTTTACTTCTTTAAAACCGTGTGTAAAATCTTTACTTGCTTGAAGAGCAATTGCCATTGCTACTATCTGACACTGTCGGGTGTATCGGATACCTGGTCCCCTGCTGAGCTCCGTGGCTTCTCCTGAGGGCCACTATTTCATTACAGGACACAGTAATGATGTAGCATCTGGAGGAAGGAACCATGGTGCCCATGGGGTTGGGGACCTGGTCAAGTGCCTGTCATTCTCACCTAGACAAGGATTGAAGAAGTGGGAGTGTGTACCTGTAAAAAAATAAAAATAAAATTACCCATTCCCTGAAAATGAAAAATTGCAAATATGCTAGATGGTGGGAGGGTAGAAAGAGGATGAGCTTCAAGTGCACATTACTATGTACATACAGTAAATGTAACAATTTTACTTGTTACTCCCAAACTTGAAGTAAAACTAATACCTCTGAAATTCCTTCTGACCTGTTTCATTTCCCTCTGGTTTCTGGCAGGCCAGTGGTGCGCAGTAGTCTAGTAGTCACAACGGCAGAATAAAGCAAGGTGTTAAGGTGGCCTTACATGGGGTGAATTTCGGCCGGTTTCCTCCAGGCAGCCATACACTCAACACCGTTCGATTGTAAAATTTAAGTAGTTAAGCAAGAAAATTCTTGCCCGAACAGAACCTGCATCCTACCAGGTGCCGGTTGTCAGAACACAATAGCCTGCAGGGGAGATTTTCTTTTCTATGCTGTTTAGCATGGATGAGGAAATTGATAGATTTTTCTCATTCAGCCCAGAGGAATCTTGCAGTGTATGGCCAGTTTTAATGAGGCAGAAGAACGGATTGGCTTCCTGTACCTGAGCAGGCTTCAAAGAGCACTGACCCACTGGTACCCAGAGGCAATATGAACCTCCTAAAACTAAAATCAAACTATATCAAGGGCTACGTAGCTAGTTATGTTGAGAAAAACACATCATGTTCAGCAAAGTCTTTATTAATTTCCGTTAGGGAGTAGCAAGTAGTTTGGGGGTGCTAAATATAACAGTAGAGCTCATTTTAGTACCTGGTTAGGAATTATTCAAAATCATACATGCATGGCATCCAGGAAGCACAGTAGACATTTATTGTCAGTGGGAGGTTCCTACTCCTAGGTTTTGTCTAAGATGCTTCTTTACGTACTGTTTCAACATGTACTGTGAGATCTGTTCTTTATTCAGAATTACATTGAATTGCAAACATCAAGCACAGATCTGTCTTCAGAGTATAACATTGCATGTTATTTGGCAGAACGTTCACATTTTTTACGCATTGATCTGATCCAGCACCTCCAGATTGCTTGTTCCTCTAATTCAACACGTTTTGAAAGTTTTTAGCACAAATGACAGAAGAAATCAATCATACACTATATCCCTGTAGGTACAGAACATATTTTATTGTATGTGTTAAAAGAAAGGAATAAAACTGTTTGCTCATACCTGTAGATGTAACCCATTTGTTGTAAATTTATGTGATTATTTTAATGGATTTTAGTAGACCTGCTGCAGTGTGTGATTATGGAAGAAAAGAAAAGTTAGTCATCTATTTAAATTTAAATTCAATAGAAAATTTGCTTTATATAAGGTATACAAATATAATTTACACATCTTTAAGAATGATGTGCCATTCACATTCCTATTAACATACTGGCTGCCCCAAAAGAGCTTACCATTAATGTCTCTAACATGGTCATACAAACATGCACTCATACACTTTTTGGGTGAAACCCTAGCCAAGGAACACATAGTCTTTGCTGGGTATTGAAAGCGGCTCTATAGCCACACAATCTTTTTTTTTTTTTTAATTATTTTTTTTTTTTGTATAGAGCAGGGATGGGGTAGAACCTCTTTAATGTTTTTACTGTTGACTATGCCACTACTGTTAAGATTCAGCTTCTATTTTAGTCCTGGTTACTGTGGCATAAAGTAATGGAAAACCAAAATAGTGTCATAGTGATAATTGTCTAATGCCCCGTACACGTGGTCGGATATTCCGATGGAAAAAGTCCGATCAGATTATGTTGTTGGAAAATCCGATCGTGTGTGGGCTCTAGCGGACTTTTTCCGTCGGAATTTCCGACGGAAAAAATTTGAGGGCAGGATCTTAAATTTTTCGACAACAAAATCCGATCTTTTTCCGATCGTGTGTAGAGAATTCCGACGAACAAAGTGCCACACATGCTCAGAAGAAATTTGGAGTTGAAAGCTATTGGCTACTGGCCTCTACGTAGTCTCGTCGTACGTGTTTTACGTCACCTCGTTCGGAACGATCGGATTTTCCGACAACTTTGTCCGACCGTGTGTATGCAACACAAGTTTTGGCCAAAATCCGTCGGAAAAAATCTGACGGATTTTGTGGTCGGAATGTACGACCGTGTGTACAAGGCATAACAGGGAAACTCTCCTCATTTCAAAGAGATTTCTACTCACTTTTGTTGTGTCTCCAGGAAGTGAAAGAATATCTTCCCAATGAGACGGGGATAAAAAAAAAGGAATATTAGCCCTTTCTTACCCTATGCAGAACAAAAAAAGGGTTTTGGCTTGAGATATACTATAATTAAAGCGAAAGTAAAGGCTAATGTAACCCAGTTTTAAAACATTTCACTCCCATATACTACTTCACGTGATTACTAAGCTGCAGCTGCTCTGTGCCAATGAGCAGCTCAACAATTGGGCTGAATTCACAGACCTGTGGCATCACCCACCAGCTTCCATTATGCCCTCAGTGGCGGCGCACCTCCCATCAACTGCAGCAGCGGCCCACTCACATGACTGCACCAAGGGAGATTTAAAGAGGTTTTTACATGAGATCTTTTAAAAACAGTATACAGTATGGGTATGAGCAGGAGAAAGGCAGTGTTTTAAACTTGGGTTATATTAGCCTTTCCTCCTTCTTTAAGAGTTATTGAACATGATGCAGAGGGGTGTTTTTATTATTTTTTTTATAAACTTTTCAAATTCAAGAAATTGTTGGACGTGTGTCTCTTACCAACCAGAAATAAACTTGTATGTGCTTTGTAGTAATACTGTTGGTAATAACTGTTTAATATTTATAGGGTAATTTCACTTTCATGGAGCAAACATATAGCAGATAAAAAAAAATATTTAGTATATACAATATTATATATACAGTGTCCTATTTGGAAGGGATATTGATTTTTTTTGGCACCACATCCCAAAAATTGGTAAATATATACAGAAAAATAAGGGACTTTTAAGGTGCTGATGAATACACAAGAATTATTCACATTATATCAATTTTTTATTTCATATCAATTAAAATCTCTCATTAAAACCATAATTCTCATTATACTATAAATCAACACAGTTCACATAATTCAAATTTGCAATAGATGTGTCAACCTCGACATGTTTCGCCAAAAGATTTCGGCTGCTTCAGGAGTATTGGGCATCAAATAAAGTTGTGTGCAAACCTGTCTGTTGATAGAAGTGATCATTATTAATATAAATATCAACTGGAGCAAAATTTTGGAGATCAGGGAAGCTGAATAGATGGCCACAGGAAAGACAAAAAGTCCTGGCTACCTAAAGTGTACATTCAAATAATTAGATGTTACATACTGAATAGTATTGATACTAATTATTATTATTTTTCCTTTTTTTGTTACTTACAGAGTGGCCACTATTATGTTTGTATAATTTACAGGCAACTTCCAACTCTTCTTAACTGACAATGTATCCAAGTTGAATGGATATATATGCAGATAAGGTTATGTTTAGTGTTCTCAATAGTAGCTCCCTTGTAAATTCATCAGCACCTTAAAAGTCCCTTATTTTTCTGTATATAGTATATATAATTGCTACACAAACCATTTTCTAATTTAAAGGCTAAGTTCACCTTTAAAAATAAAAGAAGAGGCTGATTTCTGCCACATAGTCTGGTCCTGCCCCAATCTGCAATTGTACTGGATTGCAGTACAGTGTAACCTAGTTTATAACCTCCCTGACAATGATCCCAATACCCCTGACTGTACCGGTCTGTTTGTTGGGCCTAGTAAATACCTTAGCACATCGCCGAGCAACCAAAACCCTTATTGGTTTGTTATTATTCTATGCTCGGAAAGCAGTAATATTAAAACTGAAACAACCAGAGATGCCCTCCTTAAATCTCTGGAAGACGTTGGTCAACACCGCTAGTCCACTTTACAAACTTGCATATTATTCTCGCGGTTGCCCAACTAAATTTGACAAAATATGGAATATTTGGGTAGAATCTCCTACGACTAATGCCACCCAATAAGTAATATAATTAGATTCTCTTCGCTCTCATTATGCTATTATCTCACCTGATTCCTATTATGGTCTTTCCATTACCACATCTGAAATACTAGGTCTGGTACGCATACCCACCCTTTCTTCGATATCCTATGTATAATTTGTGTTATTGCACGGAACATTCTATATAGAAGTATTATCCTTTAGGAGAGCACAAGCAGTGTTGTGTTTCTAGGTTTAGATTCGTTTTTTTTTCACCTTATGTTTTTGTACCTTTTTATGTTTCTTTACCTTTGTATTCTCTGAGCTGGGAATGCCCAGAGGCTCTGTCATGTAACCTTTTTCTACTTATGAAAACAATAAAAAGAATTTACAAAAAAAAAAATGCACATTTTGGAAGGTAAAAAAATGAGTATTTGTTATTTTTTTTTTTTTAGGAGCCTGCAGAGCATAGCACCTGTGATCATCATTGGATCACATTTGCAATGTCAGGCTCCTGCACAGTCTTCCTACAGCTCTGTGCCCGTCCCTCTTTTCAGGCTGTAAGTTTCAAGCAGCAGGAAGACTGAATGGTCTACAAACATGCACATCAGTGCCCTCGCAGTTCTATGAAACTACAAGTCTGTCTGCTGCAGTGACAGATGGAACTTTTCTCGTTTTCTTATTCATAGACTTTTTTGAATGAATGAGCGCAATTGTGCGGGACTGCATTGTAACATGTTGCACCCTAAATACAGGGGTAACATGTCGCTAAAGGTGAACTTATCCTTTCATGTTATCAAAAAATACCTTTCTTTTTCAATCTGCAGCCACTGTAATTTTCTGTAAAATTCAATGTATCATGGCAACCCACAGGCCTTCTATTTGCAACTGGTATACACAACTTCTCAAATGTAATTTCCTAGTCGTGTGATTGGTTCACTGATTTTCCCAGAAGTCTGCACTAAGACGCAAGTTATAACTACGTCAGTACTCAGGACTATGGGTGGAGTTATGCTACTTATCTTTAGACTAAACCATATTAGGTATATATGCAAATATGGGTGTCACCAGGAAAATGCTGACAATACAGTATGAAACACTATAAGAATGGAATAGGGTTATGGTAGAATTAGGAAGGAAGAATGTAGGAGGGAAGAATGGATGAGGTAAAGAGAGGAAGGAGGAGACGGGGTTAAGATGTAACATCAGAAATCTCTACCTGAACTCTGAAGCCGTAACCATGCATATGTTACCAGATGTCTTGTCTTTGCTAATCCTCTCTTAATAAACAACTTTCTGGATGAGAAACTGATTCTTAATAGTATCTGAATGCGGCCTTGGATGAAGACATACAATTCTCCTCTACAGACACCCTCTAGGAGAGAGGGCATTGACTGACACATTTAACCAGAGACTTTGCTAATTCATCTTGAAAGACGTAGAAAGACAAGAGAGAATATTTCCTTATCCCACACCTTCTTTCATGCCTCGTACACACGACTGGACTTTCCAGCATACTATGTCCGGCGGACTTCCCAACGGACTTTCGGCGGAGTTTCCAACGGACTTTACGAATTAACGGACTTGGCCACATACTAATGGACTAAGTCCGTTCGAAAGTCCGTACATTTTGAACGTGATGATGTAAACGGGACTAAAAAAGGAAGTTCAATAGCCAGTAGCCAATAGCTGCCCTTGCGTCGTATTTGGTCCGTCGGACCAGCACACGGATGAACGGTTTTCCCAATAGGAATTGAGTCCATCGGATATATTTGAAACATGTTCTATTTCTAGGTCCGTCTGGTTTTTAAAGGAAAAACGATCGGATTAGCTCAAACACGATCGGATTGTCCGACGGACTAATTCTGTCGGACCTAGTCTGCCGGAAAGTCCGGTCGTGTGTAGGTTTAGACATCCTCTGGCAACAAAATTCTATTTTTTTAATTAAATACACCCAAATGGTTAATTACTTCTAAAGGGATTCAGTCACTGCAGCTTTCCTCATAAAAAAAAAAAACACAGCTAGTGCGTCAACTCATAATGGAAAAAGTCACTCCCATTCAGATTCACTCTGCACGAGAGCTATTCCTTCAGAGCAGAAATTGGTAGGAATCTGCAACAAGGTTTGTTAAAATTGTTGCAATGTACTTAGATCACCCAGTGATGGCTTTTTTTTCTGAACAAAAGTGGAGTTACTCTTTAAAGTGTGATTAGTGCAGAATTTTCTATACTGGGAATTTACAGGATTGGCCATTGCTGAAAATCTTTGAAATTATATATATATTTTTATATTATAAAATCTTATTTGATTTCTTCATGTTCCCCCGATGGCCAGCATTACACTGTCAGTTGCAAAAAGTGAGTTGTGAGTCTGTGTATTAAATTATTTACATGACAGTGACACACCGCATGAAATATTGAATGGTTCAGCATTCTGCAAATGTTCAAACTAAATTTAGAAACTGCAATCTGCAAGCCATGGCTGTAACTGCAATTATCTAGCTAAATGCTATTATCCATGAACTCCCATTGAAATTGGCAGAGGCTTTGTTTTGTTGGCATCTCAGAGCACCGTCTTGTTTCTGCTCTGCAGATGATCAGCAGCCTCGCCACTATGCGGTTAAAATGCTGATTGTGCATGTTGGCTACTGAAAGCAAGGACTTCTCTCCCTCCATCTCTCTGACCCCTCCCATTGCCGATCACCTTGTATGTGCAGCTGCTTCTGCAGAACGGCTTCCTGCACAGAAACACTCCCAGCTATCCCCATCCGCTCCACAAAAATCAATGCTGCATCAGGACCACAGCAAATACAAGAGTGTACTGTATCAGCTGAGCCGATGCTTCTGTGCTACGTCACATAATCTCACTGATGTAGTGAATCTCTGCTTCCTTCTAGAGAGATGTGGATACTTTGCCCAGCCTTCAGCTCCTTTATCTCAGCTTTAACAATATAGCAAGGTAAGCACGTTCTACATTTTCTATTTTAAGGTCCACTATTTTGTATATTCATTTGAATACTGCTAGTCCTGTGTTATGTGCTGTATAATGTGATGCATTTGTAACAGGGGCGCAATGTCCTTGCAGCGATGTAGGAGATACCCTCAGTAAATTGTGATTGATAGGTCTACTTTAGCATATCAAGCAGCTGCCACACCCTCCTATCTACAGACCAACTGCAGCTCAGAGTTGGAGAACATAAGAGCGAGGAAACTGCTGCTGTAGTTTCTTGTGTCCTGATATTCTTGATCCACTGTCATAAGTGTTAGATGGTCACGTGGTTGTCTTGTGGGATGTCAGTCAGTTATCTGCAGTATATTTTATGATAAAACTGCATTCTGTTATGTTCCTGGAGGCCCTGGAGATCTTTGCAAGTCACTTAAGAAGCTGGGCTGCAGCAGGCACATTGCACTGCACATTTGGAAAAGGGCATACTTGTAAATTATATAGACTGAGCTTTCCAATGTGTTCTTTTTAAAAGAAGGATTCTTAACCAGGTGTTTTAGCTTTGTGAATTGCGCCTATATTATCTTATAGTACTTCATATTCCCATCGCACACATTCCTGGATGAGCTCTCGAGTTTGGGTGCTGTAGCAAAAACCAGCTGGATACTGGTTCAAATCACAGTGAAGATATTTGCCAACACACCATGGAATGACATAGCGTCCAAATGCGTGATTTATTGCATGATCACAACACAAGGATAGTGCACTATCCTTGTGTTGTGATCATGCAATAAATCACCCATTTGGACACTATGTCGTTCCATGGTGTGCTGTCAAATATCTTCACTATATTATCTTATAGGCGCAATTCATAAAGCTAAAACACCTGGTTAAGAATCCTTCTTTTTTTTTTTTTAAAGTGACAGTTATTTTCAGCTGAGCCCAATACGATTTTAAAAATTAAAGTCAGGTGGTTGAAAATAAAAATCCTTATTCTTGTTTAAAGCTTCTTGAATTGAATCCATTAATCCAAAATGCAAAGTTAGACTACTTTCACACTGGGGAGGGCGGGCGTCGGCGGTAAAGTGACGCTATTTGTAGCGCCGCTTTATCTTAGTTTTAGCAGCACTATTCGGCCGCTAGTGGGGCAGTTTTAACCCCCACTAGAGGCCGAAAAAGGGTTAAAACCACCCGCAAAGCTCCCCTGCAGCGGCGGTTTGCCGGTGCTGCCCCATTGTTTTCAATGGATAGGGGCGCTTTAGGAGCGGTGTATACACGGCTCCTACAGCACTGCAAAGATGCGGCTCGCAGGACTTTTTTTACCATCCTGCAAGCGCACCACTCCATTGTCTAAGTCCTCAGGCTTTCACACTGGAGAGACAGGAGAGACTCTTTACAGGCGGTATGCAGGCACTATTTTTAGCGCTGTAGCAGTGTGAAAGCAGCCTAACTGATCGTAGCTTATAAAAATTTAAGCTTTAAAAAGTTAAGAATAATAGAACAGGGTTTTTTTCTGATTTCTTGAGTAATTTTTCTGCTTACTTTGCTATACAGTATTAAATAATAGCTTTGGTGCAATATGTGGTATTTAAAATATGTTAATATAAATGAGTCTATTGATCTCTTTATTTTTTCCTTTCCTTTGCCTTTCTTTTTTCTGTTTTCCTCTCTCCTCTCTCCTCCTCCTTTCCTCTTCCTTTTCTTTTCCTCCCTTTCCCATGCTCTCCTCTATTTTTTCCTCTCCTCTCATTTTTTCCTCTCCCTTTTCCCTCTCCTCTCCTCTTTTTTTCCTCTCCTTTTTTTTCTTCTCCTCTGCTCTTCTTTTTCCTCTCCCCTCCTTTTTTTCCTCCCTTCCTTTTTTCCTTTCCCCTCCTTTTTTCCCTCTCCCCTTCTATTTCCTTTTTTTATCCGCACCCTTCCTTTTATCTCTTTTCTTCTTTTTTCTGTCCTACCCTCTCCCTTTTCCCTATCCTCTCCTCTTATTTTTGTCTCCTCTCCCCTTCTTTTTTTCTCTCCTCTGCTTTCTTCTCCTTTTTCCTCTCCTTTCCTATTTCCCTCTCCTTTTTTCCTCTCCCTTCCTTTTTCTTCTCTTCTTCTTTTTTCTTTCCACTCCTCTCCTCTTTTTCTTTGTCTCCTCTCCTCTTTTTTTTCCCCTCTCCTCCTCTCCCTTCCCTTTCCCTTTTTTTCCTCTCCCCTCCCTTTTTTCCTCTCTTCTTCTTTTTTTCTCTCCTCTTCTCTTTTTTTCTCTCCTCTCCCCTTCCTTTTTCACTCCCCTCCTTTTTCCTCTCTTCTTCTTTTTTTTTTTTTCCACTCTTCTTCTTTTTTTTTTTTTTTGTTGCCTCTCTCCCTTTTTCTCTCCTCCTTTCATCTTCTTTTTTCCTTTGCCTCTCCTTTTTCCTCTCCTCTCCTATTTCTCTCTCATCTCCTATTCCCCTCTTTTTCTTCTTTTTCCCTCTCTTTCTTCTTTTTCCCTCTCCTCTTCTTTTTCCCTCTCCTCTCCTCTTCTTTTTCCTCTTCTGTCCTCTCCCCACTAATGTTTTCATTTCTTCTCCTATCTATATATAATGCTATAAAAAGGAACTGTGAATTATAAGGTTTTTTTTTTGTATTATTTGTATCATTCATGGAGGGGTTGATATACTTTATACTATGTATGAAAGTGTCTGCCCTGCCCTGTTCTTGCAGATGATGCATACAAGCTCTCTCCCTGGTTATGACAGTGACATAATCCTGCAGCAGATAACCACTTTCCTTCCTATCAGCCACCTGCCAAATTACCACTTGCTGGTCTCTAGAGCATGCTGTACAATTGTATTGCATGGTAGATGAGAAGCACGCCTTGTATTCTTTTTTCTTGTTGCTAATGCAGAACTGCTTGTTTTATAGGTCTTAGTTTTAGCACTCTACTGTTTTACACATTATTTCCTTAGGATTCTTATGTAATGGAGTTTAGCACATTTGTGTGTTAAAAAAACAGTAGTGGAGTATTGTACCATCTTCACCATCGAGTAATGCAGAAAGCTTGAAGTTTAAAGGAGAAGTATGGACAAACCTTTTTTGGTCATACCTCTCTTTTGTATCACAGAAGTAAATTTTGTTCTCCTGTGAGCCAGGGTTAGCTGACAGGACAGAGCCATGTCAAGTTCGGGAAAGATCCCAACAATGCACAGCACCCCTCCCAGTACCCCCCCCCCCCCCCCCCCCCCCCCAGTAAGGACAAATGGCTAAGGCCCAATTAAATTCTTTAAAAAAGAACAAAAAAAGCAAAAACAACGAGGGGGACTCTCCCTCTCACCCCCCCTAAAAAAAAGTTTTACATACACATTAAGATCTATTGCCTGGTCAGTTAAGGTGCCATTCTAGGGCATTTGCTGTTTATGTGAGCCCTGTTCCTCTCATATGGAAGGATTAATATAAAAGGCCTTCAGTAAACTGTGGTGTAGTGCCAATAACCCCTGTGGGGCGGCTATAAATTTCTGGGCTTACCAATTACCTCCTCCTTGTAGCTCGTCGTTCGTTGTCTAGGGGTTCCCAGGGCTGATACCCAGTAATTGCTGAGACTGACACTCAAAGTCCTTTTGAGGATTTTTATTTGCATAAAACGTTTAAACACAACACAGTCTCTCAGTTGGGAATAGAGGGTATGGGTGATAAAGCTCAGGCACTTTAGAACTGCTGACACTCAGTTAAACGTCTCTCTAGATGGTCCAGGGAGTAGCCACTCGCAACTGGACAATTCACTGTTGAAGAAAAGACTGGACAGCCGCACTCTGTTGACATCTTTATTGAAGACGGTTTAAAAATTCTTCTGGTACAAAGACATCAGGGGCTTAGGATCAATGAAAAGCTGACATGTTTCACACCACTATGGGGTGCTTATTCATAGCTGACTAAGCACCCCATAGTGGTGTGAAACATGTCAGCTTTTCATTGATCCTGTGCCTCTGATGTGTTTGTACCAGAAGAATTTTTAAACCGTCTTCAATAAAGGTGTCAACAGAGTGCGGCTGTCCAGTCTTTTCTTCGATACTGCAGAGCCAGCACCTGTTTCATTAGCAGGTGGGATGCATCATGAGATGTCTGCCTAGAGCGGTGTTCTTTTGTTGTTTTTATCTTTTTAAAAGAAGTTATTAGTGGCATATTTTTCCTTCAAAGGTCCTCCTTTTTTACCAACCTGGATTCTTGGTTCACATAGAGGCGGTCCCCTAGTTACAAACATCCGACTTACAAACGACTCCTACTTACAAACGGAGGGAGACAACAGGAAGTGAGAGGAAATCTACCCCTAGGAAGGGAAATTCATTCGCTGTAATGCCCCATACACACAGTCGGAAATTCCGACCACAAAAATCCGTCAGATTTTTTCCGACGGATTTTGTCCGACACTGGTGTTGCATACACACGGTCGGACAAAGTTGTCGGAAAATCCGATCATTCTGAACGTGGTGACGTTCGTTGCGTACGACGGAACTACGTAGAGGCTAGTAGCCAATAGCTTTGGTCTCGTAATTTGATCTGAGCATGCGTGGCACTTTGTCCGTCGGAATTCGCTACACACGATTGGAAGAAGTCCGATCGGACTTTGTGGTCGGAAAATTTGAGAGCAGGATCTCAAATTTTTTCCGACGGAAAAAGTCCGATGGCGCCCACACACGGTCGGATTTTCCGACAACATGGCTCGATAGGACATTTTCCGTCGGAAATTCCGACCGTGTGTACGGAGCATTAGAGTTATTATGGGAAAAAGGTGTCTCCACTGATGCTTTATCACCAAGGCTTGTTTCCACAACAACCCAAAATATTCAAAATCCAATTATCATTGGGACAGAAAGTGAGGTGAAATCTTCTGAAAAGGGTCACAGACAGCAAAACAAATGTTACAGGGGTGGCAACCCTTCCCTATGCTAGCCAAAAAGCTTAAAAATTTTTTTTTGGGCTGGAGCTACACTTAAAAAATGTACCTGTTCCGACTTATAAACAGATTCAACTTAACAAACCTACAGAACCGATCTTGTTTTTAACCCGGGGACTGCCTATATTTTGTTATACATGTTAAATATGGCTAATTGGGAAAGGTTTTTCCTCTCTAGGCAGGTCAAATTCTACCAGTAAAATGTAAATTTTACTGTGTCCAACTAAACTTTCAGTTTAAATGAGCTAAATACACTCATCGGACACTTTATTAGATACACTTGTTCAATTGCTTGGTTTAAAAAACTGCTGATCTACTGGGATTTTCACACACAACCATCTCTAGGGTTTACAGAGAATGGTCCAAAAAAGAGAAAATATCCAGTTAGCGGCAGTTGTGTGGAGGAAAATGCTTTGTTGATATCAGAGGTGAGAGGAGAATGGGCAGACTGGTTTGAGATGATAGAAAGGCAACAGTAACTCAAATAACCCCTCGTTACAACCAAGGTATGCAAAATACCATCTCTGAACGCACAACAAATCAAACCCTAAAACAGATGGGCTACAGCAGCAGACGACCACACCGGGTGCCACTCCTGTCAGCTAAGAACAGGAAACTGAGGCTACAATTCCCACAGGCTCACCATAATTGAATGATTGAAGGTTGGAAAAATGTTGTCTAGTCTGATGAATTTTGATTTCAGCTGCAACATTCAGATGGTTCAGAATTTGGTGTAAACAACATGAAAGCATGGATCCATCCTGCCTTGTATCAACAGTTCAGGCTGGTGGTGGTGTAATGGTGTGGGGGATATTTTCTTGGCACACTTTGGGGCCCTTAGTACCAATTGAGTATAGTTTAAGCACCACGGCCTACCTGAGTATTGTTGCTGACCATGGCCATGACTTTATGACTACAGTGTACCCATCTTCTGATAGCTACTTCCAGCAGGATAATGCATCATGTCACACAGCTCAAATCATCTCACCACTGGTTTCTTGAAGATGACAATGAGTTTTTTGCCCTTCCATTCCCACCAAAACACGCTGATCAGCGCTCACCGCATCATTGGCTACCAGTGCTGATTGGATGCTGGTTTTCCAGAATGTCCCTTCCATAAAAGCCGTTCATTGGACCTGCTTCTGTTGGACAGGCAGCTGTACACACAGTCCGGATGTCGACCAGTTCAGCAAATATTTGGGTCATATGTACCTATTAGTACTGTACTGTATATTAGTTTGTTTCCTTAAGAAAGTGGCCACATCCTATGAAGAAAAGCCTGTCAATTGTGAGCATGCTTCAGAGAAGAACCCTTGCTGTATGAATACAAGCAGTAGTCTCTCTACAGAAGTCCAACTCACTGCCTACTGAGTCAGAGCTAGAACTCTCCAATCAGTAGAGAGCATGAGATTGCAGATTACAGAGCTATTGATGTGAATCAGCAGGGGAGTTTGTGGGACATCTGCAGACAGACTGAGGATGTGGCTACTGTCAGTCAGCAACTCTCCTCTCTGCTCCTCCACGCTCATTGGAGTGCTGAGCTGTGGAGGGGCGGGGAGCGGCTGTCTCAGTCTCTCAGCGGCTCGCTGAGTGGCTGAGACGGGCACCAGTCCAGGCAGCTGGCGGATCCAGACTTCATTGTCGTGATGATGCGGTGCCTGGACTGATTCCAGTGACGTCAGCAGAGAGTGGACTTCAGCCCGCTCTCTGCTGAAAATGGGTCACAGGAGTGAAAAACGAATTGCATTCCATAGGAGAATCCCAGCCAAACGAGCTCAGGCTGGGCTTATCCTTTAAATTAGAATTGAAGGCAAAACATTTTTTGGCTAGAGTAATGGATTGTTATAACCCCTGTCAGGTTTTTTTTTAAATCTGTGTCTCACTGGGGAGATTCCCCTTTACTTCCTGTCCCATAGAAAAAACAGGAAGTGCCAGGAAACCCCTTCAAAATTGGTACATCCCTAGTTGCACCTAGTGTGCCCCTATTTTGGTGACCACTCAAAATTTGGGATTTTCGTTCACTCTTCTTCATAAGGCCCCCTTCACACTGCCGTGACTTGAAAGTTGCGCAATTTTGCAGCCGCGACTTTCCCGTGATTTTGCTGCAATTTCAGGGAATGCCTGTGTAAACTTGAGGTCTATGGACCTTAACTTGCATCAAAGTCGGACCAAAGTAGTACAGGGACTAATTTGAAGTTGGTGCGACTCACAGCTATGAATGGTTATCATTGGGAATCATGCGACTCTGATGTCCAAACTCGCAGGAAAAGTCACCACAGTGTGAAAGGGGCCTAAGGGTCACCAAGACAAATAGAGAAGGTGAATCTCTCTAAGGGTGAGCTCACACTGGCATTAAGAGCAAGCGTTTGAGAGGCGTTAAAAAGGCCCCTCAAACGCTCATGCACAAGATACAATAGACAGCACATAGTGCTGTTCACACTTAACGTCACTTCAAAATTGAAGCCTCGTGTTGAGTCAGAAGGCGTTTGAAAGGCTTCAATGCCTCCCATTCAAGTCTATGGTAACGCCTTGCAAATGCTCTGGCAGGCAGTTGCGGAACGGTTGCGAGGCGTTAAGATTTGTTAATTTGCTGTAATGGAATAGGCATTTGTGGAGCAGTTTTAACACTCATCAAACACTTCAAAACTGCCCATAGGGCATTTGGGGAGCATTTTTAACTCCTTGTTAATGCTTGTAAAATGCCGGTCTAATGCCCATACTAAAGCTCATTGATGCTTGTCTGACACCCATACTAATGCCATAAAAACGTTATAGGAGCGTTTGAGTGTTAGAAATCTAGGCAAGTGTGAACAAGCCCTTACTGGGACACAAACAGCAGTAAAAACCCAGCAGGTGTTCTAATCCCTGTTATCTCTATCTAAAAATAATAATAAAAAAAAAAATGTTTTGCTTTTAGTTATACTTTTATCGCTTTGGATTGTTCATGAACCACAAATCTGTAAAGCACATATAAAATGTGAGTTTATGGCCCCATTCACATGAAGGGCTGCACTAGAACGCATCCTCTGGTGTGTGCGGTAGGATGGCAGTGATGCTGATGGGTTTGATTTTGTACTTTTTGTTTGTTAAAGTGACATTTTATTAAAGCGGAGCTCCACCCTAAAGTGGAACTTCTGCTCATCGGAACCCTCCCCCCCTCCGGTGCCACAATTGGCACCTTTCAGGGGGGAGGGGGGTGCAGATACCTGTATAATACAGGTATCTGCACCCACTTCTGGGCATAGATAGCCGCAGATTCTACGGCTATTACACCACTTCCTGTCCCCCCCGCTGTCTGCTGGGAAACACACGGGTCCCAGAGACAGCAGGGACTATCCGTATTGCGCAGCTCGACTTGCGCATGCGCATTAGGGAACCGGGAAGTGTAGCCGCAAGGCTTCACTTCCTGATTCTCATACCGAAGATGGCGGCGGCAGCACCCGAGAGCCGAGCGACAGTTCGGCTTTGGGTGCCGACATTGCGGGCTCGCTGGACAGGTAAGTGTCCATATTTTAAAAGTCAGCAGCTGCAGTATTTGTAGCTGCTGACTTTTAAAAAAAAAATTTTTTTGGGGGAACTACCGCTTTTAGTTCTATTGGCAGCACTGTGCTGCCCTGCAAAAAAGTGCATACTGTACTTTTTTTCAGTGCACGCTACACCAACGGGGTGCTGTGAGCTGGCCTTGTAAGAGACAATGGGGGTTATTTACAAAAGGAAAATCCACTTTGCACTACAAGTGCACTTGGAAGTGCAGTCGCTATAAATCCGAGCGGGACATGCAAGGAAAATAAAAAACAGCATTTTAGCTTGCACATGCTTGGATGATAAAATCAGCAGAGCTTCCCCTCATTTCAGATCTATCCAAGGGGTTTTACAGCGGACTGCATTTCCAAGTGCACTTGCAGTGCAAAGTGGATTTGCCTTTCATAAATAACCCCCAATGCATCTTGATCTGTCTTGCTGTGAAACTGCGCTGGAAATAGCTGCCCAGCACAGTCCCACCAAACCTGGTGTGAATGGGCCATTAAACACATCGTTGCATGCAGTAACATGCATTTAAAAAAGGGATTTATTGCATAAGTGTGAACGGGTCTGGAGAGATTGGATGAAATATTGGGGTTGATTTACTAAAACTTGTGAGTGCAAAATCTGGTGCAGCTCTCCATAGAAACCAATCAGCTTCCAGGTTTTATTGTCAAACCTTAATTGAACAATCTGAAGTTAAAAGCTGATTGGCTACCATGCATAACAGAGATTTTGCACTCCAGTTTTAGTAAATCAACCCATTGTGTTTCTTCTCTCTGAATGCAAATTGTCTGCTAATAAAAAAGTTTTCTTCATTATGTATTCCTAACATTCAATGAACAGGCACTATTTTGCTAGTTTTTACTTGTATGTATCTTTTTTAATGTCTTTTTGTCTGCTTTTATCAGTAATTAGAAATTTCTAATTTGGGACAGTGAAAATAATGTTGAAGTGTAGTAGAGATCAACTTCCTCCCGAGGCCATTTAATGTACGAACTACTTTCAGAAATCTTTAAAGTCCAGCTATGTGTACTAAATTCAAAGTGGCACATAATTGGGTTAGTTGTTAGCTTTGATTTATCACACTGTGTGGTCGTACAGATTAACAATGGCCTTTGCGTTGATGACTATAAAGTCATTTTGGGGAAGCTTTTAAAGATGGACGGTTGTAATTTCTTCAATTTTAGTGATCAGACCCAACAGTGACATAGGGCCAGATGTATAATGAAATAAATGAGAAGCGTTAGACTTATTTAAACAGGAGATAATGAACAAGCTGCTTGACTTTACAAAAGAGATCTGCTTTCGCTTTTACATTAAATAGTGTATTTTTGTTAATTACCGGTATTGTGGAAAAAAGAATTATAACCACTTTCATTTAAATGTCTCAAAAGTAAACATGAAAATGTATAAGGGGAAAATATTTTTTATACGGACCAAATATTTTGTTGTCTGCTCTAGTTTAATTAAATTCACCCCAAAATTGATTAAAAAAAAAACAACGAATTTTTAGCAAACTTCACTGGAGACTTTTTTTCCCCTGCCTCTCTTCTGTCGATATTGAGATAGACCATAGTAGTGAACTTCCTAAGAGTTATGCGGCGTACACACGGTCGGAATTTCCGATGGAAACAGTCCGATGGGAGCTTTTCATCGGATTTTCCGACTGTGTGTATGCCCAACGGTCTTTTTCTGTCAGAATTTCCAACGGACTTTGAATTGAGAACCTGTTCTCAATTTTTCTGACGGAAAACCTTTCTATCGGATTTTCCGATCGTGTGTATGCAATTCCGACACGCAAAATTCCGACGCATGCTCGGAAACAATTAGACGCATGCTCGGAAGCATTAAACTTCCCTTTTATAGTGCTGTCGAACGTGTTTTATGCCGCTGTGTTATTGACCGTCAGAATTTGGTGTGATCGTGTGTAGGCAACACAGCTTGAGCGAAATTCCGTCGGAATTCCGTCGGAAAAACCGTCAGAGTTTTTTCCGATGAGAATTCCAATCGTGTGTACGCGGGTCTACCTACTATATTCACCTGAGTGTTGTAATAAGAAGTATTGCACTACCTGGCCTTGTTCCTTTTGTCAAGTACTGTCTCGCCAAAAAATTCACTGCAGTTAACATGAGAATATTGCTAAATATGCATCAAAGTTTGCCTCAAAACTAAGTTTTTGAAAATTAGTGAGCAGGTTAAATGAACAGTAGGGAACAGAATTCTGAGAAGTTTGGTCAACAAGGTACTGTTTTCATGGTTGCATGGAAGGGA
The DNA here is from genome assembly GCA_028564925.1 of Lithobates sylvaticus. NCBI lineage: Eukaryota > Metazoa > Chordata > Amphibia > Anura > Ranidae > Lithobates > Lithobates sylvaticus. The sequence continues at coordinate 520,766,740 of CM053029.1, forward strand.
ATTTTTCATCAGGCTGCGGATTTACATGGAAAGGTCACTTTAATAAAGCCTTGTGTAACACCCTGTAAGGTTTTTTTTTTTTAGCTGTTGACCTAAGCCACCCGATGATTTCTTAGATTTCTCGGGGACTCCTTTAGGGAGATCTCCGTGTTTATGTTCCTGGGTCTACACACATGCTGTTGCCATTATGAAGGGTCGTTCTTTTTTTATTAGGTGTAATTACAGATCATGGCGCCCCATAGCAAAATGTTGATGGGGCCCCTTGGCAACCTCTTTATTGTTATTGATCTTCAAATAAAGTAGGTCTATCTTGGGGAGAGAGAGCAGAGGAGCTGTCAGTACAGTCAGTACATTACTAGGACAAAAGTTGCACTTTAGAAACGGTCATTGAAAAGTATTAAAGTGTATCTCCATCTTTGCAGCCAGATTTGAGAACACCACTATATGTTTATGTGTTTCCAGTCACACAGTATACCTAAAAGTAATTGAAAAAATGTTTGTCACCTTTCTAGTTTTTTTTTCTTTAGCAATTAACATTTTGTATATATATATTTATTTTTTTACATTCTGCTTTGTGAATGGGAGTGTTGGAGTTGCGTATGGAGTCTTCTGTTATGCACCATATGGACTTCTGGTTGGACTAAACACTAATGAAAGTGGTCTTTTTCTTTAATGGTGACATGCAATTTTATTTTAAATGTTATCATGTTTATTATTTCACAGTACTCATCCAGAGTACTGTGAAATAGCATAATTCCCAATCCCCACCTTGAGTCTATCTTTTTTAGCTGCTAAATATAAAAACTGGCTAAGTGTATGTAGGTAATGCCTCATGAATTGTTACTTAATATAGCAGTATAAATCCACAGCTATTTATGCTCACAAAGTATGGATTGCTATTCCCAGGCACAGTGTTTGAACATGTCCTCTGCAAGATAACTATTCCATCTGCTAGACTGTTCTGTTGTCGCTACACACTATATCAACCTGCGGCCTTTGTGCAGCTTGATATGCAGCTAAATACATAAAATAGAACAATAGGGCTAATTCAGTAAAGTATTTTCTAAAAATGTCTGGCACTATTGGTCCATTAAAAAGTCATGCACTTAATTAATGAAAGCCTTGTGACAGTCCTGTTAACAGGTCTGACACATGCAACAGATTCAGGTAGTTCTTATATGTGCCACTTTCACAATGTGTCACTATAACTGCAACAAATTCAAAAAGAATCACCATCAGTGCGTAGATAACGAGAGAAGCCAGAGTGTTCAGAGTGGGGCTGTTGTGTATAAAGAGCAGGGTGTGTTTACATTAACCACTAGCCTCCAACCCACCTGTCACTGGTTGCTAAGGTGCTGTCGGCTGCATAGCTCCATTGGTTGCTAGGATTCAGTCCACCAGCATCCTAGCAACCAGTGATACGAGCTGTGTATTGACTTGAAGGCAGTGGAGCCTGATGGAGATCCAGAGAGACTAGTTTCCCCATCAGGTTCGTCTCTATTGTGATTGACAGCAGATGGCAATGGGCAGATTATAAAGCCTATATTGGGCTATATTGTTGCTGGGGAATCCACCCACTGCTGTTTGCTGTCATGTACAATAGAGATAGACCTTAAACTGGTAAACTGATGGAATTTCCATCAGGTTTTGCCCACTGTAAATTTAAGTGGAGATGGACTTGATGGGTAACTAGTACCTCTACATTAGGTTTTGCCCACCCTATAAATCAACTTCTCAGCATAGCAAGGAGCTCAATAATGTTGAGTCTGGGATTTTATCAAGCTCATTGTATTAAGTTGCACTGAGGATGAAGTGTCCATTATGGCCACTCCAACCTCAGTGCTGGCCTTCATGCATCAATTCATGTACCTGTTTCTTACAGGTATATGAATCCATCACACACATCCATGTTTCCTGTGCAGAGGAGACCCCCTTTGTGAAATCCAGAGAATGTCTCTGAGCTGTTAAAAGGTGTGGTAGCATACCTCCCAACTTCTTGAGATGGGAATGAGGGACACCTATCAGGAAAAGTATGCAGGCATAGGACACACCCCTTGCCATGCCCCCTTAAAGGAGAATTGTACAAAAAAACAAGATTGGTTAAACACACAAGTGCTTTTTTTACCACTACTATTCCTTTATATTGGCTTTTGGAATTTACAAATGCAGCAATTTAGAAATCAGATGATAGGTTTAGCACTGGAAAACACTTTTTGATAGATAAAAAGTACATTTTATATACAAGTATATAGATTAGACAAAAATGAGGGACAAATGAGGAGGAATGAGGGACAGAGGGACATTGTTCAAAATCAGGGACAGTTGGGAGCTATGTGGTAGATGCTGCATGTAAATCGTGTGCTCATCAGTGATGTTTACCACTGAGGAATTGGATGTTTTCCCAAGTCATCTTCCAGGACAGCACACGAGACATAGAACGTTACCCCGGAGAGGACTCATAGGAAGTACAGAGGCACTATAGAGGCCAAACACTGTTGATTAATGTGGAAACAATGCTATTTGGCCACTAGCTGGGGCACAAAGCAAAGTCAACAGACAAATAAAACCCTATAAAGAACAACCCCACGCTGAAGGTATGACATAGACAACACTATCAGTATTTCTTTTTTTTGAGAGCTGGAATAAACAAGGCCTGGGAATGAACCCACATGAAATCTACTGACTGGACTTTACACATTCCCCTGGCCCCCCTCACAAATTGTCTGTCCCCCACCTGGACACACTGTTCCCCTTTTCCCCTGCACAGTGTTCCCCTCCTTCTGCCACCTCCTTTACATGCTGCGCTCCTCCCTGCACACACTGTCCCTTTTCTGTACACACTGTGCCCCTCCCTGCGTACAACCCCCCCCCCACCTACACACACTTCACCCCTACTCCCGATACCCTTCTGACATACCTAGTAGCTGGGACATTGCACTGATTAATTGTCAAGTCTGGCAAGGGTTAAAACTGATGCTGACAAAATCACCTGTTGCAGAGTGCCACCTCAACTCGGTTGTGCCCTAGGGCTCCCTGCATTTTGGAGGAAAATGCGCCAGCACTTTCTGGATGCCCTGACCTTGGCTAGTGCTCTGCAGAGTTGTAGCCCTCCTTGCTTGCAGTGTTTACATGTTGGCCGCGGTCGCATCCCCTGTGTTCATAGATACATCAGCGTTGCTTACTGAGGGCAAGCAGGATGGCGACCTAGAGGGGACAGTCTTCCTTAAAGCTGCAAGCTACATTAGTCGGGCTGGGTGCTCCATGACACAGCTAGGGTCTGCTGGACACAAAGATTTGTTTTTAAACACATATTCTGTCACTTTTTATATACCGCCTTTTTTTTTTCTTACCTTCCTCAAGGGCCAGTTCACACCAGATGATTTTTTTCTGCACTAAATGCTAGTTCACACCAGATGCAGTTCCGTGCACTTTTTTACTGCACTAAAAATGCATGCACAGTGTTTTCCATGTATTCCAATGGCTCTAGTTTTTGCTTACAAATCACACCACAGGCAGTTCCAGTGCATTTTTGATACAATTTGCTAGGTTCCAGTACAGTTCTGTGCAGAAAAAATGCAGCACGCTCTACTTTTTTTTTCTGCACCGGAAACTGACCGGAACCTGACTGCACTGGTGTGAACTAGAGCCATTGGAATACATGGAAAACACTGTATGCATTTTTAATGCAGAAAAAAAGTGCATGCAACTGCATTTGGTGTGAACTAGCACTGAGACTACTATTTAAGGGGAACATCTGGGTAGCAGTGACCATAACATGATTTAATTTCATTTAAGCTGTAAGCAACTAACACAAACGGGAAATATAAAAACACTTTTCTTTATGGCTCAAAAGTGATGTGGTCCAGAAATATTTAGACAGAATAAAGGTAGATAAAGCAATTGGACCAGATCATATCCACCCACAGATCCTAAAAGAATTGAGCTCTGTCATTTCAAAGCCATTGTTTCAAATTTATAGGGACTCCTTAATGACTGGAATGGTACCACTGGATTGGCGCAAGGCCAATGTGGTGCCTATATTTAAAAAGGGAATGAAGTCTTTACCAAGTAACTATAGACCTGTTAGTTTAACTTCTATAGTTGGGAAGATACTGGAGAGTTTAAAAAAGATCATATAGATGAGTTCTTGCTGGGAAAAAATATTTTAATCAATTTTTAACGAATTTTGACAAATTCGTTAATTCCGAATTTCCGAATTTTTCAATTTCTGAAAATTCCGAATTTCAAAATCAGCGAAATCACAAATTTCCAAATTTCAAATTTTCCGATATTTCGAATTTCCGAGTTTCCGAATTTCGGATTTCCGAATTTTCGAATTTCCGAATTTCGATTTTACGGATTTCAGAATTTTCGGATTTTTGAATTTCCGAATTTCGGTTTTTCGGAATTCCGGATTTTCGGAATTCCGGATTTTCTGATTTTCTGATCTCCGGATTTTCGGAATTCTGAATCTTCTGATTTTCTGATTTTCGGAATTCCGAATTTTCGGAATTAGAAAATTCGAAAATCTGAAAAAAAGAAAGAAAATCTGTTTAATTCTAAATAATAACTAACTATTAAATTATAGGTATTGGAATTCCCTTTCAAATTTGTCTGTTAGTGAACGTAACGAGTACGAATTTATCCGAAGTTATGAATTATTTGAAAAAGATCTAATAATAATAAATAACAATAATAATATTAAAACCTTTTTATTATTATTAATTATTTATTATTAATTTGTTCCGTTCCATTTGTTTAGATGCGGCATTCGTTATTTCAGATAATTCGTAACTTTGGATAAATTCGTACTCGTTAATTTAATAGTTAGTTATTAATTAAATCCAAAAATGTGAAATTCGGAAATTCGAAAATTTGGAATTTCGGAAATAAAGATGTGAACATTCCCGAAATTTCCGAATATTCTAATTTTCGTTTTTCCGAATTTCTGAAAGCAAAAAAACGAATGAAACAAAAACGAAAATGAACACATTTTTTGTCAGTGCACATGTCTAGTCAATGATTCTTACTCTGAATGGTCTAAGGCTATCAGTGGTGTCCCCCAAGGTTCAGTTTTGGGACTCTTCTTTTTTAATACCTTTTTATAAATGATACAGGGTCTGGGATTAACCACTTGACCACTGGGCACTTAAACCCCCTTAATAACCAGACCATTTTTTAGCTTTCAGTGCTCTCACATTTTGAATGACAATTACTCAGTCATACAACACTGTACACATATTAAAATGTTGTCCCTTTTTCACACAAATAGAGCTTTCTTTTGGTGGTATTTAATCACCATTGGGTTTTTTATTTTTTGCAGTGTAAAAGAAAAAAGACTGAAGATTCTGTAAAAAAATAAAGAATTTTCTTTGTTTCTGTTATAAAATTTAACAAATTTGTAATTTTTCTTGATAAATTTTGGTCAAAATTTATACTGCTACATATCTTTAGTAAAAATAAGTACAAGAAATAAAAAAAAAAAAAAATGATCCTGGCTTCGATCGTAGCGGTGAGTCAGTAGAAGCACCGGAGGGCGGCGGCAAGGGGGGACAAGAACGATCAAGCAGTGGAACAGCCGCTATGATAATTCTTATGGTGTAGGGAATCGCCGGCTGAAAAAGCTGATATCTGAATGATGCCTGTAGCTCATTCAGATATCCCCGGACAAAGTCAAGGACGTCATATGATGGCCGGCAGGCGGGAAGTGGTTAAAATGCATTTTTTGAGACTTCCACAGCCTGGCCACATACAGAGGCCAAGAACAGCTGAGCATGGCTGGGTATCGCCGAGTATGGCTGGGTATCGCAGAGTATGGGTGTGTACGGCTGGGTATTGCTGAGTATGGCTGGGTATCGCCGAATATGGCTGGGTACGGCTGGGTATCATCGAGTATGGATGGGTACGGCTGGGTATCGCCGAGTATTGCAGGGTATTGCAGAGTATTGAAGAGTATCGCAGAGTAGTATATGGTATCGCAGGGTATTGCAGAGTATCGCAGGATATTGCAGAGTATCGCAGGATATTGCAGAGTATCGCAGGATATGGCAGAGTATTGCTGGGTATTGCAGAGTATGGAGGAATGGCTGAGCATGGATGGATAGATCGGTGGATGTGACTGCACAGAGCAGCACTGTGGCACTACAGATTCCGCCCACAGCGCTGCTGCTACCAATCTCTCCCCCTCTCCTCTCACAATGTACAGATTGGTACACAGAGAGGAAATGCTCCGTCATTTGACAGAGCGATCACGTGGTAAACGGCCGTGATGAGCTCTGGACCCGGCGGTCACGGATGTTCTTGGGTGCGCAAGAGCAGAATTCTGGGAGGACGTCATAGTACGCCCTCCCAGAGTTAAGCAACTGCCCTGTAGCCGTCATTCGGCTATGGGCCGGTTGTTAAGTGGTTAAAAGTACCCTTTCAGTCTTTGCAGATGACACCAAGCTATGCAGTGGAATAACATCATTACAGGAGGTCTCCAACTTACAAGCCGACCTCAATGCACTGTTTAATTGGGCGACTATGTGGAAAATCAGGTTTAATGTTGATAAATGTAAAGTTATGCACTTGGAGGCTAAGAATATGCATCATACATACTAGGGGGAGTACAACTGGGGGAATCCATAGTGGAGAAGGATCTGGGGGTTTTGGTAGATCATAAGCTTAATAATAGCATGCAGTGCCAAGCTGCGGTTTCCAAAGCGAGCAAAGTCCTTTCTTGTATTAAGAGAGAAATATAATTTTGCCCCTGTACAAATAATTAGGAAGACCTCATCTGGAATATGCAGTTCAGTTTTGGGCACCAGTTCTCAAAAAGGAAATCGGGGAACTGGAGAAAGTGCAGAGAAGGGCAACCAAACTGATAAGAGGCATGGAGGAGCTCAGCTATGAGGGAATGAACTGGATTTATTCTCTCTTGAAAAGATGGGATATGATCAACATGTACAAATACATAAGGGTCCGTATAGTGAACTTGAAATTGAGTTATTCACTTTAAGGTCATCACAGAGGACAACCGTCTAGAGGAAAAAAGATTTTGTCTCCAAATACGGGAAGGTTTTTTCACAGTAAGGGCTGTGAAAATGTGGAATAGACTCCCTCCAGAGGTGGTTCTGGCCAGCTCAATAGAGCTTGAAAAAAGGCCTGGATTCTTTCCTAAATGTACATAATATAACTGGGTACTAACATTTATAGGTAAAGTTGATCCAGGGAAAATCCGATTGCCTCTCTGGGGATCAGGAAGGATTTTTTCCCCTGCTGTAGCAATTTGGATCATACTTTGTGGGGTTTTTTCGCCTTCCTCTGGATCAACTGTAGGTATAGACTTGTGTATATGGGATTGTATGGTTGTTTTTTTATTTTTTTTTATTTTTTTATTGGTTGAATTAGATGGTCTTTTTTCAACCTGACTAACTATGACTATAACTATGAAATCCCAGAACAGTTGCGTGGAATCTGGGATGGTTGGGTAGTATGCTACAACTGAGATATTGTCAGTGTGTTGAGACTCATGTATTCACTACCGAGAAGCATCATTCTAGTGGTCACTTTCACACAGTGTGCCTAGGGATGCAAAGTGCAGATATGTTTAACAATCTTTGCCTTCAGTTTCTGCTGACTTATATTGTACTTTATCTTTGCAGAATCAGTGACATCTTGTGCCTTGCTGACTCCACATCGCTTTCAGAAGTCACACTTGATGGCAACCCTATAGCTCAAGAGTCATGGTACAGACAAACCATTCTGGGGCACATGCTGCAGCTGAGACAGCTGGACATGAAGAAAATCACGGTAAAGGCAGAGCCTTAAAGTGATAGTGTTGCTAATAAAAGTAATCTGTAAAAAATAAATAAAAATCACAGTAATAATAGTTACCTGTTCCACTGGCTAAATCTCTGACCTTGTAGAGCTAGACCTTTAGGACTGAATATTGAACTAAAGTAGGGAAGGTGTTTAACAGTTTATATTTACTAAAATAATTGTATATCCATGTTTGTACTGTGGGAGTCCAGATATAGTGAATGCAAACTCCTGGGTTTAGTAACACTTTAATCTAAGGGCGATCTGATCTGGTCAAGCAGCCTACTTCAGGGGAGAGGCGCGAGCACCGGCAATGACTGCAGAGCCTGGGCGATGGCGTCACCCATAGACTCACTATGGGCAGGGCCATCTTTAAGGCAGGACAAAAGGGGCAGCTGCCCCGGGCCCAGTCATTGTCGTGGGGCCCAAAGCAGCTGCCCCTTGAGCCTACACTGCCTGAAAATAGTTGACAAGTGGATATAGGAGGGCCCACGAAAATGATGTTTGCCCAGGGTCCGATCGATATTAAAGACGGCCCTGACTATGGGGCATCCGCTGTCTTTCCTCTCCCTTAAAGCAGGTGCTGGGAGTCGATCAGATGACTGGATGGGAGCGCCCATAGAATAGGTAGGTATAATATTATTATTATTATAGTACAGGATTTATATAGCGCCAACAGTTTGCGCATCACTTTACAACGCTAGGGCAGACAGTACAATTACAATACAATTCAATACAGGAGGAATCAAAGGGCCCTGCTTGTTAAAGCTTACAATCTAGGAAAGACGGTCAAGTGGTACAAAAGGGTAATAACTGTGGGGATGAGCTGATGAAGAAAATTAAACGACATTTGTTAGGTGGAAGCAGGATAGGCTTCTCTGAAGAGAAAAGTTTTCAGGGATCACCTAAAAGTGGATAGATTTGGAGACAGTCTGACAGATTAGGGGAGGGAATTCCAGAGGATGGGAGAGGCTCGGGAAAAGTCCTGGAGGTGAGTATGGGAGGAGGTGATGAGGGAGCTAGAGAGAAGGAGGTCTGGAGAGGAATGAAGGGGACGATTAGGTTGATATTTTGAGACATTTGGCATCTTTGATGTAGCTGGGGGCAGAGTTGTGGATGGCTGTGTAAGTTGTTAGTATTTTGAATTGAATTTGTTGGGAAAGTGGTAGCCAATGGAGGGACTGGCAGAGAGGGGTAGCAGACGCTGAGCAGTTTGTAAGGTGGATGAGTCTTGCGCCAGCATTCATGATGGACTGAAGGGGGATAGCCTAATTAAAGGTAAGTCAATGAGGAGGGAGTTGCAGTAGTAGTCGAGGCAAGAGATAACCAGGGAGTGAATCAGGTGGTGTTGTGGTTTCATTGGTTAGGAGGGGACATAGTTTGGAGATGTTGTGGAGGTTGAAGCTGTAAGCTTTGGAAAGTGATTGGATGTGGGGCCAAAAGGGGAGTTCAGAGTCCAGGATAACACCTAGCACCCTGGCATGGTTGTGGTCATGGTGGATGGTTGTGCCATTGCTCTTGACAGAGAAGTCAGGGGAAGATGCACGTGGGGGGGTATTATGAGCATCTCTTATAGGTTAGTTAGTATAGGGCTTAGAATGGGGTGAAAGCAGACTAAAGGTAGATAACAACCAGCGCTAACAGACCAAGGGCCCTATCAGTCCCATAACAAAAATGACATTCACCCAGAAGATTTCTTCTTTTAACATCCCAGGAGCAATTCCTCCTATAATTGAACAGGTGATGAATGGACCTTGCTGCCCTCTTCAGATAGAGGAAATCCTTGGTAATGTCTATAATAAGAGAAAAGAGAAGGTGCACCAGTCGCATGTATTACCACTGATGACTCTGATGAAGAGGGCTGTCCTTGAAATGCGTAAGTCTCACTCCCAGGGCGTTCTGTTCATATTGCCATTGGATCAGATACTGGATAGTGTTGATGTGCGGGATTATACTTACCTCTGTGAGTATTTTCAAATTCTTTTTATCCCAAATTTTTTTTTATGGTAATGCACATGGCTGGTGAGCCTTCTCTCTTCTTGTGTTATAACTATTGCCGGGGGTGAAAGCAGGTTTAAGCTTAGTTAGCAGCAAACAGTAGGCTCTGAGGAAGAAGGTATCCCTTTGAAACGCGTCAGTGTAGTGGCCCTCATGTCCTCTCCTTCATCACCTGGAGACTCCTGTTACCAGACTGATTGCCACCATTCAAAGGCTTTCACATTTTGGTTTTCTTTCACCTGCTTTTTAATTAATTATTTTAATAAACTTATCAAAGGATAATGCACAAGGCTGGTGCGCCCTCTTCTCTATATTCTTTTTCTTAAGCTTAGTTAGGTTTTGACTAGACTTCCACTTTAAGCTTTCAGTAAATACCAGCAATGGCAGTAATCACTAATACGGAATCGAGTTATCGCTTGGCAGGGAGGTGGCATGAAGATACACACTTGTATGGACATTAATATGTAAATTCCCATATGTGCCCTTGTGATCATGTGTCCACCTCCTGGTATCTGTGAATAATTTTCCCCTACTGTTTCATTGGAGACTGATATGCATTCTGTGTACCGTAAGAATTTCTGGTATGAATTAAACAGGAAACATACGGTAATCTGTTCAAAAGCCAGAGTTTGCTGGCAAGTCTGTAGAATGTTGAACTTTTACTATATTTACATCCTTTATCCAGTTGAAATAACAGTACTTGCAGAATGTATACTTGTTTTGATTATGTATGTTCTGATATAATAGGTTACCCCGACATTCTTGGCATGCCATGTCTTTTGTAATTGAGCTATTAAAGTGTTTTTCTGTTTTTTTTTTCTTTTTGTACCAGTCTAGTTTTCTTCTTAGTATGCATGACTGAAAGATGAGCACTAGATGGCAGAAGAGTGCTAAAGTAAAACTTGGAGAATGCTGAGTCGTAGAAATAAATAGAACTGATTCTGAAAGATCCAGACTATGAGTAAAATAAAAATAAGATATTGGGTGAAAAGTGAGAGAGTACTGCATTCTAATTCATAAGAAATTGTGCCTAGCTATAAAATATGGACTTTTGAGGTACTCTAAGATCACTGCAATACAATGCATAAAATTCGAGATTTATTAGTGATATGTGTATGCAAGTACTGAATGTGTATGTATAAGTGTGTGTATGTGTGTGTGTATGTATGTGTATGTATATATACATGCATACTATGGCAGCCAAGGTTTGGTCTGAAGATTTATCCATTTGGCCAAACATCATGTATAATAGTGATATTACTTTGGCTATTATATATGACAGCTTCCTGCTGCCAGTGGTTGTTAAGGGTGTTGGTGGGTGCAGGCTCCGCTGAGTCTTTAACTAGTGATGCCACCTGGTCCCTTTCACTTACATGACCGGTAAACCCAGGCATAGCCAGGCACTATTTACTCCTTACTCATTCAGATGGGGCTACTAAATTCCAATAAGGGAATTTCCACATTTCCCACCCACAGACCTTTCCAACCACCGAGACAAGGTAGTGAAGAAAAGGCTCTTGTCCTTGTCAACATGAAGACAAGGTGCATTGCCAGGGGGTACAGTACCTCTCCATGCTGAGGGGATATTGCCTGGTTTGCTTTGGGAGGAGCGTATGGTTGCCCCGCCTATTTCCTTTTTTTCTTGATTTGTGCGTGGGGGTCCCTCTTCAATCCATACCAAACCTATTGGGTCTAGTATGGAATTTGGCAGGGACCCTATTCCTTTTTGTTTTTCTTTTACTTTTGCGTGAGGTCCCCCTTAAAATTCATACCAGACCTGAAGTGCCTATGGGAGTCCCCCATTACTGTCTATCACAGAGGCTCATTTAGGATAAGGGGCTGGTATAGATGAATGGAACCCCTGGCTGGTTTGTTTACAACGTTGCAGGTGGCAATTTAAACTCAAAATTTTTCAATTCTAAATCTCATTGTTGATGTAGTAGGTTTTTGCATTACAGAAATGTGCGACTTCACAGGCCGGGTCAGGGCATTCCCCAAGCATGCTGTTTCAGGCTCCACTCACACCTTGGCGTTCCGTTTTTCGGGCGGAATTGGCGTGATTCTGCCCGAGATTTAGAAACGCTGCAAATAGCGGGACGCCCTTGCGATCCCCGCTATTTTGAATAGCACCAAATCGTGGCGTGATTTTTCCACGATTGTCGCCTGACGAATCATGGTAAAATCACAGTAAAAACGTGCATACAGAATCGGGGAATGCCCAACGCCCAAAAGAAGTCCTTGTACTTTTGGGCATCAGGCGTTCCGTGATTCTGTTTGTGTGATTTTACCGCGATGCATCGGGCGACAATCATGGCAAAATTGCAGCATGATTTGGTGGCATTCAAAATGGCTTGGATTGCAAGGGCATCCTGCGATTTGCGTCATTTCCGAAACGCAGGCAGCATCACTGCGATTCTGCCCGCAAAACGGAACGCCAAGGTATGAAATGGAGCCTAAAGGAATTTTGCATTTCTAATGTTTCACTTTAACCATTACTAAAATCACTGCTCCCTGCCAAACTGATTTTTTTTTTCAAATTTCCTTTGATTTGATTCATGTTCTTCATAGAAGGGCCCAGCCTCATATGCCATTTTTTTTGACAATCCCCTTTGTTCTAGAAAATAGTCCAAACTGATTTTTTTACATTTGGCTCTTATTTGCCTTCAGCAGGGGCATTGCTAGGTCTACAAAAGATCTGGGGCTAGAGCCCATAGCAGCGTAGGAAAAAAAGTCATACGCTTGGGCGGGCATACACATGTATATACGGTAACATACGTGTGTGTGTGTGTGTGTGTATATATCCCCAGAGAGTCTCCCCTTGCATCAGGGTCCCCAGAGAGCCTCCCCCTTGCATCAGGGTCCCCAGCGAGCCTGCCCTTACATCAGGGTCCCCAGAGAGCCCCCCACTTGCATCAGGGTCCCCAGAGAGCCTCCTCCTTAAATCAGGGTCCCAGAGAGCCCCCCCACTTACATCAGGGTGCCCAGAGAGCCTTCCCCTTAAATCAGGGTCCCCAGAGAGCCCCCCTTAAATCAGGGTCCCCAGAGAGCCTTCCCTTAAATCAGGGTCCCCAGAGAGCCTCCCCCTTGCATCAGGGTCCCCAGAGAGCCTCCCCTTGCATCAGGGTCCCCAGAGAGCCCCCCACTTAAATCAGGGTCCCCAGAGAGCCTCCCCCTTAATCAGGGTCCCCAGAGAGCCTCCCCCTTGCATCAGGGTCCCCAGAGAGCCCCTCCTTACATCAGGGTCCCCAGAGAGCCTCCCCTTGCATCAGGGTCCCCAGAGAGCTCCCCCTTGCATCAGGGTCCCCAGAGAGCCTCCCCTTGCATCAGGGTCCCCAGAGAGTCCCCCAACTTACATCAGGGTCCCCAGAGAGCCTCCTTCCCCTTGGGGACCCCTGCAGAGTCTCGGGGCTATGCTCTCTTTGTATTGCTTTCTTGATGTGAAATCCCTGGTGTTCCTGCCAGGCCCTCTTCTTTCCTATTAAAAACTGACCACACTAAGTGGGAGAACACACCATGGTCAATTCTCTAGCTATGCTGATGCTGTGTGCGCTCTCCCCCAATGATCAGATTTGTCCTGACACGCCCCTGCTGCACAGCTATTCACTGGAAAGTTAGTTCAGTGTGCTGCTGTCCCCCCCCCCCCCCCCGCCATCTCTTATGCAGTTGAGAACAGAGGGAATGTGATCACTTATACAGAAGAAAAAGAGTATTTATAATGTATTTTTATAGCTATACAAAAATGTTTTGCCATTTATTTATTTTTTAAACTGAATGGGTTGTTTTACAAGGTGATCTTTACAATCGCTTTAAGTGATTATATTATTCGGCTCATCACTACTTGCTAGCAAAGAGCCCTTCCTCCTCCACTACGAACTGAATAGGATCAAAAAACAGTTTGCATGCACGCCTGTGTTTTATTGCTGATTGATATAAAACAAATGTGTACATAGAACAGTATTGCCCTCTTTCAATCAAAACCGCAGTCCCCTATGTTAGGAAAATCAGTTCAATAAAAGTCTGCTTCTCTTTTGTATGACATTCTTTATGCAGATATCTGACTTTTGTATGATCTATTAAGTTTTATATTATAAAAAATAAAAAGCAATTTTTTTTTTTTTTTTTAGGAAGAAGAAAGACGTACTGCATCTGTTCTGGCAAGAAAAGAGGAAGAGCGGAAGCGTGAAAGCCACAAGCAAGCCTTACTAAAGGTAAACTCTGTCATGTAAGAATTTCAGGGCAAATTGAAAATTTCACTCATCAGGTGTTGACATTTCAGCCCACCCGTAAACTGGTAGGATGAAAAAATGAACATCTACAAATGCTGTACCACTCCGTCTTTTCCCGGGACAAATATGAAGTATTTTAAAGCCTGAGACAGCGCAAACACTGAATGCTGATATTGTTTGTTTTAAGACTTTAGCTAATCACGGCAATGTCCTTGCATGTACCTGAAAGTAGTAGGACAACAAGATTGATTATGCATTGCTCTGTTTCATTGTACATGCTGGGGGGAATTCAATACAGCATTTGCTACACATTTCAGGTGATATGGGCTCCTTAAAATATCCTGTGCCAAATTCATGAAACCCTTGAGATGTTTGATGGTTCTTTATTTGTATTCCTTTAAGAATCTGTTCCTACGGCTGTAACAAATTCAAAAAGTATTACAGCCAATTCTTAGATAACAAAACGGAGGTAATTTAACCACTTGATCTCCGGGAGATTTACCCCCTTAATGACCAGACCATATTTTGAGATACAGCACTTCGCTACGTTAACCGGTCATGCAACCTTGTATCCAAATAAAATTTATGTCCTTTTTTCCCCACAAAAAAAGCTTTCTTTTGTTGGTATTTGATCACCTCTGCGTTTTTTTATTTTTTGCGCTATAAACAAAAAAGGACCGACAATTTTGAAAAAAAAAATACAAAAAACAATACTTTTTACTTTCTGCTATAAAACATATCCACATATAATAGAAAAAAAAATTCTTCATAAATTTAGATCAATATGTATTCTGCTACATATTTTTGTTAGTAAAAAAAAAATCCCAATAATGCCGCGTACACGTGATCGGAAATTCGGCCAGCAAAAGACTGATGAGAGCTTTTGGTCGGAAAATGTGACCGTGTGTATGCTCCATTGAACTTGGAAATTCCGATCATCTGTAGCAGTTCCGACGTGCAAAATTCCTACGCATGCTCGGAAACAATTCAACGCATGCTCGGAAGCATTGATCTTAATTTTCTCGACTCGGCGTGTTGTACGTCACCGCATTCTTGGCGGTTGAAAGTTCAGCGAGCTTTTGTGTGACCGTGTGTATACAAGCCAAGCTTGAGCGGAATTCAGTCGGAAAAACCATCCAAGATTTTTCTGATGGAAAATGTGTGCATTAGCGTATCTTGATTAATTTGCGCAAAAGTTATAGCGTCTACAAGTATGGGATATTTTTATATATTTATTAGTAATGGTGTCCATCAGCGACATATAGCATGACTGCGATATTGCGACAGACATTCAGACACTAACTGACACTTTTTGGGGACCAGTGACACTAATACAGTGATCAGTGCTAAAAATATACACTGCCCACTGTACTAATGACACTGGCTGGGAAGGGGTTAACATCAGGGATGATCAAAGGGTTAACTGTGTGCCTAGCCAGTGTTTTACTATACTGTGTGTGGTGCATTTATGAGTGGAAGAGATGTAATTTATTCCCTTTTTAGCAGAGACACAAACTCCATCCCTTCCCTCCTGTCAGAACACTGATCTGCCTTTACATAGGGAGATCACAGTTATATCTCTCTGCCTATTGATCGTCAGGTGCCGGAGGACATGCGCGCCCCCTCCCCGGAAGTGTCAGATCATGTATATATACGTGATCCGGCGCACAGGTGCCGCCCTGTAACAGTAGAACTGCTTTAGGGTGAACCTTAAGTGGTTAACTGTACACCAGAAGAATTGCAGGTATGGCATTTTTTGCATAGTTACATTTGGAAATACTATATGTATATACCATATCTGACCTATGCCTCTGGAAGTTGGAGATTATTGTAGTAGGCAACGCCATTCCAGTGATCTTTGCTAACTTCCAGATCATATACCACATGGTTGCCCTGCTGCATTGTGAACACAGAAGGTTGGCCACTCGGAGAACGCTTTGCATTTTCTCCATAAACTCAAAGCTTCTCTGATTGGACGAGGTGGGCGGTGACGTCACACTTTCCACCTCATCCCGACAGAGAAGTCTTTGGACTAATGTAACTATGTAAAAAAAATACCATACCTGGAATTTTTGTGTTTTTGCATTTAACTTATTGGTTGCTAGGACGCAGACTGCCAGTGTTCCAGCAACCAGTGAAGCAGGGCACACTGACAGTGGACAGCCTGATGGGGAATTCTGAGAGACTAGTTCCCAGTCACGTATGCCTTCCTTTAGAGTGACAGCGGGGACTGCACTGGGCAGATTTATAGCCTTAATTCAGCCCAATAGCGGCTTTGAAATCCACCCACTGCTGGCTACTGCCAATCACAAGAAAAGTGGACTTGATGGTGAACTAGACTGAATTCCCTATCAGACTTTGCCCACCCAACTGTTGCCATGGACATGAAATTTAATTGTTTTGGAAATAAACCTGATGAGGATGATGAGTTCACCATCAGCTAATGGCAGTGGGCAGATTCGATAGTTGCTATTGGACTGAATGGCTGCTATGGATTCTGCCCACTGTCTTCTTCTGTTAACCATGAGGGAATTGGACCTAATAGTCTCAGAGTTCTCTATCTTACTCTGCCCACCCAACAGCAAAACTCCTTTGCCACGCTCCTGTCTGTGTGATAGGTGCAGTGGCCAGGCAGGGGGCTCAGCGTTACTGAGCTGCACTATATGGACCTTCCAACTCCTGTTCCCGACAGGTACATAATGTGGTTGCAAACAAACCATTTCCCAGCACACTTACCTGCCAGCCTGCATAACAGCCAAATTGGCCCTGTCTAACAAACAGAGGGTTTTGTTTGCACACATTTGCAAATATATGTGTTAGCCGAAGGGCCCATGCCAAGGGTCTTAACTCTAAATTTCCAGAGCCTCCATAGTACGAACACGTATAAGAATAGATAGATTAAGGGCAGGTATGCCTGGAGGGAGCCCACCCCTCCTTAAAGGGCACAGGGATGCATCTGACACCCAGCAAGGACACAGTGGCAGTGAAGGCCAGTGCATCCCTGAATCTAATTCGTCCAACTGTACAAAAAAGTGGCAACCACCCCAATCTATAACTGGCCTTTGCAGCAAGGTGCACATGAAAGGGCTTTCCACATAACAAACAAATGATTTGCCAGACCGCATAACAACCAAATGTCCACCAGTTTACATTAAAAACAGAGGGTTTTGTTTGCACACATGAATATGTTGCAAGCACCAACATTTCGTATGTAGAAGTTCACCGAAATTCTAAAGGGACACTTTATGAATTCCAGGGTCTATATCCTTGTGTTTATCCATTGCTAATTTATATGTAGCTTCCTTCAACTGTCAATTTGCTGCAGCTGGAAGAAACCAGAGATGCATTGGGGTTGATTTACTAATTGCCCTCTGCAAGGGCAGTTGCTCCAGAGCTTAGTAAATGAGATAAAACTTCACTTTGCAAACCCAATCACATGCAAGGAAAATTGCATGAAAGTCAGCAGAGCTGCTGCTCATTTACTAAGCTCTGGAGCAACTGCTCTTGCAGTGTTCACAGTCTTTTTGCCTTTAGTAAATCAACCCCATTGTGTGACTCACCAAGCTGGCTCGTCCATCTTGTTGGTTATATAGTTAAATATTTTGTTTATCTATGTTTATAAAGCAGAAAATGATGGAAAGGACTTTGTATTTCTTTGTAGAAAAGCACATATGGCACTAATTGGTACTAATTCAGGCAAGTTTGGCTCCATTTACTAAACTGCGTGTTTGTCTTAAGAAATCAATTAAGTCCGTTAAATACTTCCTGAGGTTTTCCATATCTAACATGGAAAACTGTGCAAATAGTTTTATATAAAAAAAAAAATAGAACTTTTCTTTTAATCTAGGTTTCCTACTACGAGCTCCTGCATTATACTCATACATCTCTGATTAATTGAATTCAGAGAAAGAAAAGAGGGACTGCATGTGTTACCCAAAATAGACACCCATTTTCCTAATCATTGTTTAAAACTGTACTGGAAAAAACAAAACGGTCTGGCTGCTATAGGCAGCAGCTAGTTCTTTTATTCAGATGCTGTTCATAAATAGGTATATGTAAACTTAAAGCGTATCTAAACCCAAAAACAAAAATGTAATACACTGCAGCTTACAACCCTCTAACTGTAAATTTTGCCGGACAGCTTGGCCTTTTAAAGAGGAAGTAAAGTGGTTCCCTTTTTTTTTCCCCCTGACCTGCAAAGTAAAGGCAAAATGTACTAGTATGCATCGCATACGAGCACATTGTGTGACACTTGCCTGCAAACGAAGCCCTCGTTGTTATCACCACCAGAGGCCGCATCCATCTTCGCTCGTCTTCCTTCCGGGTGGCCGCTCCTTCAGAGCGCATGCACTGATGATGTCATCCGCAGCATATGTAGTAAATATCTCCTAAATGGTGCACGTTTAGTTGATATTTACAGTACCTATAGGTAAGCCGCCTTATAGGCTTACCTATAGATACAAACAATCAATGGAAGTTTACTTCCACTTTAAAGAAAGTTAAAGTGAATAAATAGCATTTCTGTTCATTTCTGTCCATAGGCCTACCATAGGAAAACCACTAAACAAACATGGTGTCCATGGGAGGGTACGGCAGATAAAACGACTGCTTTCCAAGAAATAAAAAATGCTGCCCATCTGAGACTTGCTGTATACAACCTGATTGTTCCACAGCACTACTATAATGCTGATATATAGTAATCGATTATACAAATAATTAAAAAATAACTTTTTGCTAAGAGGAAACAAAATACAGCATACCAAAACGACAACCTGAAGAACAATGGGAAAATATAATGGCGGGGTACTATTTTGTTGCCTCCGAGCCTAGATATCTTTTTATTGAGAGACTAATTATGTATGTATATATATATATATATATATATATATATATATATATATATATATATATACACACACACAGTATCTCACAAAAGTGAGTACACCCCTCGCATTTTTGTAAATATTTTATTATATCTTTTCATGTGACAACACTGAAGAAATGACACTTTGCTACAATGTAAAGTAGTGAGTGTACAGCTTGTATAACGGTGTAAATTTGCTTTCCCCTCAAAATAACTCAACACAGCCATTAATGTCTAAACCGGTGGCAACAAAAGTGAGTAACCCCTAAGTGAAAATTTACAAATTGGGCACAATTAGCCATTTGAGAGAGGAGTGAGAGCGATAACACCTAATTTAACACTCCTGCTCCCTATTCACAACTGAGACCTTGTAACACTAACGAGTCACATGACACCAGGGAGGAAAAATGGCTAATTGTGCCCAATTTGTAAATTTTCACTTAGGGTGTACTCACTTTTGTTGCCACTGGTTTAGACATGACTGTGTTGAGTTATTTTGAGGGGACAGCAAATTTACACTGTTATACAAGCTGTACACTCACTACTTTACATTGTAGCAAAGTGTCATTTCTTCAGTGTTGTCACATAAAAAGATATAATAAAATATTTACAAAAAATGTGAGGGCTGTACTCACTTTTGTGAGATACTATATATATAAGCTGTATTGGGAAATTCAACAATTATCTATTCAAATTTTATTTATTTATTAAAAGGACATAGAAACATGAAATACAACATCCAAATATAACAACAGGAATAAACATATCAGTGTGGGTATGTTTGGGATACATTTCTAAACACAAGTGGATCGTCTATATGCACATAGGGAAAAGGGGGTCACCTGAAACCTCTGAGTTGCCCCCTAGATATTCTTAGCTGCTCCACCATGTCGAGCCTCATTAGGTGAGGTCCTCCCCTACTTTACTGGGGTGGCTAACTTCATCCACCTGTGATCAACATTAACCTCTGGATGGTTCCATGAGTTTTGTCCCATTTTCCCGAAATATAGGAGAAGAAGAAAGGAAATTGGAGGGAAAGAGTCGAGAATAAACGAAAGGTGGGTACAGAGGGAAGAAGGGAGAGCGAAGGTGAAAGCGGCGGGAGGGTAGGGGGGGGGGGTGATGTGGGGCACCAGGAGGCAGCGATCCTCACTTGCCGAGTCCTTTTCCATGAGGGAGCCTGGCCCACCATCTTCTGTTTAACGGTCCCTACTACAAGGAGGGTTGTGCTAATCCAGGGTACCATTCTCCATAAGGGACTGCCCCTCATTGGAGAATATAAACATATTCCAACCCAACCATACCTTAGTGAATTGTTCGTTTTGGTTCCTTGCTGTGAGGATAAGATCCTCCATTTTTTTAATGTCCTCCACTTTTTTAAGCCACATGCCAATTGTCGGATCAACAATTATCTAAAACATATCAGTAGACAGCAGAGTGGAAAATGAAAAAAATTGCATATTTTCAATTTGAAGATCAAAATATTAAACCATTAAACTGCTTTTGCAAGACCTGAAGCAGGCTGTTCAAGTATGATGTCCCAAGATATACAATTTTAGCAGAAATGATCCAAATGTTTTTAACCGAGGCTTATCCACAGTTTGCCTGAGCTTATTGCCTATACTGTATAGGGGTGCCCCACTAGTTATTGCGTGTGAGCCACAAGCTTTTGTCCATCAGTAAACTTGGGTCCAAAAGTAGTTGCAATAGAAGCACTTTTATAAGTAACATGGGAAGGGTTTGAATATTTGTCAGTGTTGGGAAGATTTCCTTTCCCAGTGACCACAAGGCAATGATGGGAAATCATCCTGACAGGAACGGACATCAGTAAATCTCTTAGGCCGCGTACACACGATCAGAATTCTCGTCGGAAAAGCCTTGGATGTTTTTTCCGACGGAATTCCGCTCAAGCTTGTGTTGCCTACACACGGTCAGACCAAATTCCGACCGGCAAGAACGCGGTGACGTACAACACTACGACGAGCCGGGAAAATAAAGTTCAATGCTTCCGAGCATGTGTTGAATTGTTTCCGAGCATGCGTCAGAATTTTGCGCGTCGGAATTGCCACAGACTATCGGAATTTTCGTTGGAAAAATTGAGAACATGCTCTCAATCTTTTGCTGGCCGAAATTCAGCCAGCAAAAGTCTGATGGAGCCTACACACGGTTGCATTTTCCGATGAAAAGCTCTCATCGGTCTTTTGCTGGCCGATTTTCTGATCGTGTGTACGCGGCATTAGAGAGGCCATCACTTCTGGTTCTGGAGACAACCCAAAGTTGTGACTTGTAAACTCTATGAAGCAGTTAAGAAGCTTGTAGCAATCTGTCTACAAGTTGGTTATAACAAATTTACCCATACAACTATAGGCAAAATCCCACTCTTCTTTCTTTATGCTAGCTATGTCTTTCTTTATACCTATAATATACAGTCAGGTCCATAAATATTGGGACGTCGACACAATTCTAATCTTTTTGGCTCTATACACCACCACAATGTATTTGAAATGAAACGAACAAGATGTGCTTTAACTGCAGATTTTCAGCTTTAATTTGAGGGTATTTACATCCAAATCAGGTGAACGGTTTAGGAATTTCAACAGTTTGTATATGTGCCTCACACTTTTTAAGGGACCAAAAGTAATGGGACAGATTAACAATCATCCATCAAACTTTCACTTTTTAATACTTTGCAGTCAATTACAGCCTGAAGTCTGGAATGCATAGACGTCACCAGACGCTGGGTTTCATTCCTGGTGATGCTCTGCCAGGCCTCTACTGCAACTGTCTTCAGTTCCTGCTTGTTCTTGGGGCATTTTTCCTTCAGTTTTGTCTTCAGCAAGTGAAATGCATGCTCAACCGGATTCAGGTCAGGTGATTGACTTGGCCATTGCATAACATTCCACTTCTTTCCCTTAAAAAACTCTTTGGTTGCTTTCGCAGTCATTGTCCATCTGCACTGTGAAGCGCCGTCCAATGAGTTCTGAAGCATTTTGCTGAATATGAGCAGATAATATTGCCCGAAACACTTCAGAATTCATCCTGCTGCTTTTGTCAGCAGTCACATCATCAATAAATACAAAAGAAACCAGTTCCATTGGCAGCCATACACGCCCACGCCATGACACTACCCTTCACCATGCTTCACTGATGAGATGGTATGCTTTGGATCATGAGCAGTTCCTTTCCTTCTCCATACTCTTCTCTTCCTATCACTCTGGTACAAGTTGATCTCGGTCTCATCTGTCCATAGGATGTTGTTCCAGAACTGGGAAGGCTTTTTCAGTTGTTTGGCAAACTCTAATCTGGCTTTCCTGTTTTTGAGGCTCATCAATGGTTTACATCTTGTGGTGAACCCTCTGTATTCACTCTGGTGAAGTCTTCTCTTGATGGTTGACTTTGACACACATACACCTACCTCCTAGAGAGTGTTCTTGATCTGGCCAACTGTTGTGAAGGGTGTTTTCTTCACCAGGGAAAGAATTCTTTGGTCATCCGCCACAGTTGTTTTCCATGGTCTTCTGTGTCTTTTGGTGTTGCTGAGCTCACCGGTGCGTTCTTTCTTTTTAAGGATGTTTCAACCAGTTGATTTGACCACACCTAATATTTTTGCTATCTCTCTGATTGGTTTGTTTTGTTTTTTCAGCCTAATGATGGCTTGCTTCACTGGATCTCATATTGAGAGTTGACAGCAACAGATTCCAAATGCAAATAGCACACTTGAAATGAACTCTGGACCTTTTATCTGCTCCTTGTAACTGGGATAATAAGGGAATAACACACACCTGGCCATGGAACAGCTGAGCAGCCAATTGTCCCATTTCTTTTGGTCCCTTAAAAAGTGGGAAGCACATATACAAACTTTTGTAATTCTCACACCGTTCACCTGATTTGGATGTAAATACCCTCAAATTAAAGCTGAAAGTCTGCAGTTAAAGGATATCTTGGACTGTATATAAGATGAAAGCAGACAGAATGAAGTGTAATCTGCATACAGAGAGTATCGAGTTACTATATGAACTGCTGCTGAGTGAACTTCCTGAGCAGTGGCAGTCTATAATGGAAAATGACTTTCTCCGTTTTACTTGTTAATACTCTTTAAAGGTTTCTTATAAAGGTGTACTTGTTAAAAGTCCATATAGCCTCAGAGAACATCATTCACTTCCTTTGGAGATAAAGCCTTTCAGGTAAAGCCCACATTCAAATGGAATTCCTGACTTGCTTGAAAGCATTTGAAATGTATGCAGGAAACTTCAGTGCTTGGAATAAGGGCATGTTTTGTTGGAAAATAACTGTCTTTTATTGAATGTTAATGTACCTTGAATGTAAAAGATGTAAATAATACTAAAAAATATTTTAGTGTTTGTCACCCTTCTGGCAATACAATCCATTCTTTCCTTTTTTTTTTTTTTTGCCTAATATTCTTCTAATGCCTCAAGTATAGGTCCACTCAAGTACAAGTCAAGCTTTTGTGGTTATATGGTTTCAGGATAGTTTATTGTGCATGCCTTTTACACCTTTCATTCGCTTGTAAAAATGTCCTCTCTGAATTCCATTATGTAAGAGAGAAAGTCATGAGAGAGTGTTTTCTATATACTTAGGAGAAAGCAAAATTGAGGCTTTGGCCTCAGCAGCCAGTCAGGGGGCAAAACTACATTTTCTTAGTGAAGTATTGAAAAAATAAGTAACATAATAGTTGCTATAGCCTACCTGATCAATATAGCATATATCAATGGGTTGTTAGACTAGAGACTGGTGTCTGATATACTTTTTAACACTGTCCATATAAGTCTTATGCATTGTTTGATTGAGGAATTGCAACTGCATGATATTTTCATAATGAAGCATGTTTCATGGATTTATTAATTGAAAATATTAAGCAAAAATCCTCTATGTTTAAAAATAAAATAAAAAAAAGGCATAGCATAGACTCTTGTCTCCAAATATCACCCAAATAAGACCTCCTGCTCTCAAGCTCCCTTGTCTCCTCCTCCCATGCTCTTCTTCAGGACTTCTCCATAGAGAGTACTCCAGAGCCTCTGCCATCCTCTGCAACTCTATACCTCAGTCTGTCTGGCTATCTCCTACTCTGGCTGCCTTTAGGCAATCCCTGAAAACTCATCTCTTCAGGGAAGACTATCACACTTCCAACTAACTGAACTTTTTATCAATTCCATTAGCTCATCTCCCACAGTTATAAACTTTTGTGCCACTTGTCCCACCCTATTAGATTGCAAGCTCTTATGAGAAGGGCTCTCTTAACCCTCTTGTTTAAACAAAATGTTATTGTATTTTAACTGTACTTTCTCCTTTTTATATTAAAAATATATAAATCCTCTATTACAATAATAATAATAATGTTTTAACCTGTCTACTATTCGGTACATATTAGGTGATCTCCATAGTGATGCCTATAAGGACTATTTCATTATTAATTTTAGTCTCTTATTTGAAGGTTTAAAAAAACTCTAACCTGTCAGATCACTCTGGTCTCCCAAGTCCCATGTGTGTTTATGTTAAATTCACATAGAAATTGTCCCAACAACATAACATGTTTCAAGTATGACCACATTTAGCAGTCTGTGATTTGATCAAATCACGAAAAAGGTCCACTATGCTTGCTTTATTATTGGAAGATAGTTGCTGATCCAAACCCAAATCCTCTTAAAGCATACGCCCTATTGGAACACTCAGGTGCAGGCTCTGCAGTGAATCAGAGAGCAAAAACAAGTCCTGGATGGCCACACACCAATAAGGCACTTTTATTGAAGATAAAAATCCAGTAAAGTCAGTTCATGTTGCAAAGACGGGGAAAAATAACTGCCGCATTTCACACCATATATTGGTGCTTAGTCATAGCTATGATAAATAAAAGTGCCTTGTTGGTGTGCAGCTGTCCAGGACTTGTTTTTGCTCTCTTTCTTTATTATTGACTGAATTATTTAAATGCTCAAGAGACAGTCGCAGGCAGTCATCCAATGTAACCCTAAGGTTGCTTTTGTTGCCTGTGTATGAATACTTTTTACTTATTTAAATAAATCTATCAATCATGCAAGCAATCATCATGAACTTACTGCTACAACTCCAGCTAGAATCGCATTACTGAAAACTGCTTTCCTATGTCTCTTTTGGTATGCTTTTTTGCTTAACCATCTGTAGACTGTCCACATTGCTCTGCTTTTGTTTCCTCCCTATGCCTTTCCTTTAAATTATGGCCTCCTTATCTTTTTTAGCTGTGCACTTATAAGTCTGTTTCTGAAGTGAGAATATTTCTCGGCATAGCCAGCCTTGTTTTATCAACTCCCTGATTAGCAATTAGAAGCACCCCCCCCCCCCCCCCCCCCATCCCTAGCAGTATATAACTAAGCATCTCTTGGGAAAGCCACGTTTGCAAAAGGGGTGGCACGTTTGCACATGGGGTTCTTTCTCAAAGTGGGGGTATTTCTATAAGTGGGGGGAGTACTTCTGACTCTACACTTCAGCAAATGCACAAAGTGAAGGAACACAAGAAAACACCTTGAAAAAAAACATACAGGCGACCTTGTTTACACTTTTAGCTCTTCCTCCCCCTTCTAAAATTCACTGTCTACTACTCCTTCTGACAGCCGTGTATTTTATCCTTAAACTAACTCTCCTACACACCTCTTCTCCACCCCACACCTTATATATATCACCCTCACTTCTGTCCTCTCCTTATTCCTGCATTCACCAACTCCTGCTAATTCTAAATCCACACGCCCAATACTCCAAACCACTGGGGCATGTCCCTTCATATAAATCACACTCCCACATTACCTCCCTCACCCTTCTGCTTCTCCTATCCTCTGGTGATGTATCCCCAAACCCTGGGCCTCCTTCATCTAACTGTACTCAACGCACCCATTACCCTACACTCTCTGGCTGCAGCCGCAATGCACACAATCTAGTTCCCATTTCTCTTCTTCCCAAGACCAGACTCTCTTTCTCTTGCACCCTTTGGAATGCTTTCTCTGTCTGTAACTCTCCTCTTTCCACGATCTCTTTATCGCTAACTCATTTTATCTACTCGCCATTAACAAAACCTGGCTTCATGAATACGACGGGGGTGTTGGAATCCTTTTAGCCCCACATAGCACCTTTCAAGTACTTCACCCACCTTGCTCTCTGTCACTCTCCTCATTTAAGGTCTCTTCTCCCCAGTTTCTCTAAGGATATCTGTGATCTACGGCCCCCTGGACCAGTATCAACCTTTCTTGATGACTTTGTTACCTGGCTACCCTACTTTCTCTCTTCTGAAATCCCCACAATCATTCTCGGGGACTTCAGCATCCCTACTAATACTAACATTCCTGCAACTTCCAAACTTCTCAGTCTAACCTCCTCCCTTGACCTGAAGCAATGGATACATGCTCCTACTCACTCTGAAGGCAATACCCTTGTCTTTTCCCACATATGCACTCCATGCAACCTCTCCAACTATCCTTACCCTCTCTCTGATCACTACCATTAATTTCACTCTCTCCCTCTCCGCCTAACGATTACCCGTAGAAACCTTCACCATCTCAACCCTTCTCTTCTCTACCTCTGCGACCTAGCCACTTCTGTCTACAACACTTCACTTCTAGCCTCACTGGACACACTGGCCCCCCTCAATACACACAGAATCAGGTCCCGTCCCCTTCAACTCTGGCAAACAGATGATACTAGGAGTCTGAAAAAACACAGCCGTGCTCTTGTGCGCATGTGGCGTAAGACGAAGTCCCAGAAAGATTTCAGCCAGTATAAATCTTCCCTCCAAAAATACAATTCCAGCCTCCTCACTGCCAAGCAGACCTATTTCATCACTCTCATTAACAAATTATCACCCTTTCACCGTCAACTCTTCTCTACCTTCAACTCTCTACTTTGTCTTCCACTGCCTCCACCCACTAACTCATTCACTGCCCAGGAGATTGCCAATTACTTCAAACAGAAGATTGATACAATTTGCAAGGAGATCTCTACTGTTCAGATACCCTCCACGCTTTGCACCTCATGCTCACAGGTACAATCATTACTTCCCTCTTTCAACCCCACCACTATAGACAAGGTTGCAAAGTCACTTGCTAATGTCCATCTTACCACCTGCCCTCTGGATCCTGTTACCTCGCAAATGCTACATTCACCCTCTGGCTCTATTCTACACTCTCTAACCCACATCTTCAATCTCTCCCTCTCTTCTGGCATCTTCCCCAACTCTCTAAAACATGCACTTGTCAGCCCTATACTTAAAAAAAAGCCCTCACTGGACCCATTCAATCTTAACAACCTATACCCAATATCCTTGCTCCCCTTTTTATCCAAACTCCTTGAACGTCTATTCTACAACCGACTGAGCGTCCACCTTGCTAATAATAGCCTTCTTGATCCCCTTCAGTCTGGATTTGGTCCTCAACACTCCACAGAAACTGCTCTCCTAAAAATAACAAACGATCTACTAATGGCCAAAACTAAGGGACACTCCACGCCTTTGGTCTCTTTGACTGTATTCTTTGCTGGTTCTCTACCTACCTATCCAACCGCACCTTTAGCGTTACTTACAATTCTACTTCCTCCTCTCCTCTTCCTTTCTCTCTTGGGGTTCCCCAAGCTTCTTTTCTTGGACCTCTCCTATTTTCAATCTACACCTCCTCCCTGGGTCAGCTGATAGCCTCCCACATCTTCCATTACCATTTCTACGTTGACAACGCTCAAATCTATTTCTCTACCCCTCAACTCACTCCTTCAGTCTCCTCACATATCACTAATTTACTATCAGATATATCAGTCTGGATGTTGCACCACTTCCTCAAACTTAATCTATCCAAAACCAAACTTATAATTTTTCCTCCCCTATGTGCCTCTTCCCCTGATCTCTCTGTCAAAGTCAATGGCACATTCCCACATGCCAAGGTCCTAGGAGTAGTCCTGGACTCTGAACTCTCTTTTAAACCCCCACGTCCAATCACTGTCCAAATCTTGCCCCCTCAACCTCCGCAAAAACTCCAAAATACGCCCCTTTTTAACCAATGACACAACAAAGCTCTTAATTCACTCCCTGGTCATCTCTCGCCTTGATTACTGCAACTCCCTCATTGGATTACCTCTACATACTTTATCCCCCCTTCAATCCATCATGAATGCTGCTGCCAGACTCATCCCCCTTTCCAATCACTCCGTGTCTGCTACTTCTCTCTGTCACTCCCTCCACTGGCTTCCGCTCACCCAACAAATGAAATTCAAAATAATAACAACTACCTACAAAGCCATCCACAACTCTGCCCCCAGCTACATCACTGACCCAGTCTCAAAATACCAACCTAATGGTTCTTTTCATTCTTCTCAAGACCTCCTGCTCTTTAGCTCTCTCATCACCTCCTCCCATGCTCGCCTCCAGGACTTTTCCAGAGCCTCTCCAAGCCTATGGAACTCCTTACCCCAATCTGTCCGTTTATCTCCTACTCTATTAGCTTTTAGACGATCCCTGAAAACCCTCCTCTTCAGAGAAGCCTATTCTACCCACACCTAACAACTGTATTTTAATTTTGTCTATCTGATCATCCCCCACAGCTACTACCCTTTGTTCCACTTAACCCTCCCTTCTAGATTGTAAGCTCTAACGAGCAGGGCTCTCTGATCCCTCCTGTATTGAATTGTATTGTAATTGTACTGTCCTCCCCGATGTTAAAAAGCACTGCGCAAACTGTTGGCGCTATATACATCCTGTATAATATTAATAATAATGAACCATGTTATGTGATGTGATTGTGTTGCTATATGGACCAGGCATGGTTCGGGAGCTGTGGCATGCTTCACTACCTTTATTGTGTAATCCAGTCTCTCTTGTGGCAGCAGGAATTCAAATATAATTTGTAAATTGGTGTTAACACTGGTAAAACTTGATTCTCCTATTGTATTTAGAAAATATCACTATGAATGTACTCATTATGTGTCCCCAAAAACTGTTCTAGCACGTTTGCCTCTAGCGAATGTACTAGGCCATGTTCGGCATATTTGCTTATTTTTAAGTTTCTAATGAGTGTGGAGGTTCTAATAGTTAATTACATTAAAATATTTTTGGTAAAAAGCAAAAAATATACTGTTAGCCACAATGAATTAGAGGTAGAGAAGACAAAAAAGTTGTCAAAGTGATGACTTAGTGGCTAGCTATATTTTTTTATATTTTTCTTAGTTGGTCACCAAATGTTACCACTTCTACAATTTTTTTCTTTCTTCTCTACAGTACTGTAAGAAAAAAAAAAAAAAAAAACTATTTTAATGAATACCTCTTAGGATATTTAATGTTGTCTTTTTTTTTTTTAACTACTTTCCTTTAAGTACTTCAGACATGAAACTTTTTTTTTTTTTTTTTTCTTAAAATTAATTTACAAGATATTAATTTTTCTTGATCCAAAAAGATATTTCAGAAGAGTGAATGATTTGTAAAGAACTGAAGTTACAGTTCACTGTCATGGTATGTTGAAGCAATTCAAGTAATTCTTATATATCTTTATCACATAATCCTTCAGTGGGTCTCACTGGCAGTGAGGTCTTAAGGAGCCGTGAATAGCACATTGTGTGGACGTCACTTTTCTGTGTCTGCATCTTCTACTCTTTCAGATTAAACGTTTAATTTACTGCTGAGTACATTTAATTTATTTAATTGCTGTTTTCAATCCACTGAGATCAGTTCGACCATAGCCACTTGGCAGAGCTCACCCTCCCCTCCTGTACAATGTTTTTAATTTGAAATCTCTTGCGTTCCAAACTTCTGTCAGTCGCCAGCTAAGAAGCAGCATTTTAATGCCATGTTAATATGGGGTATAAATAACCTTGAAACACCTTTAAAGTACAGCACGCATTTTCATTTTCCTTACTTTTTGTTCCATATTGTTTTTGGTTAGGTGGGCTTGGCAGTTATACAGCAAAAAAAAAGTCATAAAAGAATAAGAGTTATTAAAACTTTGTTGACTGTTCTTTGTGACTTTGGACTGTTGAAATAATATTATTGTAGCACATCATTCAGCATCTGTGTTACTTCTGCAAAGTAATTACAGTAAAGCACATATATTGAACTATCTTCTGTACACAGAAACCTTTTACAGTGCATGTGTGGCAATCACATTATTTTAACACAAATCATTTTTACTCTATGGCAACCAAACAGACCAGTAACATTCTTGTGTATATACACTATGTACCCATACAGGATGATTATATTTTCCATTAGACCTGCACATCTACAGAACAGTGCACCTCAGATGAGCATTGCATAGAAAAAGTACCTTATCTCCTTTTTACCTTTTTTTGCCCTGGAGCCATTGAAGCCTAAATGCCCATGCCAAATGTAGTAGAGTCAGAACTCCAACCAAAATAATAAGATAAAAATGAATTCTGATTTAAAAACTAAATAGCAAAACTACCGACAATCCAAAGATTTCCTACATGTACTTGTTTTGCCAGTAGATGTCCCAAGTCAGGTGACTAGCATCATAAACACCCTTCCTCTGAACCCAGGTTGTCCTGGACCTGAATCGGACAGTGAAGGCAGAAGCAGCACAGCGATAAGCCGGCCATAGACAGTTCAGCAGGAACCAGCCGAGATTCGAACCCTGTATGGGCTGGCTGAATGTATGATTGATCGATCAACTTGGGTACAACCAGCCTGCTGGATTCTACATGCGATTATTGGAAGTGGCTGTCAATAATTACTGCCCCCTCCCCCCACACCAGAAGAAGACAATGGCTCGGCAGGTGTCTGTGTTGATGGGGAAATCAAGCAAATTTCTTTCCTGCAACTCATGGTTGCAGGAAATAAATTTGCCTCATCTAAGGCTGGCTATATGTTTTTAGACCTTTTTAAGTACTTCTACACATACTGTTTTAACAGTTTGTTCCTTTTAGTTGTTGCACTCTTTCAATTCCCATATATCATAGGATGCATTTTCATATACTCTCTCATTATATTTCTCTACAATAGGGTTTTTTTCCCCCGTGTATTCTCACCCCTGAAGAAGGAGAAAACTTTAAATCTCCGAAACGCGTCGGGTGTAAGATATTAATTATGACCATGATGTGTATTTACATGTTTTGTTGATTCTGTATGACGTCCAAACACTTCATTTTAAATGCATTCTTATACATGTTTTTTGTAATAAACAAGCTTTCTACTTGCTATACTATCTCAAAATCTTCTTTTGGGTAAAAAACTGTGTGCCTTAAAAGTCCACCACATAGGGGATCCCCTTTTCCTTTCTTTGTAATATTGGATGTGGCACAAAACTTTACAACCCTCCACCTTTGGGTAGCAATACTGGCCAAAAAACATTTTCTATGGCTGGCTATAAGCTTATGCATTAATCAGTCTGTTTTCTCTTCCTGTGAGCATGCTTCTTCTCAGCAAATGAACTGATTCATTTCCTGTACTGCTTCTTCCTCTCCCCTGCAGCCCCTAAGGACTAGCATTTGCTGCTCTTTCAGATGCCTGACCTCAGCTGATGAAGCAGCAAATGCTAGAACATGTGATGTCCTCCAACATGTGATGTCCTGCAGCTCTTAAAGTGGTTCTGCACACAGTTCATTTAGTAAATCTCTTTGCCTTCCAAATCAGGCAAAGAGTACTAAATGAAGTGTTTTTTTTTCACTTACCTTGTAATTCCTGCTCTGTCTCTTCAGGGGTGGGCGGGGTCTGTGCGTCGATCCTCGTCATGCCGCAATGTCTCCTGGGATCTGGTGTCATTGATCCCAGGAGTCAGTGCGGACATCCGCTGAAATCTCGTGAGATTTACGGGGTTCTCGCGAGATTTCGGCCACATCTGCCGAATCTCGCGAGATTTCGGCGAACGTGAGCTACAGTTTGCCGTTACTGGGCATGCGCGAGATCGGCGCAGTAACGGCGGTGCATGCTGGGCAATATAAGGTGACTGTGTGGTTTCACATGCCCACAGGCAAGATGGCACCCAGTAGCAACACTTTTTATAAGTGTTTATTTTTGACAAAAACCGGCAGCAGTTCGCTCTGAAAACGGAACACGTGAGTTCTCATTGCACAAAAAAAAATCCTTCTCATTGCACAAAAAAAAATAAAACATTAGACAGTGTCACTCCGCTACTCCGCTTTAAAAACCCTAATGCCCTGTACACACGGTTGGACATTCCAACGACAAAATCCATCGGATTTTGGGCCAAACTTGTCTTGCATACACACGGTCGCACAAAGTTGCCAGGAATTCCGATCCTTCTAAACGAGGTGACATCAAACACGTACGTCGGGACTATAAATGGGCCAGTAGCCAATAGCCTTCGTCTCTTAATTTATTCTGAGCATGCGTGGCACTTTGTTAGTCGGAATTGTCTACACACGATCGGAATTTAAACTATCGTATTTTGTTGTCGGAAAATTTTAGGTCCAGCTCTCAAACTTTGTGTCGGAAATTTCGATGAAAAAAAGTCAGATGGAGCCCACACACGATCGGATTTTCCAACAACACGCACATTTTCCATCGGAAAGTCCGACCGTGTGTTCAGGGCATAACAGTGTCAAACACCGGGCCATGTAGCTGTTTACATTCCTCTTAACAATGAGATTCTGTTATGTAATACTGTTACGCACATTCAGAAGACCTGTATCTGTGATTAAAGGGGTCCTGCGTGACTCTGAAAAGTTGCTATTTCGGTAACGATGTGATCGCGAAATAAAGCGTTGGACCCATTTTGGAGATCTTGGTGTCACACTTCATGTAAACTTTTACTTGTAACTCTCAGGGACAAGAGGTTTCCATAACTTTAAAGTGTAAACCCTCCTGCGTCACTTTTACTTATAGGTATTCCTATTATAAGGCTTACCTATAGCTAGTGGAAATATCTCCTAAACGTGCGCCGTTTAGGAGATACTTACCTTGTAGTTATACTTACTTATACTTACCTTGTAGTGCGCCGATGATGTCAACGGCACCTGCGCTGTGAAGAAACTGACCTCTGTGCCGTTTCTTCACTCGTATGTGCCGTGACCGATGGCTCCTGGGCAGAAGATGGAATGCTTCCACCAGCGGGGACAGCGCAGGCTTCAATTGCGGTTAAGTGCGATGCATACTAGCCCATTGTGCTTTTACTTTGCAGGGAACAACAGAGGAAGTAAAACCCATCAGGGTTTACTTCCTCTTTAGGGGTAAATTTAGCAAACATAAGTCTCTCTCACAGGTTAGCCTGCGCAACCATGTCAATGTAAAACTAAATATATATAACTGTTATGAACCTTCTGGTCAGATTCCAACCCAACAGACATCCCAGCAGGAGCGAGTTTGTTGCAATTGCTCTGTGTTCATATATGGTAAAATGTTTGATTCAGCATTACAGGTAATACAGTAATGCCTTCTGATAGGCACCTTTTAAAGGGCATAAATTCGATGTTCATTTTGATTTTGTGGTACACACAGTGTTTAAAAGGCCAGAGTGGGTGAAACTTTTGGTTGGCTAAGTTGTGTATTTTATTCTGATTATGGAGGCGATCGGGACCTGTCCGTGGTTGGGTATGGAGACGAGTGAGGGGAATATGGCCCCCACTCATCTCCATACTATAGCAGGGCGATAGCGACGTCAAAATGTCACTTCCGCCCATACGTCTTAAATAAATAAGCCCCGACGAGCTCGCGTGCAGAAGCAAACGCATACGTGAGTAGTGCCTGCATATGAAAACGGTGGTCAAACCACACATATGTGGTATATCACGAAATCGTTAGAGGGAGAGCAATAATTCTAGCCCTAGATGTCCTCTGTAACTCAAAACATGCAACCTGTAGAATTTTTTAAATGTCGCCTATGGAGATTTTTAAGGGTAAAAGTTTGACGCCATTCTACGAGCGGGCGCAATTTTGAAGCGTGACATGTTGGGTATCAATTTACTCGGCGGAACATTATCTTTCACAATATAAAAAAAATTGGGCTAACTTTACTGTTGTCTTATTTTTTTTATTGAAAAAAGTGAATTTTTTCCAAAAAAAAGTGCGCTTGTAAGACCGCCGTGCAAATACGGTGTGACAAAAAGTATTGCAATGACCGCCATTTTATTCTCTGGGGTGTTAGAAAAAAATGTACAATGTTTGGGGGTTCTAAGTAATTTTCTAGCAAAAAAAAATTGTTTTTAACTTGTAAAAACCGAGTCTAAAAAAGAGGCCTGGTCTTTAAGTGGTTAAGTCCTCCATATTATCATATATCTCACATTCATTTTAATGAGTGCTCCTAAAAACTCCAGTTTATTTGGATTCAACAAGATTCAACAGACGGGATCCGGTCTGGGAATTATAGGCATCTAACGTACTATATTCTATAGTGCTTTTCTTTTCTGTGGTTGTGGAAGTAATGTAAATATACAGAAATTGTGTATGATTTTAATGTGTTTAATTAATGTGAGAGAGAATTCATCCACCTACTCTTTCTGGGAAAAGGGATAGAAAACCTTAATGACTAGGTGACACTATTTCCCAAAATAAAGCCAAGAAGTATTTGTAATTGCTGTGGTGTAGGCTAGAGCCAGAATCTTAGTATAGTGTTTGAAGCGCCAGAGATGTAAACTCAGAATTGTGTTTATTATTTTAATAAACGTTTAGTGGATTTGGCCTTGGTTCACATTGATTCTACTTTGAAATCATGCTAAGCGCGATTTCAGGTGCTACTTGGAAGACATCTGTGTGGCTTCCTGCACAGATGTCTAGTGAAGTCGCACCTGAAATTGGCAAAAGTAGTGCAGGAACTACTTTTGCAAATCACTGCGGCACAGCAAAGTTGCCATCGCACCGATTTGGAATGGTGCCATTGCCGGCAATAGGCTGCGACTTGTCATGCGATTTGATTTGTCAAATCACATGACAAATCACTCCAATGTGAACGAGGGCTTATACATGAACTGTTCATTTGTGGTAGTTTGTGGCAATAATTCTATTCTATTACAGTACTCACTACTATCCTCTTTAATGCCTATCTTTTTTATATCAAA
Organism: Lithobates sylvaticus; assembly: GCA_028564925.1. Taxonomy (NCBI): domain Eukaryota; kingdom Metazoa; phylum Chordata; class Amphibia; order Anura; family Ranidae; genus Lithobates; species Lithobates sylvaticus. Next base: position 520,801,612 of record CM053029.1, read on the forward strand.
CACTTTGTTCCTATGATTAGGCAGTTTATTGTAACTTTATAGCTTGGTAAACAAAATGGTTAACATCTATTTCTTGCTCTAGGAAAAAAAACGAATTGCAATTCGCAATGCTGCTCGACAATGGGACATTCAGCAGAACAGAGTAGTACCTGGGACAAATCCGGATCAAGAAAGCAATGCTTGTGTAAGCCCTTCACATAAGGCATGCCCACTGAATGGGTCTACGGCTTATGAATTTAGTGAAGAAAAAAGGTATTTCTTACCATTGTACTTTCCTTTTTTTTGTATGTCAGCCTTTTTTTTAATGCATTGAAATGAAACAAAATGTCATCATTTTTTCTTTTTGGGTTTTAGTAGGAAATAGATAAGGCCCATGTCCGGTATTTTATACATTTTGTAAACATGAAACTTCCCTTCACTTCTTGTTTTAGAAAGACAACAGGGAGTGAGAGGAAATCCCTCCAAAAGGAAAACTGTTATCTCTGAAACATGAAATTTCTCTTCCTCCTATTCCTGTTGCAAGAACAACTATTATACATTTCTCATAACTTTTCCTTTATAGTTTGGACCCTATAAAAAATCTAACTGAACACTAATGTTGTTACTGCTTTTTTTGAACAACCAACACCGTACTTATGGTACGCCCATGTGTGCCAAAAGGGTATGTATGACAAGCTACTGTGGAATATTCCAACCCAAGCTGTTGTATGAAAATTGACTCAAACCGTATAAACGTTTGGTATATACAGTTCTGCATTTCATATTTATTGTAGTCAAGTAGCTAGTATATCCACCTTCATCACAATGTGCTGGGTAACACAGGCTTTTATGTCAGTATTATAACTGGCAAACTCAAACTACTTTAAGAGGGTGAAGTAATAGAAGTAGCAGAAACAAGAACTATTCAAATAATTAAAACAACAATATTCACAACAGTAAGGCCCCTTTCACACTGGGGCGGTTTTCAGGCGGTACAGCGCTAAAAATAGCGCCTGTACACCGCCTGAAAAAACCGGCCCCATTCACTCCAGTGTGAAAGCCGGCGGGCTTTCACACTGGAGCGGTGCGCTAGCAGGACCGCAACAAAAGTCCTGCTAGCAGCATCTTTGGAGCGGTGAAGGAGCGGTGTATTTACCACTCCTATACCGCTCCTTCCCATTGAAATCAATGGGAAACCGCGGGGATACCCACCACCCCGCTAGCGGCCGCATACCGCGGGTAAAACGATGGTAAAGCAGCGCTAACTATAGCGCTGCTTTACCGTCGCCGCCCCGCACCGCCCCAGTGTGAAAGGGGCGTAAGACGAGTAAATTTGTGGAGGGGTGTTTCAATCAGATGTCCCACACTATTTGCAAGAGGTAGAGTTTTTAGGAATCATCCTTTTTTAAATCTTCTATTGTAAAGGTGGCATTAAATGTAAGAATTTATTTTGCTAGAGAAACAGAGTAGCAAGCCAAAGTTCTAGCAGCATTAGAAGGAGAACACTCTTCCGTAAAATAACAGACTGAATTGGGAGGAACAGGTGATTGTTGGTCAAGGTACATTTATATGTAGGAAATCATTGTGGTCTGCAATTTGAGACAATTTAGTATACCTACAAGTGCAAAATGTAATATTGTAATGTGCACTACCTATCTGCCCTGCTTTGACTGTAGTAGATATCACTGCTCAGTCCTGACCAGGAATTAATTAACACACTTCCCTTTCCCCTCTTCCCCTTCCCCGTCTTATTAGGAGTTCCTAGCATTCATATAACTCTTACCCCAACACTCTCCCCAAAATGTTTTTGCAAGAATGGTGATATCTGTTCTACAGGTTAAAACAACATGATCCATAGAGTCTCTGCCACTAACAGCTGACATTTGATTGGGCATATTGTTCCACAAGCCCCATACATAGATGCAAATATAGCAGTGAGATAATTCAGCACCTCACTGTCACATGCTAGTATTGTTTAAAAATGTTGATACACTGATGTTCCGGCAATGTGGACACCCTAAATCCTATCTTCAGCAATATTGTTAAATCAATTGCACATAAACCCATGGCTTAATTGCCAAGCATTCAGAGAACTGACTGCATCTTGTGTATAAGTGACTCAGTTGGTCCTGTTCGTGTATGGGACTAGTTGCCCATCCTGTAGTCTGTGTAATGTGATCATTAAGATGAGCTTGGGTGTTTTCCAGTCCCAGTTCTAGCCCACCTGAGCAAGCCCACCAGGAAGCCATCGCTGTACCAGGCAAATCATAAGTGGCCGAGGCATTCCCCACCCTGTAGCCAAAATTATACACATGTCCCATGTATACGTGTGGGTGGGGAATGCTCCGGCCCAGTACAGGTGACAGGTGGGTTCAGACTAGGCTCTGAACATGCCAAGCTTATCCCCGGTGATCACCATGCAATGTATGGTGATCATTTGTAAAGAGCTTACCATCCACTTGTTTCATGAAATTAATATGAAATGTTACTAAATAACATAATATCTACCTGAATAAAAAAAAAAAATCTAGCTCTAATCATAATGCATAAAGTGATCTATGGTATAAAACAAAGTAGATTCCCTTTAAATTGTCCAGGAAGGGGTGGCTGCTGTAGCCACAGATATCCTAACCATATAGGAAGCATGTGGGCCTGAAGGACTTTGAATTTTACAGAAACTCAACAAGGCACTTGATATATGTACACCTGAGAACTTAATGTCTTTTACTGGTATTCATTAAGAGCCCCTGGGCAACCGCCATGACTGGAACATGCACTGACATTTTATAAGTGAGCTTAATGGGTGTTATTCATCACTTGTATGTACACTTCCATGCAAAACCATTTAGCACAATGTGCTACTGCTGCAGCAGATCAAGCCGATTTTCTGCAACCCATCAGTATCAAGAGCCTGGTGCAGCCTATTACACACTATAATTGTAGGTACAAGTGGCAGACTATTTAAGCATTTAATTTAAGTCAGTGTAATAGACCTAAAATTTCACTAGTTTCGTCTGAAAACTTGCCTTTAAGGTGTAGGTTTCAGAGACCATAATTTTCTCTTAGGTTTATATAGAACCCAGCAGAAAATCATTACATTTTGGAATCTTCTTGTGCTGGAGTAATGATTTAAAGGTTGAAGGGTCACAGATGATGTGGACCCCCGGTATTTGTGTTGAATAGATGCATCAGTCCTTTTACCACTATGACTCTGTTACCCTTTACAGGGATGTATTATACACAAGGTAATATAAGACAGTTTAACACAAATGACATCTGTGTTTCAATATCTTGATCAGTTTTGTCATTAGAGGCTGAATTATTGAGTACTAAAACTTTTGATTTTAGAGGCAAACATACTTTGTCCATCTGGCTAGTCAAGGTATTTAAATAGCCTTTTACAGCCATGCATCATAAATTATTAACACTGAAACACATGCAATAAAATGCTTTTACTTCTTGCCTTAAAGCACATTTGAAATTGTTGCTAGAACTTAGTAAATCACAGAGATATCTTGAACATTTTAATCAATACCTGACAAAGTGGTTGCTTTGCTTGGTAAGATAAGCAGGTGTGCCTGTTCTCAGTAAAGCAGTTTCAGAATTCTTGAAATAGAATCTGGGGGTTAGATTAGAATTTATACTAGATCAGAATACGCTTAAAAGGCCTGGATCACTTAACATGTTTTAATACTTGATATTAACCTCTTTATTCAATAGAGATATAATATTCAATTTGACAATAAAACATACAGTATGGATTACATTTTGCAATCATTTGTGTTTCTAGATCTACTTTTTATGTTTGCACATAAGAGTGGTGGAAAAAAAGAGCAAGAACATGTAAGGTGCAGTGGTAAAGTGCAGAATACAGAAAATATTACTTTAGAAAACAGAAAAGGATTTATTCAATTTTCCACTTTAATCCAAATAAGAACATCTAGTTAAAGCCCTTGAAATACAAAGGTCCAATCTGAGCAGTGTTCTGCAGTATATTACCGTTTCTTATGTTTGCCATGAACGTGGTGCTTTCCAAATCTGCTAAGCAGCCACTCGATCACTTCTGAGGGTGGCGGAATGTCGGTGGCCAGGAAAGCAGCCGATCAGCTGCACTGGAGGCCAGAGGATAGATTTGGGGTCTAATAGACCCCAGATTTCTCCATAAAGAGGACCTGTCACGGCCCATGCTGTCACAAGGGATGCTGTTCATTATATATAAATTTAGTACAATTTTTTTTAAGAAACTGTAAAAAATAGTTTAGGATAAAATAAATAATAAAAATTGAAAAACATTTTTAAAGCCCCCCACGCATATGTAATCGGTGATCGCACCGCACATGTGAAGTATCAGAGCGAGAGCAATAATTCTAGCACCAGATCTCCTCTGGAACTCTAAACTGGTAACCTGCAAACATTTTTAAAGTGTCCCCTATGGAGATTTTTATGTACCATAGTTTGGTGATAATACACAGTCATACGCAATTTTAAAGCGTGACATGTTTGGTATCTATTTACTTGGTGTAACATCATCTTTTACATTTTACGAAAAAATGGGTATTATATTGTGTTTGTGTGCAATAAAATGCAGTTTTAGTTGCCGTGTATTTTTTCCCTGAAAAAAGAACTGCCAAATAGTATATAATATATATAGGTGGTGCTCTGTGCTCCTTGTCACAGGCTGTTCAGTCCCTTTGTGCCTGTAATTTGTATATTACATGTTCAGCCAGCAGGTGGTGCACTTAGCTCATTTTCACAGGCTTTTCTAGTAAGTGCGAGTGAATGGACCCCCCAAATTAGTGATCCAATTATCAGATAGTCCAAAGAAATATATACCTTTCTTGTCAGTAAATTAGGTAGATCAGGCATAGTTATTTATTTCCTCCCTAAAGAAGATGAGCACTGGCAGCGTCATGTGTCACTTCCTGTACACCTAAATCCAGGTGTTCCTCCAAAGTGACCCCAAATGAATCCATATAATGTCTTACTCTGCAAAAGGCTATATTTCCTAAATTTCCATTCAGTTAGTGATTGAGATTACTTTTGTTTTTTTCTAGTTTACTCACTAAAAAAGATGGCTGCACAAATCCCCGCATTACCAGTCTAGAAGTAAATGAATGACCCAAATATGATACCATTCTTATGCCCCATACACACGGTCGGATTTTCCAACGGAAAATGTCCTATCGGACAATGTTGTTGGAAATTCCGACCGTGTGTAGGCTCCATCAGACTTTTTCCGTCGGATTTTCCGACGGACAAAGTTTTATCTCCTGCTCTCAAATTTTCCGACAACAAAGTCCTATCGGACTTTTTCCGATCGTGTGTAGCGAATTCCGACGGACAAAGTGCCATGCATGCTCAGATCACATTACAAGACCAAAGCTATTGGCTACTAGCCTCTACGTAGTCCCATCGTAGGCAACGAACGTCACCACGTTCAGGATGATCGGATTTTCCGACAACTTTGTCCGACCTTGTGTATGCAACACCAGTGTCGGACAAAATCCGTCGGAAAAAATCTGACGTATTTTGTGGTCGGAATTTCCGACCGTGTGTACGGGGCATTACTGTGCCTCTGGATATAGTTCTAAATTTTTAGACAGTCTGTTTTCAAGATGATGTTAGGTTTTTCTGGTTCACTTGTACATTGTACAATATATATTGATTAGTTATATGCATGGCTAACCAAGTGTTGGTTATGCTGTAGACAGAAACAGTTGTGTGAAAAAGTATTTGCCCCCTTTCTGATTTTTATTTTTTTTGCATATTTGTCACTCTTAAATGACTCAGATCATCAAACAAATATTATTATTACACAAAGATAACCTGAGTAAATACAAAATGCAGTTTTTAAATGATGGTTTCATTTATTAAGGCAAAAAAGCTATCCAAACCTGCCTGGCTTTATGTGAAAAAGTATTTGCCCCTAAACCTAATAACTGGTTGTGCCACCCTTGCAATCAAGCATTTTATATAACTGTTCACATTGCTGTGGAGCAATTTTGGCCCACTCTACTTTGTAGAATTGTTTTAATTCAGCCACATTGGAGGGTTTTCCAGCATGAACAGCCAGTCATGATACAACATCTCCATTGGATTTAAGTCCAGGCTTTGACTAGGCCACTCTTCCAAAACCTAAATTTAGCTTTGAACCATTTGGAGGTGGACTTGCTGTTGTGTTTCGGGTCATTGTCCTGCTGCATAACCCAAGTGCGCTTGAGCTTGAGGTCACAAACTGATGGCCAGATGTTCTCCTTTAGGATTTTCTGGTAGAGCTCAGAATTCATGGTTCCATTAATTATGGTAAGTTGTCCAGCTCCAGAAGCTGCAAAGCAGCCGCAGACCATCACGCTACCACCACCATGTCTGACTGTTGGTATGATGTTCTTGTTATGTAATGCTGTATTAGTTTTATTCCAGATGTAATGGGACGCACAACTTCCAAAAAGTAAAATTTTTGTCTCATCAGTCCACAGAATATTAGCCTAAAAGTCTTGGGGATAATCAAGATGTTTTTTGGTAAATATGAGATGAGCCTTTGTGTTCTTTTTGGTCAGCAGTGGCTTTGGCCTTGGAACTCTCCCATGGATACCACTTTTGCCCAGTCTCTTTCTTATTGTTGAATCATGAACACTGATCTTACCTGAGGCAAGTGAGGCCCTGCAGTTCTTTAGATGTTGTTCTGGGTTCTTTTATGACCTGGATGAGTCGCTGTCATGCTCTGAGTCATTTTTGTAGACCGGCCACTCCTGGGAAGGTTCACCACTGTTCCAAGTTATCTCCATTTGTGGATAATGGCTCTCCCCATGGTTCACTGGAACTAGAAATGGCTTTGAAACCCTTCCTAGACCGATGCATGTACATTACTTTGTTTCTAATCTGTTCTTGAATTGTTTTAGATTGTGGCATGATATGTGGCTTTCTGTGATCTGTTAGCGTGCTTCACTTTGTCAGGCCGCTTCTGTTTATGTGATTTATTGATTCAACAGGTCTGGCAGTAATCAGGCCTGGGTGTGGCAAGTAAAATATTTAACTCAGCTTTCCAAAAAATTGTGGTTAATCATAGTTCATTCATGAGCCAGCATGGGAGGGGGCAATTACTTTTTCACATAGGGCCAGGCAGGTTTGAACAGCTTTCTTCCCTTAATAAATGAAATAATGATTTAAAAATGGCATCTTGGATTTATTTGGGTTATCTTTGTGTAACATTAAAATTTGTTTGATGATCTGAATCATTTAAGTGTGAGAAATATGCAAAAAAATTAATAAATCAGCAAGGTGGGAAATACTTTTTCACATAACTGTACATATGTATTATATTTGTAAACTCCATGTAGATTATATTTTTGGTAGTTATTTGTGTATCTGAAATCCAGGCCATGTATTTTTGTTGGTACTGCTTATAAGCTATTCCAAATGATATAAACCGTGAAAAACAGAAACCCGAGTATTAGAGAGAAAATGTAGCCAGCCCCTTCTATAGCATTACAGCATAAAATACTTTACTGGAAAATTTGTCATGTTAAATTTATGGTCAGTTACAGCCAGACCACATTTTACTAATCTTCTAAACCACAAGTTGCCACATCATTTGGAAAACACCCTTTTCTTTGAGAAAAACTAGTGACTACGGTTTGTCAGTTTGGAAAATTAATATTGAAACATTATATTAACTCCTCATTAGAACAGTGACAATCTGATGAATTCTCAGGATGAACATGTCACAGGTGAAGAATATCTTTCCATTATCGAGGATGTGTACATCACAGATGGTGTAGTATAGCAGAAGCCTGCAATTATATTACACTGTGTAATACATTTTTCTGAATCATCAACTACCTGGGCGTGAACCTTCCTCGAGGCTTCCCATATATTTTTATAATGTATTGGAGGGAAAATATTTCTCTGCAATATGTATATTAGATATGTCTAGTTTTCCTTCACAATCAAAGCCATGAGTAATCATGGAGTTCATGTTAAATGTTGTATCCTAATCTGCTGATACTCCTTATCTTACTTCAGTTTCATTAGTAAAGGGTTCAAAAGAAAATGCCTTATGTTTTTTTTTCTGGTTCCGTTTAGCTTCTTGGCTGAGCTTTGGACCTTAAATGTGACCTATTTTCAATGGTTTTAGCCCCTACACTTGTAGGACTCAGTCGCAGCTTCTATGGCACACTTTTAAAATGGAAGTATATCTTTGTCTCAGACATAAACCTGTGGATTTTTTTTTTTTTAAATTTAGCGTGGTTTCTGACTACTCTTCATACATCATAGCAAAACAAAAAGAAAAAAGCTCTACCTCCAAAAATACCAATGTCTTTCCTTATAGTGATTGTAAACGATTGCCTTGTAAACAACCTATTCAGTTTAAAATAGAAATGAAATGCAAACCATTTTTGTATAGATATAAAAAAAACATTATAAATACCTTTTCCCATTTTTATAAGTGATCACATTCCCTCTGTTCTCAGCTGCATAGAGCTGGGGGGAGGAGAAGTAGCAGCACACTGAGCTCCCCAGAGAATGGTTGTGCAGCGGGGGCGTGTCAGGACAAGTCTGATCATTGGAGGAGAGTACACTGAGTTCCCAGCATTGCTAGAGATCTGAGCATGATGCTTAGTGTGGTCTGTTTTTATTAGGAAAGCAAGGGAACTAGTAGCAACACCAGGGATTTCACATAAAGGAAGCAATACAAAAGAACAGGATACTTTCTCATACAAGTACATGGTACAACAGGCGCATATCAGGAATATGAAGTGTTGGGGTAACAAACGCTTTAAGGGAAGATAACAGGCACAGCTCTCATTGTCTTCTAGCATCCCATAGAAGCACAGCAGACAACGGGGGAGAGGGGAACCAGAGGGAACCAGGCATCTGGCACACCCATAAAGTGTCTTCAGTGCTGAAGACTCCTAAACGGAGCGACGTTAGAGCCTGCCAGAGACGTATTAAGAGGGTAGATTTTGGGAAAACTTTTCAGAGAAGTGTCACTTTAACTGAGACAATTTCTGTTTATGTAAGTAGATCTAAACCGTTTTTCCGCTTCCCGGTTGATTTCTATGGACCCTTCAGTACTCACTTCTACTCTTCTCTTTCTCAAGCTTTCTTTCTCTTGTATCCTGCACCCACATTGTGGTCTCTTTCTCTTGCTCTCTTTTTCTTGTCTTCCTTTCACATGTTTCTCTAACATTTCCTTGTGTCAAGCAGTGTCCTGGAATATTTTGTTGAGTAATCTAAGCCCCTGTACATACGGTCCGAAATTCCGACCACAAAATCCGTCCGTTTTTTTCCGACAGATTTTGTCCAAGAAGATTTCGGTCGGACAAAGTTGTCGGAAAATCTGATCGTTCCGAACGTGGTGACGTTAGATGCGTACTACGGAACTACGTAGAGGCTAGTAGCCAATAGCTTTGGTCTCGTAATTTGATCTGAGCATGTGTGGCTCTTTGTCTGTCGGAATTCCCTACACACGATCGGAAAAAATTCTGATCGGATTTTGTTGTCGGAAAATTTGAGATCCTGTTCTCAAATTTTTTACGTCGGAAATTCAGACGGAAAAAGTCAGATTGAGCCCACACACGGGCGGATTTTCCGACAACATGGTCCGATCGGACATTTTCCGTCGGAATTTCCGACCGTGTGTATGGGGGCTAACAGAACATGCGGTGGACCCCTATATTCCCACCTGACCCTTTATTTTTCCCACCAACCTCATTAGTGCTGTCTTCAGGCCCTTTATGCTGACAATCCTTGATTGTAATATATTCTATGATGCTTCTACGTTCATTTTATTGCAATCTTTCTCTAGACACTGTTCTGTCCCAGTTTACTACTGGGTTCCTTGACTCTTGTTTACTTTGTTACAAACTTTTTCTTGTATACTTTCCATATGTAATAATAATAAAGACATATTTGCCTCTAAACAGCTCTGCCATTAAACTTTTTTTTAGATTGATTGTTACAAACAAGAACATAATTTTCTCCCAAATTGTGCGAATCCCAAACAGAAACTCTTTGTTTGTACCTTTTCCTAATTGTTATTCCTGGTCATTCATTTGCATACACAAGGAAATTATGAGAGAAACCTGAGAGGTGTTTATATCCCACAGTAATACCTGCCTGGAGCCTCGGAGTCTGCCACGTATTTTGAGATTCGTTCATATACATTAAGTTTGCAGGATTACCTCATACGTCAGCTTTCCATGTGCACCTCTAAGGCTCAACGTCCAAATCCTGTCCTAAAATAGCACACATTCCTCCTGAACAAAGTGTGATTTATGCAATACATTACTACACTTAATTATACTGTCAGTGTGATTGCATGGCTCCCAAGAGCAAGATCTGTGTCACAAAAGAAACACTGTTCAAGGTGCTATAATCAGATAATGTAAGCCCCCAATATTTAATTATGGCAATTAAAGGAACACTGTCAGCCATCATGCCACTGTTTGATAGCTGTCATGTTATAAGTCTGTAAGGACTCTGATATACAGAACAGGTTTAAAAAATATTTTACAAGCTTTAAGTATTATCATAACACGCAAGTATTTTTTATTTTTTTTTATAAGTTAGATTTTGTATTGCAGAGTTTGCTTTTGCCTGTGCAGCATATGCTGTAACATGTGTATCCATTACACATTCCAAGTCAAGTTATATAATGTACTTGTCAGACCTAGAATAGTACTTATATAGGGTCTATTTTTCAGTGTTTTTACGCAAGATTCACCTAACTTTTGCCATTATTTGTGCAAGATTTAGTTAGAAAAATTAGTTGGGTTCATCTTGGGTCAAAACTTTGATAATTGGACCCCAACATTTTTTTATTTACCACTTTGTATGAGTATTATTTAAAGCAGAATTTATGGCCAGCAGATTAATACACGCTCAAATCACATGTCATCATATGTGAACTGTCTTACCTGCCAAAGCCTTTATAATTGGTGTTTCAGATCTCTACATCAATTCACACTTTTTCCAATGAGTGAACAGAAAGAGCAAGGGGGCAATTCGAGAAGCTGTAACATTGAACTAGAAAGTATGGCAGTGATCTTCCTGGTAGTGCAGTGCTGAATAGGTATGGAAATCACAAATATACCTGAACAGAATTACACATATATTGGCAGGCAGACATGATAAAAAAAATAAGTTTGTGTGGCAATAATTTCAACTGGATAGATTAAAGGGTTGTATGGGTTCGTTTTTTTACATACAAAACATGTTATACTTACCTCCACTGTGCAGTTCGTTTTGCACAGAGTGGCCCCAATCCTCCTGTTCTGGGGTCCTTCGGCGGCTGTCTCGGCTCCTCCCCGCAATAGCTAACCTCCCTCTGGGAAGCTCTATCCTGAGGGGGTTAGCTTGCGGGTGCACTCCCTGTCACACGTCCTTGGATGTGATTGACAGCAGTGCGAGCCAATGGCTGTGCTGCTATCAAACTCTCCAATCTATCCAATCAACGGCCAGACTCCGTGGAGCAGAGGACGCCAGGGGACACGCAAAGCAGGTGAACAGGGTCAGGTAAGTAAACGGGGGGGCTGGGGGGGCCGTCATTGCCAGGTGTTTTTTCTCCTTAATGCATAGGATGCATTAAGGTGAAAAACACGAACCTTTACAACCCCTTTAAGTAAATTGTGGGGGTGCCTTAGCACACACTGGGAGTCATAAAGATAATATACCAGGAGGTCACCAACCCAAGTAAATAGCGAAAGTAATATGAAGAAAAACAAAGCAGGTGTTCTAAGGGTGCCCTGCTGGTATCTTTAAGTGATTGCCCAATTACACACACAAAAAAAAACCTTATATATAAAAACAGTAATAAGTAAATAAAAGTTATGTATTTTTGTATATAAGTTTTTTTTTTTTGTGTGTGTAATTCGACAATCACTTACAGTAAATACCAGCAGGCCACCCTTAGAACACCTGCTTTATTTTTCAATAATTGTTTGGTGTAAAACTGCAATTTTTGTATTTTATTTAAAGTGATTCTAAGTAATTAAAAAAGAACTAGTTATACTCTGCTCTGTGCAATGGTTTTGCCCAGATCAGCCCAGATCCTCTTCTTTTTGTGTCTCCTGGCTGATTCTGTCTCCTCCCCCCTTGCCGAGTGCCCCCAATTTCAAACCTCTTTCTATAGGGGCATTCAAGCAGCAGGCTCGGCCCCGCCCCCACTCTCTCCTCATTGGCTCACTGGCTGTGATTAACAGCAGTGGGAGCCAATGGCTCCCGCTGATGTGTGAGCCAATGAGGAGAGAGAGACCCGGGAGATCTGCTTCTCTCATGCACATTGCTGGATCAAAGTGGGGCTCAGGTATGTATAAGGGGGGGGGGGGGGCAGCACGCAGATGTTTTTTTTACCCTTATGCATAGGATGCATTAAGGTAGAACACCTTCTGCCTTCAGAACCACTTTAATGTTTGTGAGTTCGGAATGCTGGCTCTGTTTATTTAGTCTTTTAAGTGGCCGCTATATCATAGTGCAGGATCGATTATCAGGATAACGGCATAGCTTAGAGTTACTTGGTTAGATGTATTATAAAATAATTTCTGACTTGCAAATATGTCAAAGGTTCACACATTTAAAAAAAAAAACAAGAACATCATTTGTTATCAGAGTACTAGAACGCCTTGTCTTTTAATATATTTGAACTAGATGTTAAGCATTGAATTAATTATAGAAGGTATATGTTTTCTAAAACTTATCAGTCATTTTCACAGCGTATGTTTGGATTTCTTATTTAATGAGCAACTTTATCTGCTCTGCGTACGAAAATACTGCATTTGGAAGTCCCATCTGTATTAATGATGTCAGTATGCTGCATTGGTCTTCTTATCTGCCCTACATGTAATATATGTTCATACAATTTATATATATTTTTAGAAATTTTAAAGTGAAACGCCAGTCAAAATGTGTGTGTTTTTTTTTTTGTTTTTTTTTGGACAGTATGCAAAATTTTAATTTTTTTAGAATTTCAGATTTTTATTTTATAAATAGTCTCAACAAGGAAAATTTATTTAACGTAGAGGCCACAAATAAAACCTGAGAACCAATTTGACCGTACCCCATTTTATCCAAAACCGAACATCACCTTTAGAAGTAATGATTACTTTTAAGGGTTTCTAGGAGGCTCTAGTGAGAACAGTTTTAGCACACCAGCTATCGTGGTATAATGCCAACCCTGCCATGACAAGACTCAATGGCAGATCACCACTTTTCTAACCAGGCAGAAGCATTGTGGCCTGTGACAAAACCTATACAAGTTTAGTTGACATTGTAGTTGTTTGTGAAGACCAAATGCATTTGGTAAACAAATGTTATACTCTTCAGGTTCAATTCTCTGTGACATATTTATCAAACATCAACCAGTGAGATGTTTGCATTCATTTTTGAACTTGTCGTATGAAGATGACCATGATGATCTGGCTTCACAGAGCAAGGCATTTTATTTTAATACATTTGTGTGCATGAGAACTGCTTACAAATCTCACTAGTAATGACATATTTACATATTTTACATATTTAGATTATGCTTCCTAGTTGTGCCTTGCTGATCCTTTTATCTCACTGCAAGTCAACTAGACAAGGTCTGTCTCTTTGGAAAGCCCTGACTGCAGTTTTCATGACATGAAAAACCTACAATGCTCTTGGTAGCCAGACAGAATATAATCCTTCAGGTTGTACAGGGGAGCTTTAAAGAAATGTTTTTTTTTATGGATAAAGCATCATTTTTTCCCTTGATTTGATTTAGTCATCCTAACAAATATCCTTATCAGTTTGTTATGTGTAATCTTTAATGATATGCCTACTTTAAATATATACTTTAGATGCATCTCCACATTTTTGGCATCTCAATTTTAGAGGAAAAGGAAATGACTAGCTCACAATCGTAGAGATTGGGAAAAAAATGAAATGTGTACTCTACTATATGTGCCCCTTGTTAAATCTTACAGAGTAAGCCTGGTTTAGGAAACGTCTGTATGTTTTTGCCAAATAGTATTTTTTAAGTAGACTGTATGTGCCAACAGGAGGCAAATTAAGTCAATACGCATTTCACACTGGCTTAAAGGGCTACAAGTAAGCCCTGTACAACAAAATGACTTGAAAGCTGAAGATCTTTCCACTTCTCCACTCTTCTTTGTCTACTTTTTCTTTCTCCTTCCTTCTCTTATGTACTTTCTTTATGATTTCCATTATTTTTTTTTGAAGTTTTAATTTTACTCACTTAATAGTCTTTTATATAGTCAAGTTTTATAAAAATGATTATTACTCCTATATTAATATACAATACCTTGAATTCTATACACTTACCATTTACAGCATCGTTATTTTGTACTTGATATTATTTATTTTCCTTTAGAATATACTACTAGATATTTATTTTTCTTCTCTTTGTATATTAGTGTAAGTGAGCTTCTTTTACAGGAATATATTATTTCTATAATATGTTATTTGTACAATGTATTGTCTTTTTTGAACTCTACAATAAAATATTTTGACAAGGAAAGCTGAAGATCTGGGACAAAAACTAAAGTGACACCAGTATAACCATTTTTAAGTTCTTCTGAAGAATTAAAATTTTATTCTAAATAGGCTTTTTTCTCTTTCTTTTTTTTTTATTTTGTTGCCAGTTTGTTCAGAGAATAACTGGCAAATACGAGTTTCAATTTAATTTTTCCATTGTTATTTACTGCTTTCCTATCACAGGGACATTTTTTACCTGACATCATAATGTTTATTTGTTACAACAGTTACACTCAAGGTTTGCAATAAGTTTTCATTAACAGCTTTCCTGTCCAGTGGAGCTTAAAATACAAATAATCTTTTCCTGTCCATTGGAGCTTAAAATTCAAATACTGTGAGAACTGAAAAATTAATAATGGCTTTAATACAGCAAAATAATACTTTTCGGTTTTGTTGGTATAAGATAAGTGAAGTGGAAAAGACATGGATTTTGAATAAAGCATTTCATGGTATTGAGTTCTGAAAATTGGACAGTTGACCAAATGTGGACAAAGATGTATATATTTGTAGAGAAACCAGTATAAAGTATTTCAGGGAGTTTACAGATATGTATGTATTAATTATAGCCAAGTCTTTAATTAAAAGTCATAATTTTCGATTAGAGTATATGGCATAGCTCTCTACTGCTTCAATTCTTTGGCATGTCCACACAAGTATGCCCCTCTTACCCATATACTGTATATCACTGGCCCCAGTCATGTTAATTTCAGTGCACACTGAGTAATTCAGACCCACCTTACCACTTCCATCTCCCAGTCAGTGTACTGTCACCTTGTCCTTTTTTACTTCTGAAAACACAGACACCCCCGCAGCTGCATAATGATCACCCAGTACAGGAGCGCAGTCAGTATTTTCCACCCCAGTTGCTCATATTTAAATAAACTGGATTAGCCAAAATCAACAGGGCTGACTCAAAATGAAGACTTCCCATGGTGATCTTTGATGCCAGTTTAATGACGTCATCTGATCCTATCAAAATGCAGGTACCATAAAATGGATATCTAAGGCCTATGGGTAACAGCTAAAGCCAATGCTGACTTCTAATTCTAAAAATGCTAACTGCTTAACTGTCTTATTAATACAGTGGCATAGGTACTTTATCTGTAACTGTCCCAGGACAAGTATAAATATTAGGAACTTTAATTTCACTCTGCATACTTGTTCTATGTCCATGTTAGAGAAAATAATGAAGCCAGAGACAGCAATCCAAACAGCATTTTAAGAAAGATGCCTATGGAGGTCTACACATTTAGAATGTGAATCCTATGCGTTTCTGTCAGTACAGGCTTTCACTATAGACCTGTTATAGTTGCCAACCAAGATAGCACAGGGCAGTAGTGCAGACTCTACAGATATCCCCTCTTGCTACTGTCCCGAGTATTGCTGCTATCGATGGCAAGGGCTTGTCTGCAGCAAAGCAGACAATTAACTGAGCCAATCACAGCACCATGTACCATGTGATTAACTATGGTCAATCACAGCAGGACAATAGTAAACAATGAGTCATTAATGAAAACCATTCATGACAGTTCAAACGATTGCTTGTTAAAGTGATCATCACTGTAACAGCAATCAGTGTAAAAAAAAATCCCTGATTAAAAAATCGTGACAAAATTACAACTTCAAAAAACTCACCATGCCTCTTACTACTACCTCTGACTTTCTACTTTCCAAAAAGGGGGTCATTTGGTGGGGGGTATTTTTCCTGTCCTTGCACTTTAGGACCCCAATAAATGATAGGTAGTCAGTACATCAGGATTGCTCAATCTTCAAATATACTGTATACACCATAGTTTGTAGACTCTAACTTTCACATAGACTAAATACCATACACTTATTTGGGTTATTTTTAACAAGGAAATGTAGCAGAATACATTTTTGCCTAAATTTATGAAGAAAGAGTATTTGTTTAAAAAAAATAAAAAAACCTGATAGTGTGTGCCAGGCTTAAAGTGGAGGTCCGCCCACCCCACTAAAAATTGAAAGTCAGAAGCTACAAATACTGCAGCTACTGACTTATAAACTATGGACATTTACCTGCCCAGAAAGCCCACAATGTTGGCACCGCAGCCGACCTTCGGATCGGTTGTCTGGGGCAGCCCCTGCCATTGCCAGTAAGGGAACCCGGCAGTGAAGCCTTTCGGCTTCACAGCCGGTTCCCTGCTGCGCATGCGCGAAGCTCGATGCGCTTTCTTATTGGCCCAGCGGCGCAGGAAGGAGGAGAGGGGCCAAGCTTTGCTGCATCGCTGTCTCCTGAAGTGGGGAAGGGGACCTATCAAAAACAGGTACCCATTCCTCCCTCCCCCGATAGGTGGCAAATGTGGCACTGGAGGGGCGAGGAGACGAATAAGCGGGAAGTTACACTTTTTGGTTGAACTCAGCTTTAATGCTTATATACAATTGCCTCTAAAGGCATAAGCAGCTTGGTGCTACAGACCTACAATTAGGTTACTACCCAATGTTTCAAATGTATATTTTAGGCAGCTGGAGTATTGTTGTAGTAAAATAGAGCCTTTGTTATTAGTGTCTGGGGAAAATGGAAATTTGCATCAGTGTATATATCATGAGTTTCTGATGGTATCTTAAGTTCCAGTGTGCCATCCTTTTAGGATCTTGGTTGCCATTGTTTTGCTCAATAAAGACATTTCACCTATCACTATTCTGCTGCAAAAACAGTTTGGGGTCTTTTGTGCACAGCTTTTTCTACAACTTCAATCATCCTAATTCTATCCCATTCCAGAGCCCAAATGTTTAGGTTCTGCTGTTGTATGGCCCCTTTTCAGCCTACCCAGGTGTAAGGTCTACGTCTGTTTTAGTATTCTCCTCCTAAAAAAATGCTCAAGTGAATCCTACACCATAATGGTCTATCCTATCTCCTTCCAATTTTGTTTCTGTTTTTACCTTTCCATCTCATATTGATTACACATGTGGATTCTTTTTACAACCCAAATTAAGATAATGCAATATATCTAGTAATACTAAAATCTCAGGTAGTGCTTGTGTTGTCTTAATCATGACACAGACATCTGGTGTACAATCATCATGGAATGTGGCAGTAAGGAATCCTGTTACAAGTGGCTGATGTCTTATTTAGAACCACACATAATGTCTTTGCGGGGTTCTACAAAACAGAAGGGGATCTATGACTTTAACATGTTAATGAATTGTACAGATTGACTTGTGTTTCCCTTTAAAGTGGAATTACAACTAAGACTTTTTTCAGTATTAGATAAATTGGGGTAAGGGTTAGATTCTCTGTCAGGTTTTTATTGTTGCATATGGTTCTGATGTAAAGATTCCTCTCACTCACTGGTGGCTATGTTGTCACCTTGACAGCAAGTGAGAGAAGATCTCCAATTGGGACACAGCAAAAGAGAATGAAGGCCTCCATCCAGGGTACTAAAAAAAGTTTTATTGCTTTGTGTTCTGGTTGGAAAGATCTCTTTTCATTTCATGCACTACTGCCACCAGAAAAGGAGATATTTCCAGCCTTTGACACAAAGCAAAAAACATTTATGGGCTGCTACCTCTCCATAAATACATAGACATCAATGAATAAATTATATTTTCTCAAAGATTCCCCAAAATACAGTTCATTTTTGTAAGATCATGATCAGAGACCTAACAACTGTTGCTTAAAATGTTTGGTTGTAATCTTTTAATCCAGATCACTCGACACTGTGCTGAGCAGTGCTGTACAAGCCCTTTCTGTGGTGGATTCCCATCTTGTGGAATTGGAAGGAGATACCTTGTGTCTGTATGGATTGGGAGCTCTGGAATCTTTGGACAGGACATGGAGTGTTCAAACGTCAGGCTCTCTCAACACAATCTCCTTCATTTTCATAGATTTTGAGGATATAGTACAAGTTCTACCAAAAATAAGACTCAAACTTCCAAATATTATGGTAAGAGCAAACCTAACAGACAGTTGTGACTGGATTGTTTTATTTTTTCTTTAGAGGAAGCTATCACCATTTATAATACAAGGGCTGTACCAAAAGCAATGCAACAGTGGGCATAACCTTTCTATAAACTTGCACAAGTCATTCAAATTTCACATGTTGGTAGAGTAACTTTCTCTTTATAGTAACACCTCTTATTTTTTTTCAATGCAGGTAAATGATTTCAAGCAGAAGCAACGTGCTGTCAATGAGTTCTTAATGAAAGAGGGTACAGGCTGTCCTAACATCCACAGAAGGCTACAGAATGTTTACAAAGATGACACTTTTTAACAAGAGTCACCAAACAAGACAAGACATGATAGCCTGCACACCTCCTTAGTGAAGAACTCAATGAAGGCACATTGCTTCTGTTTACAATCTGTTATTTCTCTGCAATAAAAAAATGAGTTGCTATAAAGGAAGAGTTACCCTACCAAAATGCAACATTTGAACAACCTGTGTAAGTTAATGAAAAAAAGTTATACCCAATTTTTAATACTTTCGATTAAGCCCTCATATTTTCCTAATTTCCAGTAATGAAACCATGTAGGGAATTTAAAGCTGAACTCCAGGATAAGGAAATATTGTATACTCTTACTTGATTGCTGATGTGCCTTTTGTATTTCTTCCATATTTGTGCACTAATCAAGCATGATTGGTCTGGTCTTGTATCAGCCCCCTCTTGAAGTTTTTTGCAGGCAACCTGTAGTGGTTGGATCTGTTGGGTCCCTCACACAGCCCTGCTCTCTGCACAAGCTATGTGCAAGACAGTGATGATGTCACTGCTACATTTACAAGATAATATCTAGGCTTTCAAAGGTATTTGGCGCGCACAAAGTGAATTTATATTCTTTGCAGCTACTGAGGAATTCATTAAATGGGTTTTTGTGCCTGGAGTTCAGCTTTACGTCAGTCACAGCACAAAGTACAGTAACCTATAGTAATTATTCAGCACAATTTTGACTGACAAGGGTTATCAACAATCTAATGGTTTGCGCCAGTTTGCACTCTATTGATAAATAAGCTTAATTGTACTATGCATAAGCTTTGCTGCATCTACTCTAAATCAGACCTAAACAATGCATATGACCAATCAGTATAGCCACAAATCATTCAATTTCATCCTAATAAATACTGTAAATTGTTACAAGCAGCTTATGCAACTTGCTGCCTTCCAGTGCACGTTGGGAAGTTGATGTCCCCAGGCTTCCTGGAAACAATCTTTAAAAACCCCTCTGGACCAGTTTTATCTAATGTTTGCACAGCTGAAATGCATGCATAATCCAGCCAAAAGAAAAAAAGAATGTTGTCAGTAATTATGAGTAAAGCAGTGAAACCATGAGGAGCCATCAAGGGTCATGGCTGTATTATAATGGTGCATTTCTATACAGTTGGCTTTTCTGGTCTCTGTATACACTATAGTGCACAGATTACACAGTAGATTTATGCCATCTTCATAGTTCATGTATTGCATTTAGGAAACCTGTACCCACTTTTTTTTTCTTTCATAATTGTATGAAAATGTTGCAGATACCAGTAGAGGAATCTTTATTGGAGGTGTACAATTATAATGCAACTAATGTCCAAGAAAATGTTGTCTTCTTTCCACGTTACTCATAATTAACAACATTTGAATTTTGTTCTGCTGGATTAGGTATGTGTTTAAATAGTGCAAACACTAGAAAAGCATTGGACTGAGGGGAGTCAGTGGATGCAATTTTTTTAGAATTGCAGTTTCTTGTGACACCAAGGATTACAGATTGGAAAGATTGTGGGGAGGATGCCTGATAATTTTCCTGAAGATGGACGCTGCCTGTGACCATGAAGTTTTTAATAGGTTTTAATGTTGTATTTATCCTGTGTAAGTGTAAGTTCACCTTTACAGAAAATCTGTTAGGTGATCTTACACTGGACCCCCCTCCTTGCTGTACTATAGTCCCTTGATCCTGCCCTGTCAGGGACCAGAATGCCACTTTATCAGTCCGGGGATTTGAAATCCCCCCTCTAATAATCTCCTTTCTTTACCTCTCAGCATGTACACACAAGAGTCATTCTAATTGGTCAGCACTGTCACATGGGAGCAGAGGAGAGAAAGCCAGGAGGATTTCAAATTCCCGCATTGGTGAAGCAGCGTTTCCGGTCCCTGATAGAGCAGGATCGTGGGACTACAGTACAGCGGGCCCCGTGGGATGGGGAAGGGGGTCCAGCGTAAGGTCACCTTATAGATTTGCTGTAAAGGTGAATTTACACTTTAAATATAAGATTTTTCTGAACACCGTATTGCATTTTTAGCTACTGTATGTTGAAGGACCCTCAATAGGACTGTGCATGGTTTCTTTTAGACGTGATATTTGCTTAATGCACTCTATTGTATATAGTATATCACATATTACCAGCACATCTTTTGCTTAATCTGGTTTTATTAATTTTCAACATTTTGGAGCCATGCAGGGGTCTCTTTGTTAGGCAATGTCACTGTTTGATGGTGACCCTGCTTGGCCTCAAATTGTCGAATGTTGCTTTCACTGGTGACTTTATTATACAGTCAGATTAAAGCTGAACAATTAAAAACTAACCTTGCAGAGGGCCACTGTTTTTGTCTAGGGTACCTTTTTAAATGCAGTTTTACATAGCATATCCCTCACTCTCATAAGCTTTCACCTCTCCGGCTCCCTGAAGTCTCTTCCCTTTGGTGATCTGTCCATCAATCACACTGAGGTCTTCACGTACAATGCAGGACCAGTAATTCTGCATTGTATGTTAGGATGTAAAGGGATCACCTACAAAATGGAAATTGGATAGAAGGGCACTGGCTGCCCGGGGTGGGCTGATATACATTCTGCAGTTTAAAAGCTGACGGAGCCATCTTCCTGATCCCTAAAGAACCCTCATTGGTGAATATGGGACATTTGTGTTTTTTAATGTGCAGGTGGATCTTCTATGTCCCTATATTGTATTTTTTATATATTGAAGTGGGCTAAAATCATTTATAGTATGATCACACCAGATTAGAAGTAATATCTTTTTGTTTATTATTGAATAACTGTAGCTATGGTTATATTAATTAGTAATTTCTTCATTTTCAGCACCTTAAATTTAAAGAAACAAATCTAACCACCTTGAATCAATTCAATGCATTAGCTCAGCTGCGTCGACTTGATCAGTTGACTGTGGATCCTCAGGGAAACCCTGTAGTTAACTTTACTCTGTGGAAGTATTATGCTCTTTTTAGACTGAACCACTTCAACATCCAGAAAATCAATGATAATGAGGTAAGGAGGCTCATACAATTGGATTTATGGTTATTATCAAAAAAGTGTATAAAGTACTACATTTTAAATCCAAAGTGCTACTTATTCACTAGAACTGAAGTTTTTAGAACAG
The DNA here is from genome assembly GCA_028564925.1 of Lithobates sylvaticus. NCBI lineage: Eukaryota > Metazoa > Chordata > Amphibia > Anura > Ranidae > Lithobates > Lithobates sylvaticus. The sequence continues at coordinate 520,823,433 of CM053029.1, forward strand.
GAGGGGAATCTCACAAAAGAGGGAAAACTAGTGACAACTGTCAAAAGTGGGCTTCAGACTAACTATGTGGAAATTAAATAGAACCCGTCAGTTTACGTAAGTAAAAAGAAAAAAAAAATTGTAAAAATTTAAAGTTGCATCCAAGCACATGATATCCCCCAGCTCCCAAATATTTATGAGGCCCCCCACCCCCCAATTATACACATATGTACAAGCGTAAATTCCCATGTCGGGGGTGCCTACGCACAAAAATGTTGATTGTGCTATACGTGTTACATATCGATGTGCATGCTAGAGTGAGAAAAACATTTTTATCACCAGATCTCTTGGGTAACTCTAAACTGATGATCTGTAGGGGCTTTTAAAGTGACGACTGTGAAAAATATATTGTTATGAAGTTTGTCGCCATTTCACGGGCGCACACAATTTTAAGGTTTGACATATTGGATATCTATTTATTTTTACCCAAAAATTTTGTAATATATTGCATTTCTGTGCCCTAAAATTAACCTTTGCGCTAATATCATGTAACTTTAAAGAAATGGAAATACCCCTATTTTATTCTCTAGGGTGTCTGCATTCAGAAAATATATAGTGCTTTGGGGGCTTTATGCAGTCCTCAGGGCTAAAATGATTTGTTAAATGTGTGCAAAAAAAATACAAAAACTGCTCTGGGTAAGTTCACCTTTTCACAAAAAATGAAAAGGTGAACTAACTCCAATTGTCCTGGCCACCCTTCCAGACCCCATTGCACATGATGGCCATGATCTCACGTGCTGCTGGTGTAGCATCTGTACACCACAATACCTAGCCCTGGAGTGAGTATCCATCATTATGCTCGCAATGGCAAGTGCTCATTGGTCAGCACAGCCACATATCTGAGCTGACCAATGAGAAGCACATCTGTGGCTTCTTCTTCCAGCAAGGTGTGCCAGAAGAAAGAATTGCTTCTCGTTGGTCAGCACAGCCATGTGACCATGCTAACCAATGAGAAGCACATCTGAGGCTTCTTCCGGTATGGTGTGCCAGAAGAAAAAAAGAAGCACTTCTCGTTGGTCAGTGTGGTCACATGGTCACACTGGCCAATGAGCGCTTGCTATTGTAAGCATTATGATTGATACTCACTCTGTGTATTGCAGCGTACAGACTGATACATTATGGCAGGCAGTATGGGGCATCATGGCATGTGAAGCAGCGTCTGGAGGGATGGCCAAGATATTTGGAGTTAGTTCACATTTTAATTTAACTTCAACCTTAAGCCTAAATTTTTTTGTTAAACCTACTTGAAATTTCAAAGCTAAAACCTGACTTTAATTTATCTCATTCCTAATAATTTATTTATACATTGTTAAAAAAAAAATCTATCATCTTCATGAAATGTCACTTTCCCACTGTTCAAACTTTGTTGTGTTGATGAGATGGTTATCGCTTATTTTTAAAAAGGTAGTAATGATTTACTGTTAATCTGATTACTCTGTTTTCAACTGCAAAATGTTTATTGTGTTCTTTGACAGGTCACTCAGAATGATGTCATTATGTCTGAGAGGCTCTTTGGAATCCTTGCCTGCATTGCATCATCAGAGCTACCACAGTATAGGCTCACTGCACTGCTTGGAGATACCAGGTATATGCTGTATTAATTAACCATGCGTATGGGAAACATTTGCAAAGCTTTCATTAAATTTAATCTTTCTTGATATAAGAAGGGACCAACCAAGTATCACACCTGTAACTTTAAAGGTTCCATAAGGGGACATAAATTAAATGTTAACATAGATACATAGCTACTCATCAAACTGTTGTAGCATAGATACGTAGCTACATATAACTGTCCGTTCCAGTGGCGGCTGGTGCTAAGCTTTTTTTTTTGGGAGGGGGGGGGGGTGGCATACTCCCCAAAGTCCACACTCACCCCTCCATGGCACGGTCCCCCCGTACTCACCTGTCCATGGCACGGTCCCCACCCACTCAGCCCCTCAACGGCTTCCTCTGCTTCTCATCCCAGGCCACCCAATCTGCATCCTGTCCTGATTGGCCGGAAGGAGAAGCTGGAAGACAATAGCAAATATTGATTCACTATTGTCACAAGTGGGTGGGTTCAGGGTGCAGCGCTCTGCAACCCGAGCTTAACCTTTTTCAGGCTCTAATCATGTGGCCTGAAAAAAACCCTCAAAAACTCCCTATTGGACCAGCCACTTCTGGTCTGCTCCCAAAGGGATTTATGCTTAGCCCCAACAACACTCTAATGCAGTTTCACAATTTTTATTTCCAGTATATGATTGAGGTATAAGTAACAGAGTCATAGCCCATGGTGGAGCGTCCTCCCACTGGTCGAAGTGTATAAACGGATCAAGTCTGCTTCTTCAGGATCGAACGGCAACAAACTAAATATAGTAAAACATCCTCCAGTAGAAACACAATGTTTATCATAGATATGCAATTTTAACATACCGTATATACTCGAGTATAGGTCGACCCGAATATAAGCCGAGGCCCCTAATTTACCACAAAAAAACTGGGAAAACTTATTGACCCAAGTGTAAGCCGAGGGTGAGAAATGCAGCAGCAACTGTAAGTGGAAAAAGGGGGTCACAGCCTACCTGTGTCCTGTGCATGCCCCCGTGTGCCGTTTTGCAGCCTCTGTGTCCTTCCGCAGCATCTGTGTCCCTCTGCAGCCTCCTTGTCCCTTGCATTTGCACCGATCAGCGTGCAATAATTACATATACGGCGACCATAACAGTATTCAAAAGCCGCGCCTCCTCCTTGTCTGTGATAGGCGGAACACTCAATTTCCCAGCAGTCAGTGTTCCGCCTATCACGGACATCCGCTCATCCTCATACCACGGACAAGGATGAGAGGATGTCCGTTATATGCGGAACACTGACTGCTGGGAAATAGAGTGTTCCGCCTATCACAGACAAGGAGGCGCGACGTTTGAACACTGCCAAGGCTGCCGTCTGTCTGCATGACACACTGATCAGGTAGGCAGGCAGCGACTCGAGTATAAGCCGAGGGGGGTACTTTCAGCCTACAAAAAGGGCTGAAAATCTCGGCTTATACTCGAGTATATACAGTAATCGAGGTTACCGTAATTCATGTTTACTTCGAATACGTTGATAGGTTAACATGAGGCTCGTCTGAAAATATGCAGCAACCAAATGGATGGCGCTAGCTCCTGGGCAGAAACAGTAGCAAAAATGGAGGTTGCGTCCTCTATTTCTAATATACTGTAATTTTTTATATACTGGAAGTAAAAATTGTAAAACTGCATTAGGAGAGTGTTGGCGACAAGCACTCTTCCCTTTGGCAATGGACAGTTTGATGAGTAGCTATTTATCTATGTTATAACAGTGTGTATATTTTAGGAACCATGTATTTTTAATTATGTATTTCATTATTTTAAGTAAATATTTTTCTTGTCTCTAATGGTACTAATGGTAATGGTAAAGTCTACAATTTTTTTATTTCAACTTTCTTGAAACAGTCAAAGCACTGTTCAGTTCCAGTTCAAAGTTTTGAACACATACAGTATCTTAATTGCTATAATTTTAAATTGGCTTTTGTCCGGCTTCAGCATTCTTTAGTAGGCTTTAAGCAGCTTGTAAGTTTGCTGAAGCCTCCTAATAGTTTGTATTAAGCAACAGCCAGCATTCCCATTAAGATCTGACACAGATCTCCCAGGCTGGAGCTAAAGGATGCCTTAAGGGATTCAGGCATACTAATGGAAGCTTGGGAAGGGGTTTGTAAATGCTTGCTGTAGCTCCGGGCTTTCTTTCTTTTTTTTTTCTTTTTTTTTAACCAAAAACTCCTGTTTGCCACAGATGGCATGCAGGTCTTAAAAAAAACTATCTGGTTATTTTTCTTGAAACAAGTGAAAATGAGGCACTGGATTAAAATCAGTAGATCAATCATATTGCGATAAGGCATAGTGTTTTTGGCAGCCCAGGTTTGAACATTCACATAGAAAAATACTAATGCCCCGTATACACAAGTGGATTTTCCATCAGAAAAAACTTGGATGGGTTTTCCGACGGAATTCCGCTCAAGCTTGGCTTGCATACACACGGTCACACAAGTTCTATGAACTTTCGACCATCAGGAACGCGGTGACGTACAACACTACGACGAGCCGAGAAAATTAAGTTGCTTCCGAGCATGCATAGAATTGTTTCTGAGCATGCTAGGAATTTTGCGCGTCGGAATTTGTACAGACGATCGGAATTTCGAATCAGAAATTTTTTCCGACCGAAAAAATAAAGAACATGCTCTGAATCTTTTGCTGGCGGGAATTCCGCCAGCAAAAGTCCGATGGAGCATACACACGGTCGGAATTTCCGACCAAAAGCTCTCATCTGTCTTTTGCTGGCAGAATTTCAGATCGTGTGTACATGGCATAAGAGGGCCCCAAACAAAGGGTTGGAGAGTCCCGACTCTTTTATTATTGACATTTGCTCACAAGGAGACAACACAGAACAACCAACATGTTTAGGGGTCTGAAATAAAACCCCCTCCCTCTGGGTTATAAAAGAGGCATAAAAACATATATGAAATCTTAAAGCTGAATTCCAGGTACCAAAATGTTAATTTTTAAATATATTTCTTAATAGCCACAAAGGATATAAATTCACTTGGTGCAAAATGCCTTTGCAAACCTAGATATTATCATTACGGTGCTGATAGCAGAGCTGCGGAGAAGGGCAAGCAGACCCCACCCACTACAGGCTGCCTGCAGAAAACTACAGGAAGATGCAGGAACAAGACCAGTCACCCTGCACAGGGAGAGAGGACAGCATTGACTGGTCTTTATTACAGGAAGTTCTTACACATGTGAAAAGTTTCACACTGAATTACTGATCTGGAAGAAAGACACAAAGGCCACCAAGATTCAAGGGAGAATACTCATTGCTCTTGTATTTAGACAATATTTGCTTATCCCAGAGTTCAGCTTTTTTTTTTTTTGTTGATTCATATGGGCTTATTTTATCCTGTCTGTGTTCTGCTTAGGAGATTTCCCCTCACTTTCTGTATTGGAGATGCAAGAAGTGAGAGGAGAACCTAGGATATTGTCTAACCGTTCCATACTCAAAACTTGTCAAAAGTTTTAAAACAAGTTTTGCCTTTACAGAACTTTAATCTTAAGGGGGATGTGCTTTAATCCTTTTGCTGCTGGAGACAAATTATAATTATTATTTATTTTATTTTTTTCGCACACTAAAGGCCACAAAACATACATTTTCTGAAAGCAGAGAACCCATAGAATAAAATGATGGAAGTTGCAATTTTAATGTTGCACGAAATCGAATCTACATTTTCAGGAATCATACATTCAAATTAATGCACACAAATCTACAATGAAATATCCACACTTTCTGTAGTGTATAACAGATGAGATTGAGTCAAGTAAATGGATACCAAAGATTTCAAGACTTAAAGTGTTACTAAACCCAGGACCCTGCATTCACTATATCTAGTCTCCCGCAGTACACAGAACATGGAAATACAATTATTTTAGTAAACATAAACTGCTAAATATCTTTTCTCATCAGCAGTATAAAGCAGTCTTATGACTTCTATCAGTGTCTGGTTAAAGCTTGTAAGAGGAGTTTTCATTCCATTCTGACTGTCCTATGAGGCTGCAGGACCCCTGACTCTCTGTCTTGACAGTGCTGATTGGCCATGCACCCTCCCAAGAAAAAAAAAAAAGCTCTCTAGCAATCCACACCAAACTGAGCATGTGCAGAGTTCCCCCAGGGCTCTGTACTATCAGCAGATGGATTGGGGACTGTTGAAGAAGGGGAGAATCAGAGAAGACCTGATCAAACAGCCTTTTTACACAATGCAGAGAATTTAACCCCTTAGTTTCCACAGTGAGTATAACAAACATGCTTTACTGCATATACAGACTGATTTTACTGTTGTGGGTTTAGTAACACTTTACGTTTGTGTGTGGCTACAAAATGGCATCAAACTATGATACCCAAAATGTTTAACAGGGGACGTTTTAAAACAATTATAGGTCCTCAGTTTAGCATTAAATTTAAATAATGGCCCTAGAATTATGTCTCTCACCCCAGGATTCAGCTAATCATAAGTAATCCCTAATATGTATTAAGTAATCATATTTTACCTATGCATGTGTGTGCTTGTGTTCATGAGTGAGAGGTGGGGGCTGAAGGTTTTTCTTAACACTTCTAAAAAAAAAAAAAATATTCTCACTTAAAGTGGTTGTTAACCCACCAACGTAACTTTACATTTTACCCTCAGTTTTTTTATTGTAATGGCCCCCTGTGACTGTGCTTTATAAAAATAATGGTGTATATACATTGCTTACAGAGCGATGATCTGCGCTCATTAACCCGCTGCCTATCTGCTCTCTCGGCCCGACAGATGCAGTGGGCGGGGCGGGGGATCTCCTGCTGACATTAGGAGGGGAGGAGGAGAGATGCTGCTTCGCCCGCTGCATCTGTCGGGCTGAGAGAGGAGATAGGCAGCGGGTTAATGAGTGCAGATCAGCGCTCTGTAAGCAAGGTATATACAGCATTATTTTTATACAGCACAGTCACAGGGGGCCATTACAGTAAAAAACAGAGATTGTCTTACAAATAAACAGTAGGTTTAGTAGCAAGATGGGAGGGGGCGGCGCGGACACAAATCTGACAGGCAGAGAGGGGAGGGGGGAGAAGACGGAGGAGAGAACCCAGGAGACATAGAGCAGGCTGTGGCTGACAGAGGCACATACGCTGACAGCGGTGTCAGGGCTCAGCAGCCCTGATATATTGTGGTCAGCGTACAGGGAGGAGGGTAGAAACTGGCAGGATCAGCCAGGTATTATAGGTAATACAGGGGGCCAAATTAAACAGCACAAGCACTGTGCTGTATAGCATGCTTTATTGGAACAGGATCTTTATTTTTTATTCTTTTTGGGCTAACAAACGCTTTAATGTTATTACTATCACAAGGGGGCTGACCTTCTTCTGAAAATGCTAATTGCTTGACAGTCTCTGGGGTCTTTGACCTTGAACAAAAGTGACAGTTTGATCTGGGTAACTAACAAAGCAAAGGATTAGCTTGACATCCATTCATGACAGAATTCCTTTAACTCTTACATGTCCTAAGTATGCTAGGATTAATACTTACATAGCTGACCATATTAACCAAAAGATACATGTCAGTTCTATCCCTAAATGATCCCCTGTATATTTTGTTTTACAATATTTATACAACCTTTTTTAGGAAAAAAACATTTCACCAACTCGGGGATGGAAAGACAAAGAAGAGTCCGCTTGTTAATGAGGAAAGTAATGACAGCAAGAGAGTGGAGACGCCAAGCAGAGCAACATTACAATACATTCCACAGGATCTGCTAAGTGAGAAGTTGGAGGTAATTAGTTGAATTGATATATCTTAGAGTGATTGTAAAGTCTTGTTTAAAAAAATTAAATAAAAAAAAATAACAAACATGTTATACTTACCTCCTTTGTGCAGTTGGTTTTTGCACAGAGCAGCCTGGATCCTCCTCTTCCCGGGGCCCTCCCTCCTGTCGAGTGCCCCCACGGCAAGCAGCTTGCTATGGGGGCACCCGAGCAAAGCTGCAGCTCAGTGTGTCCATTCAGACATGGAGCTGCTGTTCGGTCCCGCCCCCTCTCTCCCACGGGAGCCAATCAGGGGGGAGAGTAATGGACGGCCGATGGACATCGCTGGACAGAGATGGGGCTCAGGTAAGTAATTAGAGGTGCTAAGGAGCTGCTATGCACAGAAGGATTTTTATCTCAATGCATAGAACGCATTAAGAGAAAAAAAAACTTTTGCCTTTACAACTCTTTACAAAAATACCAGCGCTGAAAAATGTTTAACCCTGTAAAGAGATAGGATGCCCTGCTTTGCATCACACCTGCCGAAGAACATTTAACCTTAAAGTGGAATTCAGGCCTCCTCCTACCTATCCTTAAAAAAAAAAATTAAAAAAAAAAGGTTATGTAGCGCTACCCCCACAGGAAGCCACTTGGTGAATTGGGTTCTCTTTTTTTCGATTCTGAGATCAACCTCAGCCCTACTGACACACAAGGTTAAGCAAATTGATACTGCACTGCTACTGGGAGCACAAATATAGATAATCTGCACACAACTAAGACAGGCCATACATTTTGCACTTTTCTTTAATTTAACTACAGGTCGAAGGAAAGGTTATTGCTCAATTCCCTCCCGCAATTCTCATGTGTTCTGTTGGCAGGGAACACAGTGAGCCTTCCTCACCTGCAGAATACAATGATCACTGCCAGCAGTAAAACTATATAAATTTCTAGTGCAACCAATGCTTTTTCCAGATTGTATAAATACAGTGCAGAATTATATTTTTAATACTATGCTTTTTATGTTATTATTATTTTTATTTTTTTTTACAAGGGGAAATTATACTACAGTGTATTCAAATTAAACATTGGTATTTAATTTATCAATGTTCAGTGTTTGCATTTTTTTAAATCGGGGCCTATTGTTCTTCTTTACTCCTAGCTAAGATTATTTTAGATGGGGGAGATCATAGCACTTCCATTCAGGGGTTAGTAACAAGTATACCTAATAGACCACCCCCTACAGTGTCGTTGCCTGACCCATTTGCCAGCTGGGAGATTGTAAAACACCAAATCTTCCTAGGTATGGAGAAGCAGGTTACCCTCTCCTTTTCATCACACTATGCAGTACTCAAGATCTGAACAGCCAGTGGCCAATCCCAACCACTGTCATGTGGGGGCAGGGGTAAGGTCCAAAGACCTGTGCAGGCTTTAACACTGAGCTTATATGGTGTTTTTTACTCAGAGCTCCAGTGGGTGAACATAGAAGTGGGAAGATAAGCATTAGCAGTGCACTTTCAAGAAAACCTGTTACTTTAGGCCCCTTTCACACATGCGGACCGTACATTAGATCAGTTCAGTCACGTTTTTTTATCATCAGTTGTTGTCAGTAAACATCAGTTTTCATCCATTTTCATTTCCGTTTTACATCCGTTGTCATCCGCTTTCATCCGTTGTCATCCGTTTTTTAACTGTTTATGTCCTTTTTTTTATCCGTTTATGTCCGGTTTTTATCCGTTTTTAAAAAAAAATTATTAAGTATTTAATCAGTTTTTCATGAATTATGGGAATTTTCCCATGATTCCTTGTTTTTGGGTCATAGGTTATTTGTAATGTATGCATATAAAACTACATATTTTGATGAAAAACAGGTGTCAGCGGATCGGATGTGAACGGATCGTCCGCTAACATCCGTTTTTCGTCCGTTCCGTTTTTTTTTACGGAAGTAAAAATAGGGTTTTCTTCCATCCAGAAAACCAGTGCTTAACTGAGATGGATGTTAACGGACGTTAGCGGATGATCATCCGCTAACGTCCGCTATCCCATAGAGAAGCATTGATGTCCGTTTTGATCCGTAAACAGACGTATGAAAAAACGGACGAACGGTCCGCACGTGTGAAAGGGGCCTTAATGTAGATCTATTGGTAAAACTTTTTTACATTTTTTACATACAGGGAGGGTTATAACCCCTATCAGATTTTTTATTTTTTTTTGCTGCCATCTGTATCCTATTGAGGAGATTGACTATTACTTCTTGTCCCATAACCAAAACAGGTAGAGACAGGAAATCCCTGAAAATTATGGGAATCCCTTGGCTCCCCCCTCTCCCAGGTCACTAGAACTAGTTTCCCCATTATCACATTTTGCCTCTATTACTTTTCTGGGAAACCCACAATTTTGGATTTTCTTTTATTTCCACTGCACAAATAGAGAGGGTGAATCTCCATAGTGGGGACACGGCAAAATAAAAACATGGTAATGTCAATATTAATGCTGTATTTGGACTCGTATAGGAGATTTCTCTTTGTCTTCTGTCTGACACCAGTCACTTAGACAGGAAGTTGGGGGGATATCCCCTTTAAAAGGATGCAGACAGCAAAAAAATAATGACAGAGGTTCTAAACTGTCCTCATTTTACAAGAAAAGGTGTTTCTATCGCTGCCTGTATTCCTAGTTTTTTTTAATTTTCTTTCTTGCCTAACACCCTTCAAATGAACAGTAGGGATGCCGAACACCCCCCGGTTTGGTTTACACCAGAACATTCGAACAGACAACTGTTAAAGTCTATGGGACACGAACGTGAAAAATCAAAAGTGTTAATTTTAAAGGCTTAAATGCAATTTATTGCCAAAAAAAGTGTATGGGGACTCGGGTACTGCCCCAGAGGACATGTATCAATGAAAAAAAAAAAGGTTTTAAAAATGCGCGGTCATGCTACGCTGTACCCAAATTAAATTTTTATCATTTTGTTCTCACAACTAGAGCATTCTTTTGGTGGTATTTATTCACAACTTATTTTTTGCGATATAAGCGAAAAAAGAGCAGAAATTTGGAAAAAAAAAAAACCAATATTTTCTTTATTCTATTTTAAAATAAATCCAATAAAATCAAATTTTGTCATAAACTTAAGCCAAAATGTATTCTGCTACAAGTTTTTGGTAAAAAAAAAATCCTGTTAAGTGTATAATAATTGGTTTGTGTGATCACGGACATATGTACGCAAATGATCATGTACAGATGTGCGCAGGTGATCACGGACATATGTGTGCAAATGATCATTGGGACATGTGATTTTACTGTTATATATGTGGGGGACATGTGTTTTGGGGATCATTACTATGTGGGGACATGTGTTTGGGGGACATTGTGTGTTTACTGTGTGTTTTACATGTGTGGGGACACTAGACTGGTGATCATTGAGTAAAAAGCTGTAAAAAACAGCTCATACTCACTGATCACCAGCCGGCTGCAAAGATCCGCTCTCCTCTCCTCAGCGACCACTTCCGCCTAGCAACCGGCTGTTTGTTTACATCACATGTAAACAGGAAAAACTGCGCTAACCCAATGGAGTGGGAGGGGAGGGATAGGGTAGAGGAGCAAAATTAAATGTGGGTAACACAATAAAAATAAATTATAATATCTAACCCGGCTGCAGAATAGTGGGATAAACACAGTACAGTATAGAAAAGAAAAAACTGCGCCAGGTAAATTAACTAAATGCCTATAAAGTGATCGAAACAATCCAATTAGGAACTACTGGTACATGACCAGTAAGTAAAATAATATGAAGATGTATATGCACACAAATTCAAATAAAAATAAAAACAATAATATCTGGAGGTAATAGTAATGAGTAACTGAGTGGTTAGCAATAGCAACATGTGAAAAAAGTCTTATATTGTAATCACACACTAGACCATATGTGAATCAACCTGTAAAAAAATATATAAAACAATTCAAGAGTTGAATGCCATCCTAGGATATGGCTTCCTATTCTTAGGGACCAGGCACTCCAGGTTAAATTTCTTATCACACCGCTGTGCTCCACACCACACGAAAGTGCCGCCACCAGTATAAAATCTCCTTACCAGATGGTAGGCAAAATAAAGCCACTCAAACTGAGCCCATATAGGAATCCTGACTTTCAAGAGGGGACGGACGTCAAACAAACGATCTCCCAGAATCTGCCACTCACAACGGACACAAGACCTCAGACCAGACCCAGTATGGAAATCAAATCTGGAGAGTAGCACTCAGCGGTGCATCCAAATGTGGCATTTGAATATAATTAAAAGCGCATAAAGAAACTCCAATGGAGTAAACACAGGACGCCGGCCGGCATATACAAAAAACGAACCCTTCCTCCTTCCAGAGACGCTGAACGCGATGACGTCACTGCACGCCGTCCCAGAAGCTTTTCGTCATACAAGACATTATCAATGGGGATAGGGCCGTGCAGTGAGTGGTATCATTAAATAGTGCAACGCCTCGTTGTGGGAGGTGAGGGAGCGGAGAGAACTCCATCTTGACTCAGGGAAAGGATGCCCTTAAGTGTCAGATTTATAAGGGAAAAGTGTGTTGATATCATATATTCCTAGTCACAACTGGGAGAAACGCTCACTCAGTTGTTTACTATGAGGGACAGGAACTGTGAGGACATAAATTGTGAGATATATATATAGTATTACAGTATATGTTACCCGTGAGGGTGTGTGTTTGGACATATAATGTAGACTGTGAAAAAAATATATATCCATTGGTGAACATTTGTAACTGTTAGGTTACATAGCAAACCAGTATAAAATGAAGAAGAGTGTATTGTGACTTTATCTCCAAATATTAAGCAAATATAGTGAAATATGAAAAGATATGAAATAAAAATATGAAATAAAAAATGTGAAATAAAAATTCTCTCCAATACACAAAAAAAACAAACTAAAACCGTGGAGAACATCTATACAACACAGGTGATTGGAAATATACCCCATCATCTATCAACTAGATGCGGGAAAATATATCCTAATAACTAAAACCATAAATGAAGTATGTGTAATAGCGTGATAGTTAGTTTGATTATGGATATCTTATTTTCCAAAATTGGGTGTGGGTGAAACGAAAGGGGGTGAGAGTTTAGAATAATAATAGACCCATCTCTAACTACCGAAACTTCCCCAGAATCGGAAGGAGGAAGAGTCCGTTAGTAACAAACATATCCCTTATATGCATATAGTCAAATGGCACCATATCTCGGGGATCCAAGTCTCATGACATAAATGCTAATAGTTAATAAAATAGGGCCAATCCTTATACAGCACCAGGATGTATGGGTTGGGAAAGAAGGGGGGACGGGGAAGGGGAACCCCAAATCTTATTATTGAGAAATTATGGTGAGAGCAAAACTTCTCTACATAGTGGGAAAGGGGAAATTTGAAAATACAAACATTGTTCTTACTCGCATGAAGTTTGTATTTGTTGATGAAACCAATCCATAGAGAAAGAAAAAAGGCGGAAACAAGGGGGGAGCATGATCTTAGTCCCCGAACTAAAGTGGCCATGACAAACAAAATTACATCTGTTCAAAAAATGGTAGATTTGAACAGTGTTTACATTATCTTATTTTGAATATGTCGTTAGAACATACAGGTATCTTATGAATCGATTATGCATTGTTAATAAAGGCGTTAACATCTGTCTCAATATTCATTCCGTAAGGGACATAAGTTTTTAATCGGTGAATCCAGGCCATCTCCAATTTCGAGATTTCCCTGACCAAAAGGTCACCTCTCCAGTTAGGCTTGTGTTTATCAATGCCCAAAAAAAGTGTATTGGAAGGATCCCTATTATGTACTAAACGGTAATGATTAGAGACCGAATGATTCTTGAAACCTGAGATGATGTTTGTGATGTGTTCATTCAGGCGCACTTGTAGTGGACGTTTAGTGCGGCCTACGTACTGCAAGCCACAAGGGCATTGCAGCAGGTAGACGACTCCAGTGGAGGCGCAAGTAATGCACGGTTTAATCGTGAATGTCCTCTGTGTGGCTGTAGATAGGACAGAAGTGATCCTTCTAGATGGATTAGAGTTAAAACGACAAACTCTACATCGTTTGCATTGATAGAATCCACTCAGATGGTCGAAGAACCCTTTACTTCTCACTGGAGGATTAAGAACATTTGGAGCCACTTGACCCTGTAGGGACTGTGCACCCCTGAAGATGACCCTAGGTTGTGGTGGTAAGATACTACCAAGAATGGTATCATTAGTGATAATGTGCCAATGTTTCTTAATTAGTTGTTTAATATTATTGTGTTGTATGGAGTAGGTTGTAATAAATGGTACAACCGGAGCTGTCCCAGATGCATTCCCAGGGGCCTTCTCCATCAACAGTTCTCCTCTAGTTTTGGCACTTACAACCTTGAGTGTTTCCCGGAGGTCGCCCTCTGGATAGCCCTTTCGACAAACCGACTAACCAAGACTTCGGCCTGTGTGAGGAACTGCTGATCCTCGGAGCAATTTCTCCGAAGTCTCAGAAATTGGCTTTTGGGAATTGCCTTTAACCAGGAGTTGTGGTGACAGCTCCCAATTGGAATGTAGGAGTTTCTGTCAGTGGTTTTGAAAAAGGTAGAAGTGGAAAAAACACTTTTTATATATTTTTTTTACAGGTTGATTCACATATGGTCTAGTGTGTGATTACAATATAAGACTTTTTTCACATGTTGCTATTGCTAACCACTCAGTTACTCATTACTATTACCTCCAGATATTATTGTTTTTATTTTTATTTGAATTTGTGTGCATATACATCTTCATATTATTTTACTTACTGGTCATGTACCAGTAGTTCCTAATTGGATTGTTTCGATCACTTTATAGGCATTTAGTTAATTTACCTGGCGCAGTTTTTTCTTTCCTATGTTTACATCACATGATGGCCGTGATTGGACACGGCCATCATGTGAACAGGAGGGCCAATCACAGAGCCCTCCTGCCGATCTAAGATGCGCAGTGTCCGGGCGATCCCGCTCCTTCTGAGGGACGTTCCTGAACGTCCACTCAGAAGGAGAGATAGCCCACCTGGCCATTTATGTGCAGTGGCCGGGTGGGAAGTGGTTAAATATCGTGACTGGGTGGTCCCCTTAGTCTGCCTGTAAAGTGCTGCATCTTTCTCATGTGTTTTACTGTGCCACAGCAAAATGACATTTCTAAAGGAAAAAATGGCATTTAAAATTGCTTGCGTCAATTTTAAATGCCACAAGCAATTTTAAATGCCATTTAAAATTGCTTGTGGCAGTAACATATTGCCGGATTCCAGCAATACACATAAAAAATCGTTGAAAGAAATTGTGTGGGTCCCCCCCAGTCCATACCAGGCCTTTTTAGGGGAACCCTGCGCCAAAATAAAAAAAATGGCACAGGGGTCCCCCCAAAATCCATACCAGACCCTTATCCGAGCATGCAACCTGGCAGGCTGCAGGAAAGGGGGGAGGGCGAGGGAATGCCCCCCTCATGAACCATACCAGGCCACATGCCCTCAACTTGGCCTGGTACGGTTCAGGAGGGGGGGCACGCTCTCTTGTCTTCCCCTTTTCCTGCGGCCTGCCAAGTTGCATGCTAATAGGGGACTGGTATGGATTGTGGGGGGACCCCATGCCGTTTTTTCTTTTTGTTGGTGTGCGGTTCCCCTAAAAAGGCCCTTTCGGTCTAGTATGGATTTTGGGGGACCCCCACGCCATTTTTCCCTTCCCAAGGGCTTATATCAAAGAAAAAATCAAGAGGTATTGCTGCACAAGAGAGCATGCTGTGATTGGCCAAAGCAATGCAGGTCAGGTGCTTGCTTTGGCCAATCATCATACAGCAATGCATTTTGATCTCTCAGTGCATTATGGGGCGTTCCGTAGCGCTCGAATTTCCCGCGAACGCCCCATAATATTTGCTGTTTGGCGAACGGGCGAACACCCAATGTTCAAGTCGAACTTACGTTCAACTCGAACATTGAGCTAATCCTTAATGAACAGCTGTGAGATCTTCTCTTCCTGTTATGTCTACCCCCTCTTAAATAGGCAGGACGTCTTCAAAGGAGGAAGTCTCCCAAGTGATGGCCCAACAGCATTAATGATGAATTCCAGGTATGGTATAATTTTACATAGTTAAATTGGTCTAGTTTGGACCAATGTAACTATGTATATATACCTGGCTGACCCCCACCCCCCCTGGAAGCTGGAAATCACTGAAGTAAACACCACTCCAGTGATCTCCACCAGCTTCCGGGTCCCATGCTCAGCAGCTGGCCTGATGCATTCTGAACACAGGAGGTCGGCCACTCAGCATGAGCCCCATTCAGAGAACAATTGCATTTTCTGAATGAATGCAATGCATTACCTGCAGAATTGGATATTTTCCATTCTCTTTACTGTATAAAAAATATATATATACATTTTGTGTAATGTAAATAGGCTATTTAAAATACAAACATTTGTAGTCGATAAATAAGGAATGGGATAAAGTAGGATCAACTTATTATAAAAGAGAGCTCTGCAAAACTTTTGAACTAGGTGGTCCTGGTTGTCTGTTATAAAACCTAGTCTAAATTCCCAAAGAATATTGTTTTAAGTAATGAATAGAGGCATGATCAGGGTTAAGCGAGGATAGAGAATGCATACAGAAGGAAAAGGGACTGGAAAGAAAACGCATAAACACTCAACACAAAAGGTAAATTATATACAAATAACTCTATGAAGGCACAGGAACATTGTGTATTTGTCTGCATTGTGTCACAGAGAACTTGATACAGTGTAATAATACTAAAAGGTACATGCTAACATCAACCACATAACCATGTGTAAACAGTCTCTTCTGAATAAGGAAACCTGAACAATGTCTAGTTCTATAGAAATTAATTCTTCATTGAGGGAAATTTTTGCACACAGTTGACTTTCTGACTAATAATATCTTTGAAAGGGCGCTGCAGTCTATTTTCCCTAAACAGAAACAGCTGATGAGCTAAAATAATATAAAACATGTTTGAAATGGCTTTAGCACTTTCTGTTAATGTATATTAGCATATTATGATACTATTAGGTCAAAATTAGGCTTATATCAGATGACTTGATGCTTGGTTTAGATCAGGGGTGCCCAACCTTTTGAAGAGCGAGGGCCACTTAAGCAACTTGGTAACTAGCCACAGGCCACAATGAGCGGGCGGATGACAGGTCCAAGTCAACTCTGCATATGCAAAGCTGACACAGACACAGCCCGCTCAACTCTATGGGCCCTCAGATGAGATCTGCCCAGATGGAAGGGGAGGGATCAACCCCCCCCCCCCTTTCTGTCTGTCTTTTTTTATTTTTTTTATCGGATTGGAGGTAAGTGGGTGTAAATGGCCACAAGTCCGTTTACATCTGTGGTTCAATAGAGGTGAACGGAGGTTCTGATCGTGACGGAACCGCTCGTGTCGACACTGTGCACCTGTGGCTTAGATGTACTTTTCTATAGACTTCTATTATATCCTGCAGGGGTGGTGCACTTTCTGAAGTGCACCAAACCCACAGGTAATAGCAGAAGCCTATGGCTCAGTGCAGGTAACCTGCAGGTGTTCAGCGCTGCACCTGCGGATCAGTTTGAAAGCAGCCCAGATATGCCCATATACACACTGATTTTAGTAATAAACTTACCTTTAACACCAGTCTTCCATTTAGGTCAGCTTATGTGGCTCTGCTCCGCAACCACTTGCTTCCTGTACCGCCGGCTTCATTCACAACACTCTTGCTCTGGGATGGTGGGTTGGCAACCCACAATCTGGACTTGCCAACCCGCCATCCCAGAGCAGGAGGTCGCGGGCCACATCAGAGGGCTCCACGGGCCACTGGTTGAGCACCCCTGGTTTAGATCATGTACCCTGGGATCGGAGCCCCACAAGATTTGCCCATTACAGCTGAAGATATGTTTAGGCTTGATTGGGTTTATAAAGTATTTGTAAACTCAAACACTAAAATCTCATATAAGCTTTAAAAATATGTGCACTTTTCAGACAATATGTCCACAGATGCAGGGCCGTCTTTTAAGATTGATTGGACCCTGGGCAAAACTTTTCTTGGGCCCCCCCCCCCCCATGCAGTTTCGCTCTCTACCTGCTCTGAGACATACAATAAATAGCAGCTAAACTCAAAATCAGTTTACTGAATCAGATCAGACAGCTATTGCGATTGGTTGCCAGAGGTTACAGTGTATCATTACCGCTCACTGACTGGTTGCTAGAGGTTACAGTGTATCATTACCGCTCACTGACTGGTTGCTAGAGGTTACAGTGTATCATTACCGCTCACTGACTGGTTGCTAGAGGTTACAGTGTATCATTACCGCTCACTGACTGGTTGCTAGAGGTTACAGTGTATCATTACCGCTCACTGACTGGTTGCTAGAGGTTACAGTGTATCATTACCACTCACTGACTGGTTGCTAGAGGTTAGAGTACACATTACGGCTCTCTGATTAGTTTCTAGAGGTTACAGCACATGATTTCTGCTTGTTGATTGGTTGGTAGAGTTTACTGTGAATATGACCTCAGGGGGGCATGATATACATATGAATGCCACTGGCCGCCGCTATGTACATATGAATGCCGGTAATTTACATGTAAACACAGGGTCGGCAGGTGAGTCATCTGTACACAAAAAAAGGGCAGAGCTGGGCAGCATTAGTAGCAGCACTTCACATTGAGATATTGGGACACAGCACGGGACTAAAACCTCAAGGGATGAGGGAATTTAAACCAGGATAGTTTGCAAGAATGAGGCAGCTGCTCTGGGCCCCACAACAATGACAGGACCCAGGGCAGCTGCCCCTTTTGCCCTGCCTTAAAAACGGCCCTGCACAGATGTATAGTTACTGAGGCCCAATGGGCATGGCTGCCGTTGTTTACAATAGGCGGTGAAAGACTCCTCTCTCCTTGCCGAGCCTGTACAGGACAGCCCCATAAACGTCTATAATGCCATCTCCCACCTAGGAGACAAAGGTAGACAAGACTCAGACTGCTATAGGGCTGTTCTGAGCAGACGTGGCCAGGAGGGAACCTTTCACCACTGGATATAAACAAACAATGAAGGCCACAGATGTCAGATCTTGGTGAGTATGCATCTGTGAAAAGGAGGGTGGGATCGACTAGGTCAAAGCAAAGAGGCAAAAACAATATGTGCACCTTGTCTGACACATATCTATCAAATATTCTTCAGCATGCTAATCTAACATTTCTCATTGTTTTTAGATTTGCATTTTTTTACTAAAACAATACTTGGAGATCCTGCCATGAAGGTCCTTGTTCAAGCATTTCCAGTTATAGGGTGACCATGCTCTGTCCCTGCCTCCTAACTATGCTCCTGTGTTGTCACCCTGTAACACAAATGTCAGATGAAGACTACAAGTGGCAGTTTCAACACACATTAAACAGAAAAGGGCCACTGTTGTTACTATAAAGAAAACAAGCCCTGAAAATGCCATACATTCATCGCTGAAGTGTAGGTAGACAGAAAGTGGCTTGAAATCTGGCTGCAGGAGTTTTTAGAACTGAGATGCAACAATGGATGAAGAAAATTAAAACAAGTAATCTATAACCAAGCCACTTGTTTAAGATGCACATTTAAACAAAACAAAGGACGCAAAGGTCTAGTGCACTACCCTTTTGGTTTATTGGATAAACATAAATGCGTGTATACACACAAAATCCAAAGTATTAAAGCATTGTACAACACCCATGGGGGCCAGAAGTGGGAACACTCAAGATCCTCCCATGCATAACAAACTACCACTGATGTGTTTTGAGGGACATGCCTCTTCCTCCATTTGCTCTGAAGAAGAGGTCAAGTCCTTTGAAACGCGTCAGTACTAGTTTGTCATATGTAAGGATCCTAAATGTTACCACACCTGGCTCCTGGGTTTTATACAATGCTTTTATATCTTGTCTTTTGTGAGTATGCACGCATTTGTTTTTATCCAATAAATAAAGACGGTAATGCACTAGGCTTTTGCATCCTTTTTTTTGTTTGTCTATTTCTTTCAAGATTTCCTGGTCTCACAAGGGCAACATTGGCAGAATGATCCCATCTTATAAGAGACCTGATGATATCATTCTACGTTATATATTCGGCTTCTCAGGTACCCCTGAGCGCTATGGTGTCAAGAGTGTGAATTTTCTTGTGTTAGGATGCACAATGCTTTAACAAACTAGCGTTCACTCAGTTGGGGGTTTACATCTATTTTTATACCCTTGCCCATGCTCCCCCACCCTCCTAAATGTCTCTCTAAATGTTTAAAATGGAACTAAACTTTAAGTTTAAAGCAGGAGTGTCCAACCCGTGGCCCATGGGTCCCATACAGTCCAAGACAGCTCTGAATGCGGCCCAACACAAAATTGTAAACTTTCTTTAAAATGTTGAATTTTTTTATAAGTTTTCTCTTCCAAGAAAAATATCCCAGTCTTCGCAATCACACTTTATTCATGTAATCAGTTTTTCAACAGCACCTATATTTGTGAGCAACTGAAGCACAAGAAGGGCAAAATTAGAACTAAAATATCTGATGAGCACCTTAAGAGTTCATTGAGAATTGCTACTACATCCATCACACCAGATATTGATGCGTTTGTTTATCAAAAACAGTGTCAAATATCGCACTCGTTTTATGTTGCCCTCCTTTATAAAAAAAAATATTATAAAAAAAATACGTTTTATTAGGTACATTATCTATATCAATGATCGTTAACTGAGCTCCACGACTTTTTCTGCTCATCACCTATCCTTATTGTTAGTGTATTTTATGTGTGGCCCAAGACAATTCCTCTTCGTCCAATGTAGCTAAGGAAGGTTAAAAGGTTGGACACCCCTGGTCTAAAGTGTAAGTTCAACTTTTCATAAAAAATAAAAAGGCAATCCAACATTCTACACCACACCCCCCAGTCTCTGTTGCACTTACCTTCATTGATTATTAGCTGTCGGTCCCCACTCTTTTCCCCCTTCTTTCTGTATGGCTTCTGAGATGGATCAGAGTGCATCTGATTGGCCAGTGCTTGCATGTGACCGCTCTAATTCAAGCCTTATAGACAGAAGGGGGAAAAGAGCAGGGATTTTAAATCCCCGGGACGCTAAATCAGCTGCGTAGGCTCTGACATTTAATCACCTACAAGGGTGGACCTTTGGGGCTGGGGGGGGGGGGGGGGGGGGGCGTAGGGTAATCACCTTTTCATTTTTTCTGAAAAGGTGAACTTACCCTTTTAGGGCATTTGGAACACATCAGCACATCCCTGCTTTGCCTAGGTTCACATGTCCTATTTTATTTATTTTCTAGTGTATATCATAGTTGGCTGTGCAACTAATTTCATAGAATTTTAAAGGACTTGTAAAAATCTGCTAAGTCCTGTTTCATATCAGCAATAAAACAGCAAAGTAAATATGATTTGCCACAAAAAGCCCAGTTAATGAGGATCCCCAGTTGAGTTTATTTGTGAAAGGGAAAAAAAAAACTTTTCCCATAATAATTTGTTGGAAAGGATTTTGTGTATTTTTCATCTTAATTCTCACGCTCACTATGGATGATCCAAGCTATGATCTAATGCTTTTAGGCAGGAACAAAACAAATCCTCCATTTACTTTTCGTCACTGTCTAATGGTTTTTTATTTAGTATAAAATAACTTCCCATTATCAGATTGTTACATTTGAGGAATGTTTAGGGAAACATATTCCAGGTGATTTTTGATATGTGTATTATTTGTTCTAATATTAAACTGTCAAGAAGTGAAATTACACTTAGTTTTAAAACATTAAAACGGCTAAAAGTTTAAACAAAGAGTCTTGTTTAAGAGCAGGCACTATAACCTGAAAACCCTTGTTTGTAAACTCTTCCAATCCCAGGGGAGCTCTATAACTAGGGGCTTGACTACTTGGAGATTGGAGATTAGCCTGCGTTCCTGGAGATAAGTCCACCCACTCTACAAAAAAAGAATGAGCACTGTTATTGCTGATGTGACTCTCCTCCGAGCTCTCCAGTCCTAAAACCTGCCTGCCTACCAGGGCTTTTTTTCAGCTGGAACTTGGTGGAACTCGCTTTCGCTACCTCTGGCTTAGGCCCTCTGCTACCTGCTCATCACTATCACTGGGAAACACAGAAGTCCAGCTTCTGTGTTTACCAGTGATAGCTTGTTTCCCACAGATGTGATCTCCTGAGTGTCTCCCACTGAGTGCAGGGAGATGCAGATGCCTGGGGTGCATTGTGGATGTTGACACCCCCACTGGATGAAGTCCCTGCAAATGAGAGAGAAGAGCCGGGATGTACTAGAGTCGACTGGATGCTTCAGTTTAAAACTGAAACAAAAGTAAGACATGTTGAAGATGGTGGAGCTTTTAAGGAGGAGGGGAGATTGCATGCAGAGGCCAGATCTGAAGAGGAGTTAAAGTGAGATGTAGAGGTAAGTAGCTGTGGAAGAAGGTTGAACTCTGCACTCTGAGTGTAGTGCACCCCTGAACTCTATGAGGACCCCCTCCCCCAACTCTGCACTCTGTATGTAATGCACTCTTAGTTTTTAATGCCCCTTTAGGACCCTCCCACTGTTAGCGGAATTTGACCACGCCCACTATTTAATGCGGTTTGAAAGGTGTGTGTGTGTTGGGGAGAAGGGTTTTGGGGGGTTGTGGTTGAGTTCCTGCACTTATTTTCTAAGACAAAAAACCCTGCTGTCTACTATTCTGTTTTCCAACAAGGGCACTGTTAATGGCCATTAGATAGTGAGCCAGAGGGTGGGCAGAGAAGTTGGAGTAAAGAAGTCCACATGGACAGCATACACCTCATCTAGGGCTGAAACCGCGCACAAAAGTGGTTAATGTAAAAGCAGATGCCTTGTGGTGCCTTGTTTTAGGCAGGACTGTGGTCTTTTAACCACTTCCCGACCGCCTCATGTAGATATACGTCTACAGAATGGCACGGGCAGGCAAAACCACGTACCCGTACGTCCCCTTTAATTTGCCTGCCCGTGGGTCGCGCGGGAGCTCCGTGACCCCGGCCGCGGGACCAGCGGACCCGATCGCTCCTGGTGTCCCGCGATCGGGCTACGGAGCTGAAGAACGGGGAGAGGTTTGTGTAAACAAACCTCTCCCCGCGCTTCCTACACTGACTGTCATTGATTGGCTGTTCCCGGTCATCGGGAAAGCCGATCAATGACGTCAGACGTCAGCCCCGCCCCTAATGTAAAAAAAAACACACACGTCAGAGCCCATAACCCCTCCCCTCCCCCTAGTGGTTAACTCTTTCACTACAACTGTCATTTATACAGAAATCAATGCATTTAAATAGCATTGATTTCTGTATAAATGACAATGGTCCCAAAAATGTGTAAAAAATCTTCGATGTGTCCGCCATAATGTCGCAGTCACAATAAAAATCGCTGATCGCCGCCATTACTAGTAAAAAAAAAAATATTAATAAAAATGCTATAAAACTATCCCCTATTTTGTAAACGCTATAACTTTTGCGCAAACCAATCAATAATCGCTAATTGCGTTTTTTTTTACCAAAAATATGTAGAAGAATACGTATCGGCCTAAACTGAGGAAAAAAAATGTTTTTTTATATATTTTTTGGGGATATTTATTATAGCAAAAAGCAAAAAATATTTTTTTTTTATAGCGCAAAAAATAAAAACCGCAGGGGCAATCAAATACCACCAAAAGAAAGCTCTATTTGTGGGAAAAAAAGGACGCCAATTTTGTTTTGGAGCCACGTCGCACGACCGCGCAATTGTCAGTTAAAGCGACGCAGTGCCGAATCGCAAAAAGGGGCCTGGTCCTTTGGCTGCCAATTGGTCCGGGCTGAAGTGGTTAAAAAGGGCTCTAAAAAATTACTTAAAAATACGTCTGGAAGGTTTTTTTTTTTAAAAAAAGACTACAATATAATTTCTTAATAATTATTCTAAGATTAAATGAAAAATGTATTTGAAAGTATTTTGACCTGTCATTTATTTTAGCTTTGTTGGTTTTATTTTCACTACAGTATTTCACAGACAGTTTTGTCACTACTAGAGGACACACCCATCAGTTTACCAGGCAATATACTCTGCATTACTTACTGGAGAACACTTGAAAATGAATGTGCTGTGCCTAAAGCACTTTTTTTGTAAAGCAATTAATATGTGTGCTCTATAACTATATACAGTATATGTTTCCCAAAATAAAACTTGAATACTTTTGCTTCTATTTTATCCAGCAGTCACATAAAACCATAGTCTCCTATATATTCCATTGCTGGTCTGAGGGGGGCGTGTCAGTGTTGGAAGGGGGCAGGCTGTTGGTGACTTGTAGCACAGTGCGGAGACCAAAAGTCTTCTTAATATTCAGTGAATGCATTTAGCTTTACAGGCAATTACATTACCTAGGTACAAAAAGACAGACACAGGCTGAATGGCCAGCAAACAATTTAGGCACTTCTACTGGGACAGATGTGCACTGCAGAAAATTGAGGCACATTGCTGTGGAATGACCAGCAGATGGTAAAGGCGATTGTTACATTTGAGAACTCATTGTCAGCAGTCAATTTTACTGCATATTTTAGCACACATATCACACCCAAAAAATATTTATTACATCTGAAAATTATTCAGTCAGTAACTGACCCTTACATTCAATCTAAACTTTAAACTCAACCATTAATATACACCTTTCCCTAAATAAATATGGGAGGTGCCATTGCTGACCTCTTTATAATAATACTAGTTGACTAGCTATTATGTTGATCCACTGGATTCAATTTTCACTCCATTTTTTCACTTACAGTATCTCAATGTTTCTCTTAACAGGAAACTACAGAGAAGAAAGCCTTCTGCAGTTCCTACGTAAAGGACCTTGTGAATGAAGCAACTGACATCAATTTGAAAAATGAATCTTTACAAAAGTTGTGGCCACAAATGTTTATTGAGATTGTCAGAGATGCAGTGATTGAGATCCGTGATAAGAACTCCTATATGAAACAGTGCTTGCAGAGGATCTCTGAGCAAAAATAGCCACCAATCAATATTTCATACTCACCAAACAATAATATTGACTGTTCCTATGTAGATCTGCTTGTTCTTCTGTTCATGTCCTGAATTGTCTACCTCCCTCTTTTTGGCAGTATGGAAGACCACATGTGTTAAACCAAGCCCTGTATTTGGGACTTTAAGCTGTTAATAGCAAGCAGAATTGTATACCACAAAGAAGCCATGATCTTCAAATGTCTTCCACCACTAAATATGTGGGAGGATACATTGCTACAACACTATGGCCAATCTGTCAAATGAAAAGTCACTTTTCAGTGTAATTTGCTTTTCTGAAGAGTTTGGTTAAAATAAAATAAAATTGTTTTTTTAATTGGTGTTCTAAATAATTTTGGGCATTTAGAATGGAACCCCTCAGGGTCACCTACATACATTGCAAGGATATTAGCAAACCTAATTGCATATGCTTGACTGCTTCTGTTCTGTAAATATTGGAAGAGATCCTGTTGGCATACTTACTGAAATCTTCCAAATCAGTGCTGAGGGAGAAGATCTGCTTTTACTTGTTATCATTTCATCATTCTCAGTGTTGTAATAAGAAGCAATGCACTCGTTTGGTAAACCTTTTCAGGTGCAACACTCTTTGCAGTATAAAGTTCACTTGATGAGAAGTTTCATTCTCATCAAGTGAAACTTCCAATTTAGTAAACTTAAAAAATAAAAAAAAAATAGCCACCCATCCCTAGCCCAATAACTTAGAACACCCCGCCTTTCCCCAATGTGCTTACTTCCCCCAGTTGTTTACATGCTTCTCAACGGCATTGCTTGTGCAGTATCTTCCAATAGACTTGAATGGGCCATACTCATTGCATTATCTACTGGAGTATACAGCCTTGTTAAGCTTATGGGTAGTTACTGCACCAGCATGGACAAAGAAGGTTTTGTGATTGCAGAAGGTAAATACCCAGGGGTGCTGTTACTGTCACAGAGGTCAGTAAGCATCAATGGGGAAAGCAAGGGGGTAGGGGGCAATTTGAGTTTAGCTCAGGTTGGGAACTGGATTTTTTTTTTGTCCTTTAAAACAATAATGTTGGGTATGCCTGCAATGTTACCCCTAAAGTGTAACTTTCCTGGAATGCATTGATGAAAATTGTATGGGGCTGTATGGAATGCCAACAGGGTAAGTAATGTATATTTTATATTTTTAATTTTTGCACCATTTAACATAAACGTTATAGATTGCGCAGTCAGATTGCAATGTTTGTAGTTGGTTTAAGAAATATTAACACCCCACTCTACAACACCAACAAATATGTATGTACTGTGACAGTCACACTTGTATAACTCCCCCCTCCCATGACATTCAATTCCAATACTATACCACACCTCACTATCTTGCCTGACAGCCACATTTTAATCTCTTAATTGACAGCCATACCTCGCTCTCTGGGATTACAGCCACATCTCGATCTCTGAATTGACCACCAGATTCCACCCTCTGAACCAGTGTTTCTCAACCTTTTTCTAGTCAAGGCAACCTTTAAAATTATGCACAATATTAAAGCCCCCCATTGTAAAAAAATAAAATACCTAAACTAATATTTTTTCATAGTACAGCAGCATCCACACATGGGACGCCCAACACTAGAGGTTTATTCTTACAAAGCAAATACACTTTGGCACACTGGCACTGACTAGTATTCCAGCATTTCATCTCCTTCATGTTCTCTCCCCCCCCCCATCGTATGTAGTCCCAGTGCCTACAGGGAGGTGGGTGAACAAGGATGCTGTGCAGTTGCCCAATTTCTTTGCTATCAACCAATGACTTCAGCCGTGGTTAGGACGCTGCAGCTGGCCAAGGTGCCCAAGGATATAATATTGTACAAAGAAAACCTGTAACTTTGGGTAACAAAAAGGCAGGCAATTTTTAGGCATTTTGCCAAGGCACCCCTGAAATACCCAGAGGGCACCCCAGGGTACCTCAGCACTCTGGTTGAAAAAGGCTGCTCTGGACTGATCTTGATCATCTTGATTTCCACCATCCCCTTTTCCCAAACTGATAGTAACAGACACCTACACGCAGGAATTTCATATTTGAAGCATTGTATTCACTATACCAGTTCATTAATCTATTTAATGAATTTTTTTTACATCATAGTTTTTCTACATCATAAAGTGGTACACTCAGCAGGACTTGCCTCTATGGCATCTCTTTGTTCATCTTCTGTTCTGTGTTCAAACATGCACATTTTTTTAAAAAGGTGTTTAATTACATTTTGTAAGAGATACATAGAAAAGACCGCAAAGCTCAATTCAACTCAGTTAAGCAATAACATACATACATAAAGAAATGCACCACATAAGAACAGTCACATAGCACCCAGTAATCATAAGGCATAACCTTAACCACTTCAGCCCCGGACCATTTGGCAGCCAAAGGACCAGAGGTCTTTTTTCAATTTCGCACTGCACTACTTTAACTGGTAATTGCGCGGTCATGCAATTTTGTAACCAAACGAAATTTGCGTCCTTTTCTTCCCACAAATAGAGCTTTCTTTTGATGGTATTTGATTGCCTCTGTGATTTTTATTTTTTGAGATATAAACGGAAAAAGAGCGAAAATTTTGAAAAAAAAAGAGATTTTCTACTTTTTGTTATAAAAAAAATCTAATAAACTCAATTTTAGTCAAACATTTGGGCCAAAATGTATTCAGCCACATGTCTTTAGTAAAAAAAATGCCAATAAGCGTATATTTATTGGTTTGCGCAAAAGTTATAGCGTCTACAAACTAGAGTACATTTTCTGGAATTTACACCGCTTTTAATTTATGACTGCCTATTTCATTTCTTGAGGTGCTAAAATGGCAGAGAAGTACAAAACCCCCCCAAATGACCCCATTTTGGAAAGTAGACACCCCAAGCTATTTGCTGAGAGGCATGTTGAGCCCATTGAATATTTTTTTTTTTTAGTCCCAAGTGATTGAATAAAGACAAAAATAAAAAAGATTTTTTTTTTTTTCAAAAAGTTGTCACTAAATGATATATTGCTCACACATGCCATAGTTATATGTGGAATTGCACCCCAAAATACATTTTGCTGCTTCTCCTGAGTATGGGGATACCACATGTGTGGGACTTTTTGGGAGCCTAGCCGCGTACGGGGCCCCGAAACCCAAGCACCGCCTTCAGGATTTCTAAGGGTGCAAATTTTTGATTTCACTCCTCACTACCTATCACCGTTTCGAAGGCCATAAAATGCCAAAATAGCACAAGACCCCCCCAAATGACCCCATTTTGGAAAGTAGACACCCCAAGCTATTTGTTGAGAGGCATGGTGAGTATTTTACAGCTCTCATTTGTTTTTGAAAATGAAGAAAGTAAAGAAAAAAAAATTTTTTTTTTCTTTTTTCAATTTTCAAAACTTTGTGACAAAAAGCGACATCTGCAAAATACTCACAATACCTCTCAGCAAATAGCTTGGGGTGTCTACTTTCCAAAATGGGGTCATTTTGGGGGGTTTTATGCCATCTGGGCATTCCATGGCCTCCGAAACTGTGATTGGCAGTGAGAAGTGAAATAAAAAAATTACACCCTTAGAAAGCCTGAAGGCGGTGATTGGTTTTTGGGGTTCCGTACGCAGCTAGGCTCCCAAAAAGTCCCACACATGTGGTATCCCCGTACTCAGGAGAAGCAACAGAATGTATTTTGGGGTGTATTTCCACATATGCCCATGACATGTTTGAGCAATATATCATTTAGTGACAACTTTTTGTAAAAAAAATATATATATTTTTTTTTTTTTCATTATTCAATCTCTTGGGACAAAAAAAAAAAATATTTAATGGGCTCAAAATTGCTCTCATCAAATAGCTTGGGGTGTCTACTTTCCAAAATGGGGTCATTTGGGGGGGTTTGAACTGTCCTGGCATTTTATGCACAACATTTAGAAGCCTATGTCACACGTCACCCACTCTTCTAACCACTTGTAGACAAAGCCCTTTCTGACACTTTTTGTTTACATGAAAACATATTTTTTTTTTGCAAGAAAATTACGTTGAACCCCCAAACACTATATATAATGTTAAAGCAAAGGCCCTACAGATTAAAATGGTGGGTGTTGCATTTTTTTTTTCCACACAGTATTTGCGCAGCGATTTTTCAAACGCATTTTTTGTGGAAAAAATACACTTTTTTTTATTTTAATGCACTAAAACACACTATATTGCTCAAATTTTTGATGAAATAAAAAATATGATCTTAGGCCGAGTACATGGATACCAAACACGACATGCTTTAAAATTGCGCACAAACACGCAGTGGCGACAAACTACATACATTTTTAAAAGCCTTTAAAAGCCTTTACATGATACCACATTAGATTCACGGAGGAGGTCTACTGCTAAAATTACTGCCCTCGATCTGACCTTCGCGGTGATACCTCACATGCATGGTGCAATTGCTGTTTACATATGACGCCAGACCAACGCTTGTGTACGCCTTTGCGCAAGAGAAGGGGGGGCAGGGGTGCTTTTTTTTTTTTTTTTGTTTTTTTTTTTATTTATTTAGCTTTTTTATTTTATTTTTAAACTGTTCCTTCCATTTTTTTTCTTTGTTATGATTTTTATTGTTATCTCAGGGAATGTAAATATCCCCTATGATAGCAATAGGCAGTGACAGGTACTCTTTTTTTGAAAAAATTGGGGTCTATTAGACCCTAGATCTTTCCTCTGCCCTCAAAGCATCTGACCACACCAAGATTGGTGTGATAAAATGCTTTCCCAATTTCCCAATGGCGCGGTTTATATCCGGGAGGGGGGACATTCCCTCCCACTGCTTGTAAAAGCAGTCTAGAGGCTAATTACCCGCTAGAATTGCTTTTACATGAAAGCCGATCACTGGCTGAAAAGAATGATACCAAGATGATACCTAAACCTGCAGGCATCATTCTGGTATAACCATTCAAAGTCCAGCAACATACTGGACATATATTGTAATCTTTTTTTTTTTCATGCAGCCTCTTGGCTGAACGAAAAAAAAGAGATTGATTGGTGGGTATGCCCACCATTAGAATACCTCCCTTCATCCACCCACTTCTAATGATGGGCATACATGCACCATTTATATATGCCGATGCATGGGGGCATCCTCCCGCAAAAGTTATGCCGTGTACACACGGTCGGAATTTCGACCGTATGTACGTGGCATTAGGAGCCAATCGCTCCTCCCCCCCCCTGCTGCCCCCATGCTTCGGCATATATGCTCTTTTTTTTAACTGTGGTGGTGAAATCACCTCCTACAGCGTTGGAGTCGCGGCTTTATGTATCGTGGGAGCAAACGCTGTTGCTGTCAAGATAAATAAATCCGCGTTGCAACTGAATGGCGCACCTGAAAACAAAAAAATGCTCAACACTAAAACACAGTAAACAAAATTACATACCTGAAAAGCAAGCATGATAAAACATGATAAAACATAATAAAACATTGCAGAATAGAATGGAGTAAAAAAAGAGCAACAATAGAGAGAGAATAGAGTGAGAGAGAGAACAATAAAACGACAACTATTTTATTTTTTTTTATTTTTTTGAGATTCACAGGTAAAAAAGCTCCTGACTGAAGCGACTGAATCAAAACGCTACCACAAAAAAACTGTTAGCGATCGCAGGGATCAGGCCTGACTCTGCGAACGCTGCAGTTATGTGTGCTTAGTGTTTTGTAAGTGACAGTGATCGATCGATACTGCACTTGGGTGGGCTGGGCTGGGCGGAGGGGGAAAACGCAGGTGCTAGCAGGTATCTGGGCTGATCCCGCTAACAATGCGGTTTTTTTTGGAACCCTAAACTGCTGGGACGCTAGTATAGATCTGATCAGATCAGATATTGATCTGTTCAGATACTGTGCCACTAAGGGAGGTGTATGCTTTGTGCGTGGGTGTTTGCGGTACTGGCACTAACCTGGGGCGACGCAGACCTTATTTGACCCTAAAACCTAATTGATATCACCCGCCGGGCGATCAGGGGGTTAAACCGTTATTGGGTAATAAATGGCGGGTGCCCTGACAGTATAAAAAACAAGCTAACTAACCAGCGTCACCCGTAACAGTAATACAAAAAAAAACTGGTTACCTAGCGACACTAATGCAGCGATCAGAAAAACGATCGCTTAGTGACACTGGCAAAAGGGGGTGAAAGGGTTAACTAGGGGCAATCAGGGGGTTAAACCTTTATTAGGTAATATATGGGGGTACCTGACGCTATATAAAAACCTGACGGGGAACCTAAATAACGAAATAACTAACTGGCTAACCAGCGTCACCAGTGACAGTTATACAGTGATCACTGGTGAAAGGGTTAACTCTAGGGGCAATCAGGGGGTTAAAACCTTTATTTAGGTTGTAATATGGGGGTACCTGACCTATAAACCTATTTATGAACCTATATAAAACATGGCGGTTACCTAAAAAAAAAAAATGGTTACCTAGCGACACTAATGCAGCGATCAGAAAAACGATCGCTTAGTGACACTGGCAAAAGGGGGTGAAAGGGTTAACTAGGGGCAATCAGGGGGTTAAAACCTTTATTAGGTAATATATGGGGGTACCTGACGCTATATAAAAACCTGACGGGGAACCTAAATAACGAAATAACTAACTGGCTAACCAGCGTCACCAGTGACAGTTATACAGTGATCACTGGTGAAAGGGTTAACTCTAGGGGCAATCAGGGGGTTAAAACCTTTATTTAGGTTGTAATATGGGGGTACCTGACCTATAAACCTATTTATGAACCTATATAAAACATGGCGTTTACCTAAAAAAAAAAAAAATGGTTACCTAGCGACAGCAGTGACACTAATACAGCGATCAGAAAAACGATCGCTTAGTGACACTGGCAAAAGGGGGTGAAAGGGTTACCTGGGGGCAATCAAGGGGTTAAACCTTTATTAGGGGGGGGTAGGGGGCTACCTTGGACCTAAAACTAACTGCCCTGACAGTGATTACAGTCACACTGACACTAAATGCAGTGATCAGTAAATAAATGATCACTGCAATTAGTGACACTGTGACTGGGGGGGGGGGGGGGTGATCTGGGGGGTGATCAGGGGGTGACAGGGGGGTGGAATATGTGCCTAACTGTACTGGTGTCAGTGTAGTGTTGTGCACTAACCTGTACATGTTCGCCGCTCGGCGTCTCCGGTCACATAGACCGGCGCACCGAGCGTGACATCACTTCCGCCTTCCTGTCTATACAATAGACAGGAAGGGGAAGTTTCTCATTGGCCAGGAGCGATCGCGAGGGGGTGGCCAGAAACCACTGGCCGTCCCCTCGTCCCGGATCGCTCCTGAAGCGATCCCGACCGTCCCCGCCGGCGGAGGGGGGTCCGATCGGACCCCCCAACCGCCGGAAGAATGTCACGTACAGGTACGTGATTCTGCCTGTACGTGCCATTCTGCCGACGTAAATATACAGGGGGCGGTCGGGAAGTGGTTAATACAAGACACAAATAGAACCTGTCATACGATATTCAGTCATATTCACACTTGTTCTCTCCCTTCCCCTGTATCCACAACAAAGAACATTGGGCTGTAAGAATATATGAAAGATTAGGAATCAACATCCAGGTGTTGGCACTTTTGGTTAGCATTTCATACAGGATTCCAGCCATAAATTCTAGATTTTGTGACATTTTTCAACCTACATATTTTTACTAATGTGTGATTAGGGCTGGTTCACATCAGATTCTTTCCAGGGTGTTTTTTTTCTTTTATAATTGTATTTTTATTGAAAGGCTTCAATATTTCCAAATCAAGAACATAAGAAGTGCATGAAGATAATTTATCGAAAATCAGAGGATGTTCAATATTCACTATAAGATAGAAATTAAAGGCATATCAAGGTGAACAAAATCTCAGAAGCCATAATACATAGTTTCACTCAGACAACAATTTTAAAATCACATCATAGAGATACTGGAGCATACTACAAAAATGCAGAGCATGAAAGTGTCAATTATATAAACAAATCATTCACTGAGTAGTGTCCAATAGGAAAAAACTGAAGATATGAGAAAGTGTGAAAAGGTTGTCTACAGTTGGAAAAATAACTATATGAAGGAACAAAACTATGGAGAGCACACCAGAATGTAAGAAATTCTTTTTTCTGTAATAAATTAGATGAAGTGGTACCATCAGAAGGGTTGGAATACAAATCAGAAAGTCTAAAGGGAGAACAATCCCACAAGTGCCAAATTTGATTAAAAGAGTATTATATCTTGGCTGTGGGGGATTCCAGTCTCATCACTTCTTTCTACGGTAGGGGGTTCCCTTGATTGCCATTTAATTGCAATCAATTTCCTGGCCTGAAACAAGCATCTTAAGATTGCTACTGTTTCGCTTTTCTTCTCCCCTGTTTCCATTCTATATCCCAGTATACACGCTTTAGCTTCTCTCTCAAGCTTGATCCCAAATACTTCTCTTATGCTATTAATCACCCCTGTCCAGTAATGGTGCAATTTGGGGCATTTCCACAGCATATGCAGAAGATCGCCAGTCTCTTGGCATCTGGGACAGCTATCGTCAATCCTCCTCCCAAATTGAAACAACCGTTTCGGGGTATAGTAGGCTCTATTTATCATCATCAAATGGGATATCCTCTGCGGGGGGGATACTGAGACCATTGAGCCCATCTCAAGAATTCTCTTCCACTGCACACTAGTTATTGCACCTATATCCTCTTCCCATCTTGCCTTTACCGTTTGGAGTTTCTCTCCTTCCTTGGCTTCTTGACCCATTTGCCCATATATCTCGGATATTAACCCTTTAGTAGAGCCGACTTCTAGTATCTTTTTGAAGAGGGGGGTTTCTATCCATATCAACTGTTGTTCCGAAAATTGGGCCTTTAAGGCATGGGCTATTTGTAAATATGCGTAGGCCATATGTTGTGGTATTTTAAACTCTCGCTTCAGGTCTAAAAAATGTTTTAACGCGTTGCCTTTATACAATTGTCTCAGTCTAGTAATACCATGTTTTTCCCATACTTTTATTTTTCCTACCTGGAGGACTTCATTTAGATTTTTGTTGTTCCATAGAGGGAAATACTCAGTAATTCCATTATAGTGTAACTGTTTTTTAACTATTGTCCATATTTTGATTATCATTTTTATTGTGGGACACTTATAGCGGAAAGAGTCCGCTTCAAGGGTTTCTATCATTGTATTATGCCCAGCTTCCGACAGCATTATTCTTCCACTTGGGGTGCCCCCCCCGGAACACCACATCCTATTAATTGTTGCAATTGAGATGCCAGGAAATAATGTTCCGGGTTGGGCACCGCGAGACCCCCTTCCTTCACTGGGAGTTGCAGGGTTCGAAGCCGAATCCTGGCCTGCCCCCCCCCCTTCCAAATTAGTTCCCTAAAAAGTGACTCAATTTTTTTGAACCACTTCCTACATATCCTGGTCTCATCACTTCTAATACCGTACTAAGGAGTTGTGTCTGACAGAATTATAGAAGACCTTCAATGAGTCCAGATTAGTCTTCTAATGGCAGTTAGAATGGGATTTGCTAGTTTGTTTTGAGGTTTGGAAATGCCTGAGAAATGAAAACCAAGAATGCAGTGAATACGATCTAGAGGCAAAGATACACCCAAAATGTGTCCTAGTATTTGTAGCACGTTTGCCCAAAAAAGTCTTACATGAGGGCATTGCCAAAAATATGGTTTAAAGTGCAGTATCCTATCTCCAGCAATGTTTGGACAATTGTGGGTTGTAGGCATATAAAACTTCAGGGGTCTTATAACAGAACATCAAGATCCTATAGATATTTTCTTTATGTATCACACAATAAAGATTTACCAGCCACTAACCATATTTTTAACCCACATTGGAGGGGGTATGGGATGTAAAATCATATTAAATCATAAATAGATGAGATTCTCTAGGTGTTAGGTGGGTTTTGTGCAGTAGTTTGTTAAAAGAAGAAATCAAATGGGTCCAATACATTTTTAAACCACATCCAGATTGCATGCTTAGTGTTTACCAAGTATTCAGATGGCCCTAGTTCACACCAGCATGGCCAATTCCAGTGCTTTCAACAAAAGTACAACCTGTACTGCATTTTTTTTCATCCAGAAATGCATATAAATGCACATTGTCCTAATGAAAGATTTCTCAGGTGTCAAAATATAAAAAAAAAAAGAAGAATAAGTAAAAAAAAAAAAAACTTTAGAATACATTAGAAACGCATCAATTCATATGCAAAAATAATTCCAGAACACTGAAACTGAGGTGTGAACAAGCCCCTCATGTAGATCTAGAAAAAAAAGTGTAGATAAAAAAAAAAAAAAAACACTTGGACCAAATCTGTTTCAAAATGGGGGCAAATATATTCTTGATCTTATGAATGGTATGTCTCCATTCATTTTACTTTGCTTAAATTTACATAGTAATAAATCAGGTTTTTGTGTTGAATAAGAACTGAATGAAGCATTACTTACATCTGCACCATAAGCCTCTTGCAGAGTTAAAAAAGCAACTGGGGAAAAAAAATAGAATCCATGTCTGTAACAGTCAAGCAAACATGGGAGAAAAATAAATATGATCTGTATGATGACGCCTACACCAGCATGTCATAACTAGTAGGATTAATTTAGAATTTCAGAAAATGCTCTTGTCATTCATTAGCATTCCCTATTCTGCTCTATGTGAGTTGCTGTCAGACATCAGTGTTTTCAAGGATGTCAGTTACCACAAAGAAGTTGTAGCTTTCATTGTACAGACGTGGGATAAGGAAACAAATTTTAGTGATTTTAACAAATCATTATTTTACAAAACGTTTTCTGCTGCCTGACTGTAGATACATTTATCACAGATATTTACCTTTCACATTCACCAAAAGGTGCCGGAATCTAATTGTCCAAAATCACGATTCTTTGCCTTAATATTACAATTTGCTTTGGTTCTCATGGCAGCAATTTTACTGTACTTGGGTCATTTGGTGCTATTTTACTATACTCTAACCCAGGGGTCTCCAAACTTTTTAAACAAAGTGCCAGTTTATGGTCCTTCAAACTTTGAGGGGCTGTACTGTGGCTAGTGTGAGTAGAAAATGCCCTGGCATCAATGGGAGTAAACAATTGCCCTTAATTGATATTAGTGAGAGGAATTGTGCCCCTTTAACGGTATCAGGAAAAGGAATAGTGCCCCATCATTGGTGTCAGTAGGAGGAATAGTGCCCCGTTGTTAGTATTGGGGAGGAATAGTGCCCCATCATTGGTATCAGTGGGAGGAATAGTGCCCCATTATTTGTATCAGTGGGAGGAAGAGTGCCCTAAGGACCAGATCAAGGCAAGCAATGGGCCGCAGTTTAGAGACCAATGCTCTAACCAATGTGTCATTTGGTTTGTTCAACTGGCCAAACTGAAACTTGTTTTTCATTTTAAGACAGCTCTTGCTTTGAAGCAATGTTTACCATGGTGTTCTCAGACATTTTAGGTAAAAAGAAAGTTGCCAGAGGGTGCCTGCAGTAGTCTTCTGAGATGAGACCAGATGAAAAGTCTGCTGTGTGCAGTGGGTGGAGAGGCAAAACATAGAAGTAGTGCAGGCATTATGTCGGTATAAACAAAAAAAAGGTAGACAAGAAAAGTCTGCCAAAAAAGAACCATAAATATAAGCATTCTGGGTATTAAAGACCACTTTTAAAAAGAAACACTAGTAAATACAAAAGTGTAAAATGCTTTATTAGGTCACAAAAATAAACACCATAAAAGTAAAAAACAAACCACCATAAAAAGACAACGTTGCCTTTGTACCAAAATACATCTAGATGTCATAGGCACATCCATACAAAGTGAATAAATATAGCAAAATATTACATATATGTAGCATAAGTATGCAAGACTGTATGTGTAATTCATCTGGAGAAAGTCCCAAACTTGAGACATAGATTCAGGGTAACCCCAATATTAACCACTTCAATACTGGGCACTTTCCCCCCTTCCTGCCCATACTAATTTTCATCTTTCAGCGCTGTTTCACTGTTGTACACAAACAAAATTTTTATAATTTTGTTCACCGATGAGGCAGCACTGATGGGCATTGATAGGCGGCACTGATGGGCACTCATTGTTGGCACTGATAGGCACTGATAGATGTCTCTGATAGGCAGCACTGATGAGGAGGCACTGGCAGGCTTTACTGCTGGGCACTGATTGGCATCTAGAATGGGCACTGATTGGCACCTTTAAAGTTGATACCTTGTGGTCCTGGGTGGCATCCCTGGTGGCCCTGGGTGGGCATCCCTGGTAGCCCTGGGTGGGCATCCATGTTCAGAATCCCTGGTGGCCATGGGTGGCATCCCTGGTGGTCCTGGGTGGGCATCCTCAAGGGGGCTGTGCTGATAATCAATCAGCGCAGACCCCCCCCCCCCCTGTCAGGAGAGCAGCCGATCGTCTCTCCTCTACTCGCGTCTGTCAGATGCGAGTGGAGGAAAAGCTGATAAACGGCTCTTCCTTTTTACACTGTGATCAGCTGTGATTGGACACAGCTGATCACATGGTAAAGAGTCTCTGTCAGAGGCTCTTTACCAACATCGGAGATGCAGTGTGTCAGACTGACACATCACATCAATGATCGCCGCACTGCGCAGCCCCCGCGGGTGCATGATCACGGGTTATCCTGATCACGTCATATGATGGTCAGGACAACAGAATCACTTTGCACATATCATATTGCTATATGGTGGGCTGGAAGTGGTTAAAAGGAGCTAGAGGTGTGTAACCACATCTCTTATAAAGCTCAAGGGGACCCCTTAAAACAAGGCTCACTAAGCTCAAAGCAGAGCAAAATGGGACAAGTGGGTATCGGAAAGACATACATTTCAATTAAATAAATCAAAAGATGAGTCTAATCAAAGTGACAAATACACAGTGAAGCTACAGGTAGTGCAGCGGCATGGTCTAGAATGCAAAAAGAGCTAAAAGGTATCCCATATTGGGAGGGAAAGAATGCAAGATGTTAAATGCATAAACTACTCTTAGAACCTCCTAGGCAAGAGAGTGCATATTGACTCTAGCATAGCATGTGATAGTAGAGTAGAACTCACAACTTGTGCATTAAAAAAAAAATACTGCAGTAACATAGTCTATGGTGCACTCTCAGCCAATAGGTATCCTGTGATGGGAGGGAGAGAAAATATGTTCTAATGTGTTATATACTCTCAAAATCTCCTTAGCCAATTATGGAGTAGTAACATGCAGCCGGAATTAAGCACTGTCAACTCCTCCTGGCAATAGAAATCCCGCAGCTCACTGTCAGATGTTGCAACTTGCTCCCAATGGTGCATGAGACGCTGTAGATATCGGTTAAGAGGAAAAGGCCAAAGGCATAAGAGTTCAGCAAGACCACATCCCGGTATAACCACTTTAACCCAAGGACAGATGTCATACGGACAGGAAGTGGATAGACAGTGCACATGTGTATTTGTGCTCTGTGGTAATTCTTGTGCTCCTGGTATACTTACATAGCAAGTTTGAAAAAGACACAAGTCCATCTAGTTCAACCAATAGAAAAAATTAACAAATGACTACTTATATTTATATGGATTTGTAAGCGCTTTGGTATTTATCACTGATCAGGAATATTAAGACATCTTCCGGAGTGAGGATGGAACTTGGAGCAACTGCTGGCCTTCATATAAGCCTTCTAAGAACCATAGAGCCCAAATGTGATATCAGTATGTGAGTTCTGCAGTGTAGCCTTCATGTTTCTCTTTAAAAACATGATAATATGCAGTACAATCAATACAGCAGTATTTGAGGTCTGGGGTGATTATCTGCTGTACAGACTTACTAATTTAGTCTTCTCTATAATAAATATTGTGTCATTACCTTAGTAATGAGGAATGAGAACCAAAGCCTTAAAGAGATTTCACTCTCGGCACAGCGCCACAGTGCTAAATTATTCTTTACCTTTGTAAATAAACAGTGGCCGCTGTCAGGGCTGTGTGATCTATCTGCTGGCATTGTGTCTGTTTACTGGTACCACAGATAGTTGACAGAGCCCAAAGTACTGAATGACCTTCTATGAGTGCTATTGTATTGAAAGGAGCTTACCCTGCCAACTCCTCTCCTAAATGGTGGTGCATGCATGCTTCAGCATGCACCTGCTGCCAGAGATGGGTACTGCCAATCAGGCCTAGTTAGTTGTCTCCTTGCTAGCAGTGTAATTGAAAAGCAGTGGAGAAAGTGGCAAGCTGTCAACCACAGTAGCTCAGCAATGGGGTCACGGTTAAAGCGTCAGTAAACCGCTGAAAAAAACAACCTGCAAGACAATAGCATAATGTGCTAGTGTCAGGAGAATAGCTGTAATGGGTGGAGACCAATGGCCGACCAACGTCAGACAAGCTCAGTTCTCAGGTCTGGCGAGAGATAGGAAAGTCTGAATAACTAGACCCATGATCAGTGTCGGGGTCACAAGCCAAGGTCGGTGCAGGATAGTGTTTCGTAATCAAGGTCACAAGCCAAGGTCGATGCAGGAGGAGAGTTTTGTGGTCGGGGTCACAAGCCAAAGTAGTTTCCAAACAGCAACAGAAGTAGCTCAAGTTGTAAACAGGACCAGACCACAATAATCTGGCAACAGGAAGTGCAGAGGCAAGGCTTATATAGGAAGTTCATGGGAGGAGCAAGAAGTTCAAGGTTCAACAGCAATCAAGACACATGGCAGGGTTTTCCAATGGATCAGGCAGGATTGTCCAATAGATCAGACAGGGAGTTGTCCCGAATCCCAGATAACTCGGCGAGAAGAATCAATGCCAGACACAGATGTGGTCCCAGGTTCGAGCTCAGGTCCTGACAGTACTCCCCTCCTCCCAGGACGTCCTCTGGATGTCTTCGGGCCAGGTTTTTGAGGAACTCTCTGGTGAAATTCTCTTATTAATCTAGGGGCATGAACATGATCCCCAGGCTCCCAAAAATCCTCCTGTGGTCCATAGCCTTTCCATCTTAATAGGTGTTGTAGTTTACCAAAATGTATACGCGAGTCAAGAATCTTATCCAATATGAATTCTTCTTCCCCTTGCACATGGACAGGGTCTGGTGGGGGATGTGTGCGACCAGAAAAAGGATTATTTCTCAAAGGCTTTAAAAGAGCCGTATGAAAAACAGGATGGATCTTCATAGAAGGTGGTAGTTTAAGTTTGTAGGCCACAAGATTAATTTGTGCAATTACAAATTAAGGGTCCAATGAACTTAGGACCAATTTCTGAGAAGGAAGTTTAAGTTGTAAGTGTTTAGTGGATAGCTAGATCTTATCACCTAATGAATAGGGAGGAATGATTCACTTGTGTCTACTTGCAATTTCCTTATAGGATTCTTGAACTTCGTGTAAAGTCTTCTTCAGTAATTCCTGATTATTTTGTAAGGCAGACAACTTCGCATTTAAAGTTGGAAAAGATGACTCTACAGGAATTCCAGGGATAAACAATGGATGACATCCATAATTGGCGAAGAATGGGCTTTGAGAGATGGAGCTATGGCAGTTGTAAGCAAATTCTGCTAACGGTAGATATTCGGTCCAGTCATCCTGAAGATGGCAGATGAAACAATGAAGATATTGCTCTAAAGTTTGATTCGTTCTCTCAGTCTGCCCATTTGATTGTGGATGAAAGGCAGTTGATAGGTTAACTTCAACTCCCAGAGAAGAACAGAATGCTTTCCATAGTCATGATGTGAACTGGACTCCTCGATCTGATATTATTTCATCTGGGAGCCCATGCATTCTGTAAATTTCTCGTATTAATATTTCAGCAGTGTCTTCAGCTGTAGGAATGCTAGTGATGGGCACAAAATGAGCCATCTTAGTTAAACGGTCCACCACCACCATCACAGTTGTAAATTCCTTTGGAAGGGGGTAGGTCCACAATAATATCCATGGAAATGGATCCCTATGAGAAAGGCATTTTTGTACCCTTTTCCTTTGCTGTGGATCAATTGATGTCATGTGACCCTCAATTTTTAATAAAAACACAGGATTTTAGGCTTTTTCCGGTGTGCGGCTATCCAGAGTTCTTCCTGCTATTGCCTGCCTAAATGGATCCCTATGGTCGTGATGGCACAGGGAGAGGCTGTGGCAGACCTACTGGGAGGGAGCGTGGTCCTTTATGTCGGGCACAGGTTTCACACGAGAGAACATACTCCTTTGCAGCTAAAAGTTATAACTGATCAGTGTAAAGTGCACATATAAAGTGCAATAACCCATATCAATCTATCAGATTTGCTCTTTCTCAGTCTAAATTGCAGAATGTTTTAATCTAATAGGATATGAGGTTAAGTACTGTCCTTATTATTGCGTTTTGTACTGCTTTTGCTGAAATTGTCAGATAGTGTACGATACCCATAAAGGTGTCCTAGTCTGTGCCTAGTAATACCAAGTAATTGTAGATGTCACCTGTTACTGGAGCAATAATGTATACATAAAAGTACTTGACCCTGAAGAAAAATGACTAACCACCTTAGTTTTAATCAAGAGCTTTCTATGAAACCATGACAACCCAGTACAAACCGGGGCTTTAATAATTCATTCTGGCATAACTGGAAGGCATTTCCTACTTGTGAAATGATTACAGCGTAGAGAAATGCAGCCCATGGGGAGTTTTTTTTAAAACCTTTTAATGCTTACCCCGTGAAGGAAATGTTTTCATTTCAATCCATGACATCAAGTTTATTTACAACTATGAAAATATTTGTTTTCAGTCTGCGCTCATTATAAAAAAAAAAAAAAATTGCTTTTAATGAGGCTTTTCTTTTCCTATTCTTGGTGTTTAATGGCTGTCACATTGTTTTAAGCCAACCTTGAATAGTTCTGTATTTACAATTTGACCTTTTGTTTTTGCTTT
The DNA here is from genome assembly GCA_028564925.1 of Lithobates sylvaticus. Taxonomy (NCBI): domain Eukaryota; kingdom Metazoa; phylum Chordata; class Amphibia; order Anura; family Ranidae; genus Lithobates; species Lithobates sylvaticus. The sequence continues at coordinate 520,864,678 of CM053029.1, forward strand.
ACTAGTAAATGTAGAGTGAACGTGGGAAAATCGCTTATTGAGTGTGTCAACTACTCAGCCTAGAGTGTCTCCAGAGAATTATTTGACATGGGGGTATGTATAGTAAGGTTTCTTCCATCTCTGAAATGCCGCACTTATCATGTGATACCAGGGTTATCTGCATACCTTGCAAGTCCGTGTATACAGTAAATGTTTGCTGAGATTCTTTATTTTGTTTTACTTTACCTGGTCATGTCTTATCATGAGATTTCGTGGTGCTCACTGGTGTGAAAAGAGGTTCAACTGGTTACCCTTTGCTTTCACACTTCAAACAAGCATGCTGAAAAATATACTGAAGTTGTAACTCCTCATTAACAATTATTCATATTCTCCAAAAGAGATAAGGAGTGCTGAGTGATTGTCTAAAGTTGATCCCGAGGTCAGGAAATTATCCGAACATAGAAACAATCTTATTGCAGGAGTGCCAACACCTGGCAGTTGACCCCACACCAGAGAGCATAGTTGTAAGATAGGAAAAAGCAACACAACTTTACTATTCCTTTGACAAAAAATACTACACTATCGAGCATCCCTTTTACCCATCCTGCGAGGTACACACACCAGCGCCAGGTCACAGAGGGGACGCCCACTAGGAGACACAGCTACCAGGATCCTAATGCCCCATACACACGGTTGGATTTTTCTGACGGAAAATGTCCTATCGGACAATGTTGTCGGAAATTCTGACCGTGTGTAGGCTCCATCGGACTTTTTCCGTCGGATTTTCCGACGGACAAAGTTTTATCTCCTGCTCTCAAATTTTCCGACAACAAAGTCCTATCGGACTTTTTCCGATCGTGTGTAGCGATTTCGGACGGACAAAGTGCCACGCATGCTCAGATCACATTACAAGACTAAAGCTATTGGCTACTAGCCTCTACGTAGTCCCGTCGTACGCAACGAACATCACCACGTTCAGGATGATCGGATTTTCCGACAACTTTGTCCGACCGTGTGTATGCAACACCAGTGTCGGACAAAATCAGTCTGAAAAAATCCGACGGATTTTGTGGTCGGAATTTCCGACCGTGTGTACGGGGCATTAGAGAGCCCTAATTTGGGGGACGCCACCCAGGAAAAGCAGAGGCTCCTTGGGAGCCCATACATCTATATACGCTGTTACCTTACAGCGTTAAGGTAAGGGGACACCTATATCATAGCCCATAGAGCATGGGTCTCAAACTGGCGGCCCTCCAGCTGTTGTGAAACTACAAGTCCCATCATGCCTCTGCCTGTGGGAGTCATGCTTGTAACTGTCAGCCTTGCAATGCCTCATGGGACTTGTAGTTTTGCAACAGCTGGAGGGCCACCAGTTTGAGACCCCTGCCATAGAGGAACAGAAGACACTGAATCACAGAGTGCACTACTCCTTTGGAGAACAAACCCCAATGCACCACCAACATCACCATTTAATTTACCTGCATTGTTTAAATTTATTTTTATGACACTAAAGTCACAACAGTCTACACTTTAGGTAAAGTTGAGACAGGATTTATCTCACGGACTTATATCACTCTTTATTTACCACCGTTTACTATGTTACTAGTATTTAGATCTACTGCATATTAGGATCTGGAATTCTCTACTCTATTTATGCAAACGTTTTTTATTATGCGTTCTTATGCAACTCCATGCGATTTTATGTGATTTTATGCGATTTTATTGAAGTAATCAGCATACCAATAACTTTATGAACTTTTATGAACTTTATATATGAAGATCCTTTAATAGCAGTATATTATATATTTTATATCTGAAACAGTACTTTTATTAAGTCATTTTCACATATGATTTGGATTTTATATTAAGTTATTATTTTTGCACAGGAAGCACTTATAGTCACTTTAACACTGTATGACTATTTTCACCCACTTTGTATTTATTTTCTTGCACTTATATATTGAACTTTTAGTATACAGCGCAGCACTACCTCTTCTTACATATCTTCTTACTGGACCTGAAAATTCCTTTCAGTGTTTGCCGCAGTAGTAGACCATATTGTCACACACAAGGTTGGCACAGAGATACATACTACATTTAGTCGCTAAAAATAGCGGCACCTTACCGCCGACGGCTCTGATGCCCCAGTGTGAAAGGGCTCTTAAAGTAAGTGAATATAGATACAAACACCTCCAATACAATACAGTGCACAACAAGTGCCTTTCAGTGCTGCCTACCTGTGCCCATCAATGCAGTCTGGTCAGTGCCTCCTCATCAGTGCCCATCAGTGCCCATCAGTGCTGCCTCAGCAGCGCAGACTCAACAATGCACATCAGCAAATACCACCTAAAGAAAGCTCTATCTGTCTAAAAAAAATATAAAAAATGTATTTGGGTACAGTATTGCATGACCACACAATTGTCATTAAAAGTGTGACAGCACTGGGCGTTATCTGCAAATGAGGTGGGTGACGTAGCTGGGGGTGATGTTGTGGATGGTCTTGTATGTTGGGGTTAGTATTTTGAATTTTAGACATATATACATTATATATGGGGTAGGGGAAGCCAGTGAAGGGATTGGTTGTTTTGTGGTGTCGTTAGTCAGGAAGGGGAGAATTGTGGAAATGTTGTGGAGGTTAAGGCGGCAAGATGTAGCCAGTGATTGGATGTGGGGCTGAAGGAGAGGTCAGAGTCTAGGATTACACCCAGTCACCCTGGCATGTGTGGAGAGACCAATAGTTGTGCCGTTGATCTTGATGGTAAAGTCATGGGGAGGGGATCGGGAGGAGTATATATTACAAGCTCAATTTTAGAAAGATTGATCATGGGCGAAAGGGATTGATCATGGGTGGTGGCCAGTAGCTTTCCCTTGTTGTTTCCCCCTGCTCAATAAGCACTCATGTAGCATGGGACTCTGTGAAGACTCAATTTATTGCTACTTTGCATTTGGAACCACATACTGTACGTACTGAGTGAAAGCGTACTTCTGCCCATGTCTAGAACTGTTTGGGGAAGCAGAACTATGTTGGTTGAGTGCGGCGGATCTTGTCCCTACAATGCTACTGGCCCCTGAGACTTGAGAACTGGCTTAACCACTATATTCTTTAGGAGCCATTACTCTGACAACCTTTTATAAATTCTGATGCTAACCAGTTAATCTCCATCTTACATTTATCACAATATTAAAAAAAAAAAGTCTATGAAACTTTCATGTGGCCACAGAAGCTGTGAGTTGGCTAAAAATAGCTCTGGTTCATTCTTACGCTTGAAGATGTTTGCCAAGGAAGGACATCATTACTCTCTGTCTCTGCATTCCTCACTTTTTATTAAGAGCATAAGCTCTGTTTCATTACTACTCAGCATCTACTTCTTAATGGCATATTAAGGCAGCTGGCAAAGCAAGTGCAGTCACTCCAAGCTAAGATGTTTTTACTTAATCATTAATTACACATCTATTCAGATTGTAAGAAAAGGGGCACAGTGTTCACAAAATGGAATAAGAAATACATAAACTGATCCAAAATAAACTGCAAATAAATACATTTAAAGTCTCACTTCCTTTTCATGATTTGGTGTACTGGCCAAGGCAGCTGTCTGAGACATTTTATTTAACACCACAATCATCTATAGAACGTGAGAGCAATGAAGTCACTCTTCATTTGAAACCATGGAAAGAGGGGCATGATTTTGCACTGGGCTATATCTAGCAGAGTGATACAAAGAACAAAATGTATGGGGGAACAGTTCGTGTTGGGTGTTTATAAAAATATACAGTATCCTAATTTTAGAAACCTTGGAAATGATAAAATAGCCACCCCAGGTATGCTCATTACCCTCAGTTATATTATCAATAACTTGGCGGGAGATAAACTCCATTAACTGCTTAAGAAAAGCAAGAACCTCCATGTGTTATGTGCATTAGGTGAATTGTTATGATCACCAAAAGCCTAGAAAATTTGGAGAAACAAAGTATGGAGACCCTTGGATTATTGGTGGATGTCAGGTACCATTTAGTCTCATGGCTATACTATACCTCCCTGAAAAAGATGGTATTTCTAACATTGTTCAAAATACTTATAAATCTAGAGAAATGTATTTTGTAGCCAGGGTTTTTTTGTTCAGCCGGAACAGAGTTCCAGCACCTCTGGCAGCCCTCTCCTCTCCAAACTGTCATTTAACACAGAAGCCAGTAGAGGAAGTTTTCTGGGAGAACTGGGGCAAATTTGTGCAGAGGAGAGCTGGGGCGAATTTGTGCAGAGAAGAGATCTGGGGGGAATATGCGCAGGAAGGAGAGCAGGGAAAGTGGGAAGATTTGTGAAGAGAGGAGATTTTAGCAGGGAGGAGAGCTGGGAAAGTGTAGGGGGGGATTTATGCAGAGAGGAGAGCTGGGGGGAATTTGCACAGAGAGAAGAGCTGGGGAAAATTTGTGCAGAGAAGAGAGCTGATGGGAATTTGTACAGAGAAGAGCTGGGGCAAATTTGTGCATAGAGCAGAGCTGGGGGGAATTTGTACAGAGAGGAGAACTGTGAAAGTGGGGAGGGGGGGTTTTAGCAGAGAGGAAAGCTAGGGGGTGGGGGGATTTGTACAGAGAGGAGAACTGGGGGTACTTTGTACAGAGGAGAACTGGGAAAGTATGTGTGTGGGGGAATTTATGCATAGAGGTGAGCTGGCTGGAATTTTAGAAGAAAGAAGAGCTGCGAAAGTGGGGGGGATTTGTACAGAGAGGAGAGCTTGGAAAGTGGGTGTGTGTTGGGGGGGGGGGGGGTTAGTGCAGAGAGGTGAACTGGGGATTTTGTAGAGAGGAGTCCTGGAAAAGTGTATGTGTTGGGGGGCAGGGATTTATGCATAAAGGGAAGCTGGGTGGAAATTTTAGCAGAGAGGAGAGCTGGGAAAGTGGGGGGGGGGGGCGTTTGTGCAGAGGATGGAGCTCTGGGTGGTTCAGAAAAGCAGGTCCTCTGGAGCACCAACACGGATCACACTGGGAGATAGAGCATGAGATTCCCCAGGGCGTGGAATCTAAGGACCAGCAGGTGTTCACCAGGGCCCCTGATGGTGGGGATGGACTTTGCTGCAACTGGCTCCAGGTCGTGTCCCCCAGGGTCTCCCAGCTCATGCTCACAGTAGGCTACTGAAGGATAGAGAGGAAACAGCAGACCGGGACAACAAGGGATAGTCAGGAGATGAGCCAAAAAGTCGGGGCAACAAGCAGACAGGGATAGTTAAGGACATGCCAAAGGTCAGGATATGAAGCAGACAAGGATAGTCAAGAACAAGCCAAGGTCGGTAAACAGAATCAGACATAGAGCACACGGTAAGAAGCACACAGGAAGCCAAACATACAATATTGATCAGCGAGGCTGGCTTGCAGTGCACAGGTTAATATAGTGTTCCCAGTTAGAGGCTGGGGTGGAGCCATGCTTGAGAGAAGAAAGGTGAACAGACGGCCGGTCTCTAAGAAGAACAAACAGAGAGGTAAGCAGACAGACATGAACATTACTGCAGATCCATGAAAGTACCCCTCCCTCTTACGAGGCATCCCCCTTCCCCGCTTGGGTCCAGGCTTGGAGGGAAACCTCAGATGAATCCTCCTCAACAGACGAGGCGCAAAAACATCAGATGCAGTGATCCAAGACCTCTCCTCAGGACCAAACCCTTTCCAATGCACGAGGTACTGAAGAATGGGAATCCAGAATTTGACTAACCTCGTACTCCTGATTATCCTCAGAAACCGGGCCGTGGTAGGGAGAGGACGAGAGAACTTATTGAGGACCAAAGGCTTCAGAAGGGAAACATGGGAGGAGTTTGAGATTTTGAGGCTTTTAGGAATCTGGAGTTTGAAACCGGATTCAGCTTAGAAGTTATGAATGAATCTCGGGGCAAACTTAAAGAAGGGACCTGGAGCTTGATGTTTCTGTTGGAAAGCCAGACTTTGTCCCCTGGTTGTAGAGAAGACGGTTTACGCGTTTGAATTTGTCAGCAGCTGCCTGAAAGGGAATCTTGAACATCACCCCAAATAGAATTGAAATTTCTGAGTAGTAGCCAAAGCTGGAATGTCTGGAAAACATGTCATAGGAAGAGGGAGCTGAGGGTGTCTTCCATAAACTGTAAAAAAGGGTGTCTTCTGGGAACTGGTGTTTACATGATTATTGTGAGAGAATTCTGCCCACAGAAGTAGAGAGGACCAATCACTATGATGAGCAGAGACTAAGGTGCGGAGAAAGGCCTCCAACTCCTGATTAACCCTCTCAGTCTGTCTATTGGATTGAGGGTGGTACGAAGAGGAAATATTTAAGACGATATTGAGGGATTTCCAAAAGGCTCTGCAAAAATGGGAAGTAAATTGAACACCCCTGTCGGAAACAATATGAGAGGGACCCCCATGAAGGCAGAAGATTTCTCGAAGAAAAATGGGAACCAAAGAAGGAGCAGAAGGGAGACCAGGAAGACAAACAAAATGAGCCATCTTGGGGAACCGATCAATTACCACCCAAATTACCGTATTATTCTCAGACAGTGGGAGATCAGTGATAAAATCCATGGCAACGTGAGACCAGGGCTCCTTAGGAATGGGCAAGGGTATGAGAAGACCAGCAAGTGCTTGTGTGGAGGATTTAGACTGAGCAAAGACATGACAAACCTTAACATAGTCTTTGACATCTGAGCGGAGAGTAGGCCACCAGTAGTGGCGACTGATGAGCAGGAAGGATCGGAGGAACCCAGCATGACCCGGCACCTTGGAATTGTGTCCCCAATGAAGGATCTAAGCTCTTAGACCAGTGGGGACGAAGGTCTTGCCAGAAGGAATCTTTGGCTCCAGGGTTGTGGAATGGGCAAGAATGCACAAAGTCGAAATGATCGGCTCAGGTACAGGGTTGGGCTCCTCATCCAATGTGTCAAATTACCTAGAGAGTGCATCAAGCTCGGCAGCGGGCACCGGAATATCAAGCTCGGCAGCGGGCAAAGACACATCAAGCTGCGCAGTAGGCACCGGAACATCAAGCTGGGCAGCAGGCACCGGAACATCAGGCTGGGCAGTGGCACAGGATCAGCAGGCTGGGCAGCGGGCAGAGGCACATCAAGCTGGGCAGCGAGTATAGGCACATCAATCTGGGTAGCGGGCATAGGCACATCAAGCTGGGCAGAGGCACATTAAGCTGGGCAGTGGGCACTGGAACATCAGGCTGGGCAGCGGGGACCGAAACATCAGGCTGGGCAGCAGGCAGATGCACATCAAGCTGGGCAGCGAGCACCGGAACATCAGGCTGGGCAGTGAGCACCGGAACATCAAGCTAGGCAGTAGGCACCCAAACATTAAGCTGGGCAGCAGGCACCGGAACATCAAGCTGGGCAGCAGGCACCGGAACATCAAGCTGGGCAGCTGGGACTGGAACATCAAGCTGGGCAGCGGGCACCTGAACATCAAGCTGGGTAGCGGGCACCAGAACATCAATCTGGGCAGCAGGCACCGGAACATCAAGCTGGGAAGAGGGCACCGGAACATAAGGCTGGGAAGTGGGCACCGGAACATCAAACTGGGCAGCAGGCAGAGGCACATTAGGCTGGGCAGTGGGCACCGGAACAGCAGGCTGGGCAGCGGGCAGCAGCACATCAGGCTGGGCAGCAGCACATCAGGCTGGGCAGTTGGCACTGGAACATCAAGCTGGGCAGTGGACACAGGATCAGCAGGCTGGGCAGCGGGCACCAGATCAGCAGGCTGGGCAGTGGACCCTGGATCAGCAGGCACCAGATCAGCGGGCACAGGATCAGAAGACTAAGCAGCGGGCACAGGATCAGCAGGCACCGGATCAGCAGGCTGGGCAGCATGTTTAGGTATGACAGACGAAGGCCAAACCCCATTGACAGTTGTGGAGGTAGACTGGAACATATTGGCTGGTGTGGAAGCAGACTGAAGCAGATCGGCTGGTGTGAAAGCAGGATTGGATAGTGGCAGGATAATGCAAAATGTTTGCAAAGAAAGTTGATCTGGAGTCATGCAATGCAGACTTGCTGCAATTGTGCAACAAACTTGTGAAGCCTGGCAAGTCTAGCGATAGCTAGCTTAGCAAGTCATTTTAAAACTTGCAGCTCAATTGCTTGGTATCTGGGAAGTCACCTATATAAGGGAAAGAAGGCACTGCGGCTGTTCGGACTCACCCACACAGTCAAATTTGACAAGTATGCAGGCATGGGTGCATGGTCTTGTATAGGGGCTTAGCACCCGCGTGAATGAAGCTTTAGTGGTAGAGTAGATGTTAATGCGTAGGTAATCTGTTCCACAAGGAAAATAATTATGATTTTCACGTTTCTTGCTGTTCTAGGTAAAAACTGGCCTCTGGGCTACAAGTTATCATGCCTAATGCTAAATATAGGCCTTTGAATTTATATGAAGCAACAATATTAATGTTACTGAGTTTTATTAATTCTTTTACTATGGTACATTACAGTTCATTACAGTATTATAGGAAATAAATACATTAGTTGGTAATATTATTTATCATCATGCCTATTTATGAATGAAACAAAAAAAACATGCAATGGAATCGTGATAAGGCCTTTTGCTCTCCCCTGCATTTCTATGAGAAATCTGAACCAGGAATGTATAATTCTTTGTGTTTAACTGCCCAGTCTTATTTTTGTTTAATTGATGTCATAACATCCCCCAAAGCAATTCTTAATGTCTCCAAGAGAATATGCTTCACCTGCCTGCCCACACTAACATGGAACAAACAGAACTTTGCTTTCTGCACAGCACATGCATACCTGGATGGGGCCAGACGTCAAAGTATGTTTCCGTGACTCGCCTTAGGGAACTTTGCTGCTATTTTGCTTGAATTTAATTTAACCTTTTTGTGGTTTATGAGCTGAAGTTTATGCTAGTAGTTTATTTAACTACAAATACTATTAAACAGTGCAAATAAATCTAGAGCCAATTGATTTTCTTTGCACCTAAATATCCTGGCCACTGGTATTAAAGTGCAGCTCAACTCTAAAAATGTATATATGCTATGTTATAGGGAATATCCATAATTGTTAATTGTGCTTAAGCATTATCCTGAAAACTGTACCTTTTTGTCTTGAATTCCTATTAAAAAATTATAGCCCTTTCCATTGTTTGTTTGATCCACTGTTGATTTCCTTGAGCATTAGACCAGCAGGATCCCAGAACTGGTCACTTAGGGAAGACCCACAGAGCAACCCAACCTGGTCTAACCAGCACTGCCCAGGATGCTCTCACACCCTTCCTAAACTTTCTGGAAGGAGCCAGAAAATGCTTTTGAACAGTTTACTTGAATTAATAAGGTGTAAAACAGAAATGTGTCCCACAAGAGGCAACTGCACACAGTTTCAAGGTTACTAACAGTTCATGGCAAAGTTTAGGGAGAGTAGAGAAAAGAGTCCAGCATCCCCAAACAGGGGGAAGTGAAGAGTCCCGAACTGTAAAGTCCTCTTGTACCACTTGCCTGCCCCCCAAGGAAGAAGCTCCACGGTAAAAGCCTTGCAACTATTTCCTAATCCTTGATTATCTAAATGCAAGAAATGCAGGAGTCCACTTCTTCCAGTAATGACTTACAGCCAAATAGCTTCTCTCAAGTTTAATATCTCACCCACTTCTCATGGTTCCCCTCTACCAGGGCAGGGCTTCCTCTTAACCCTAATGACTCCTAAAGTTACAGCTCACACTCGACATATGAGGGCATCTAGTGGCCAACCAGCGAACCCAGATAGCAAAGATAACTTGTCACACATTTGTGGCAGTATTGAATCGTAAGTCTTGTCAACTTGCTGCACATGTTCCCTGGCAAGTTGTACACTTGAAGCACAAGTTCTAGTTGACACGTTTACAATTTGTAGCAAATTTGCGTGGCAAATCTCTAGCAAGAGCGAAGTTGCAGTGGTGAGTTTACAGCAAGAGCCCCGCAAGTCTACAGCAAGAGCCCCGCAAGTGTACAGCAAGAGCCCCGCAAGTCTACAGCAAGAGCCCCGCAAGTCTACAGCAAGAGCCCCGCAAGTCTACAGCAAGAGCCCCGCAAGTGTACAGCAAGAGCCCCGCAGGTCTACAGCAAGAGCCCTGCAAGTCTACAGCAAGAGCCCTGAAAGGCTACAGCAAGAGCCCCGCAAGTCTACAGCAAGAGCCCCGCAAGTCTACAGCAAGAGTCCTGCAAGTCTACAGCAAGAGCCCCGCAAGTTTACAGCAAGAGCCCTGCAAGTCTACAGCAAGAGTCCTGCAAGTCTACAGCAAGAGCCCCGCAAGTTTACAGCAAGGGCCCTGCAAGTCTACAGCAAGAGTCCTGCAAGTCTACAGCATTAGCCCCGCAAGTCTACAGCAAAAGCCTTGCAAGTCTCTGTTTTTGGCAAGAAAAAAGAAGGCGCAAATCTATAATACCACAATCATACATAATGATAAACCCTGTGTCATTGCATAAAATAATTAATCTATCATACAAAAATTATTCATTTCTATGAAACAATCCCACATAGCAAGTAATTGTGCTGCACCAAGTCCACATTGCATGAGTCCAGATCAACTTTCTTTGCAAACATTCTGCAAGTTCTGGTTCAGTTATTTTGTGTAAGCTATCCCACCACAGGGGTCACTGCGGCTGTATTTTCATCATTGCTCCCTGCTGGGTGTAAGTTTTTTCTTGAATTGTTGCTGGGGCAGCCATAGAATCACTTTGGGAGTGGTGTACAGAGAGGTGAGTGGTAACCATATGGATCTCATATGGAGTTCAGGGAGGTAGAAATCAAGTGAGTTAGCAGAATATGTGTGTATTTAACGAGAGAAATAGAAACCTCAAAGAGGACTACAAATCCCAGCAATACAGTAACAATGCAGAATACCACCAGCTATAGGGGTTGTATATAGAGAGCAGTGTTGCCAACCCCCCAAAGTGAAATTTACTGGCAGGACGCCAAAATTTACAAACAGCACCATTTTTTTACTGCCAAAAAAAACGTGAAATTTACTGACAAAGCCACATTTTTTACTGCCACTGCAAAAAAAGTACCTAAAATTACATTTTTTTGTGCTAAACAGTGAAAATGTCAATATTTGAACTATAAACACATAGCTAGTGCTATTAGCAATGTGTTTAAAGGGGAGGCCCAGCCGGGAAAAAATAAATTAAAGTCAGAAGCTACAAACACTGTAGCTGCTGACTTGTAATAAGCAGACTTACCTGTCCTGGGTGCCCGCAATGTCGCCCCCCCCCCGAGACCGACCGTCCCTCGGCTCTCGGTTCCCGTCGCCGCCTTTCCAACTAAGGGAAACAGGCAGTGGAGCCTTGCGGCTTCATTGGCTGTTTCCTACTGCGCATGCGCAAGTCGCGCAGTGCTTTGTGAATGGTGCACGCTGTGTTGTGGGACACACACAGTTCCCATAACACACCGTGCCCCATTCACTAGAAGACGTCGTGAGGAGCAGAAGACTGAAGAACACTGTGGAATAGGAAGAAGCAGATTAGGACGATCTGCCTAGCAACAGCCATTTCTAGTAAGTAAAAAAAAAAAATATATATATATATATACTTTTTTCCTTCTAAATTTTTATTAACATTTTTATGCAGTTTTTTTTTTTTTAGGGTGACCCTCCACTTTAAGTTAAGCAAAAGTCAAAAAAAATATATTTCTCCATTAACATGAAGGTCAGATTACCATAACCCAGCCAGCACAGAGTTCCCCCTTACATCAGAGTCTACAGGATCCCCCCTTACAGTGAAAGGGAACTCTTATGTAAAGGGGAACACTGCAGATCATGATGTAAGGGGGAACTCTGATGTGGGGGGGGGGGGGGGGCTCTGGTAAATAGAGACCTCTTTCTGCAGAGTAAATACACTAAAGTAGGGGGGTTACTAATATAGGGAGGAACCTTTATATCTGATGTATCTTCTTTGGGAATCTGAGTTGTGATGACCCGTTTGCTATTTGCATACTCTTAATATGTATCTTACAATCCTGCTTCTATCTGTGTTATAACTCTGGGAAAAAACTAAATAAAGAATTAGAAAAAAAAAAAAGGATATGTTGCCTGTAATAACCAGTTAGATTCTGTATTTCTCAGTCTGAGAAAAGAAATAGGACATTGATTTAGCCTTGCAGGTGGTGGCTCCAATTTTTTCCATTTCCATGTTCGCTTTTATCTACTTTTTTTTTTTAATAGAAAAAACATTTACAAAACCTGGATTGCAGTTATGTTTTGTTTACTAACATGACATTCGATGTTTTCTTCTTTGATCCAGAATGGAACATGGAAGTCAGTGCGAGGGCCAGACAGTTATTTCACAAGGTTGATAAAATGTAGGTGGGCGGTTATAAACTTCATATGTCAATCTGATTTTTGCCAAGACCACCCAAAGTTATACCAAGAGGCTATGATGTTACACTTCCAAAAATGATCTGAAAAATGTCAACTGTTTTGTTTTCTAACTGTAAAAACTGATGTTCACAATAGAAAATAAATAAATAAATGACTTGCATATCTAGATGTATGAATAAATGAATAAGTAGTACCCAAATCTTAGGTTTTCTAGCTTGAGCCCAGTCCTGGCCACACAGTAGTTTTTAAAAGTTTCAACCAACTTTTGAAGAATTGTCCAAAACAGATTAATGCAATCAATCAACATCATGAATTGTCCTAAAGTCTTTAGGACTCAGTTGCCTGTATCTGTTAAATTGTTTTGCTAAGGAAAGCTGGTTGAAAGTTTCATAAGTCCTACTGGTATGACGCAGAACTCTTGTCACCAGGGCCAGTGCTACGGCTAGGCAAACTAGGCAGCCGTTATTGTAGTTTATTGTATGTATTTTATAATACCAGTTTGTTTTGGAAAAGTCAATTTGTTTTGTCACAAGTTTTTAATCCTTAAAGGGTTTGTAAACTTTTATTTTTATTTTTTTTATTAAAATAACAAACATGTATAAACTTTTTATTTGTGCAAACATATCTATACTTACTTCCTCGTCTGGGGTCCCCCACCGGTGCTCCAGGCCCCTCCACTTCGGCAGGTGAACCACATGGAAAGCTGCTTTCCACAGGGGGCACTCATACATGCTTACTCCCGAGTCTCGCTGCTGCGTCCATTGACACAGACAGTTGGACTCAGCTCCGATCCCTGCTCCCGTGTCACAGCATTTGATTGACAGCAGTGAGAGCCAATAGCTCCCGCTGCTATCAAGCTGCCCAATAAGGAGAGAGACAGTGGCGGGAGCCGCTGCTTTCATGCACATCGCTGGCTCAGGTAAGAAAAGGGGGGGGGCTGGGGGGGGGGGAGCTGCAGCACAGAATGTTTTTTTCACTTTAATGCATAGACTGCATTAAGGTGAAAAACCCTAAGGCTTTAGAACCTCTTTAAAGCAGAACTAAAGCAAGCTAGGTGGGCTTTTGTTCTAATATGCAAATATCCACAGCTTATTTTCAATTACTGCACACTTTCTTACCAGCCACTTAGGCTACTTTCACACTGATAAAAAGGAAAGGGGGATTGGGACTTTATATGAGGCCTCGAACATTGCCTCCATCCCTATTACATTGAAAAATGTGGGGAAGGTTTGGGACTTTATATGAAGTTAGCAACCAGGGAGATAACACAACAAATTGTGTCTGGTGGGTAGTAGGTAAAATAGAACCACATAGTTACATAAAGCATCATGCATAGCAAAGAAGTAAAATACCCAAAATGTATTTCATACAGAATATATGGTAACATGATAATATAGTAACGTAGTAACATATAAGTTCATATTATAAACTTTAGTAAAAACACCAAACTCATTGTTTTGTGGCTCTACAATAAAACATAGATTGAATTGGTACACTCCAGTAAAGCGTAGTAAAACTAATATTAGTAACAATGATGGATTGAACAGGGGGGGCATCTATTAGCTTGATGCGTTTAGTGTCTATGCCACTCTTCAGGAGCACACTGAGGCAGTTTATAGGCATTTTAGCACTAAAAATAGCGCATGTAAAGCACCTGAAAACTGCCTCTCATGCCTCCCCAGTGTAAAAGCCAGAGTGCTTTCACACTGGGGGCGGTGTGCTTGCGGGACAGGAAAAAAAGTCCTGCAAGCAGCATCTTTGGGGCAGTTTGGGAGCGCTGTATGCAGTGCTCCTATACTGCCCCTGCCCATTGGAATGAATTAGACAGTGCTTCGGAAGCGCCGCAACACAGATGCTATTAACCCCTTCTTCGGTCGCTAGCGGGGTTTAAAAGCGCTCGGCTAGTGGCCGAAAAGTGCCACTAAAATGGGAAAAGTGAAAGTACCCTTAGTCCTACTGCCTAGCAAGTTAAAGTGGATATAAAGCCTTCATTTTTTTCACCTTAATTCATTTTATGCATTAAGGTGAAAAACTACCTGTGCTGCAGCTCCCCTCCAGCTTTTTCTTACCTGAGCTCAATCTGATCCAGCGATGTGCACAACAGCAGCGGCTCCCTCAGCTGTCTCCCTCCGCATTGGGCAGCTTGATAGCAGCGGGAGCCATTGAGAGATTTGGTAACAGGGTCACTAAAGAGACATATTTCTGTAAACAATATCTTCCAATAGCTTTGAGGATAATTAGCAATTCTGACAAAGAAGCACAATATTAGGACAAGTGATAACTTTAGAACGCTGTTGAATCCCATGTTCTCCATGTTTCCATTGACAAAAATTAGAAGCTTTGTTAGCATGCTATTTATACTGATATAGGTGTAACATTTTCATTATATTATACTTTTCCACTCTCATATACAGTATTATAATGTCAATAGTAGTTCTGCCTCTAGGTGGCAGTATTATGTTTAATGATAGTGTAATGTGACATTTTTCTCTCTTGTGGGACCACATTGATGTGATGCAATTTCCTGTGGCTAGAATCCTGTTGTTTTCAAACAAAAAAGTCGTAACCATGTGTTTGGCACCATGTTGACTGGTAAGTCATATATGCAGCAACGTTCCAACAAGTTATCTACAGCCAAATTATACTATATCTAATATACTTATACTTTATAATTACTTGAAATCCTTACTTTACTTCATATTTTTTGCCCAGCTCCACCATTCATAGAAGCTATACTACAGCTTCTATGAATGGAGCACAATCTATGAATGGAGGTGGTGGGAATAGTAAAGCTCTATTGATGAGAGCCTGTGACAGCTTTTTAGTTGTATTAACGCCCACAGCATCGGAGGATTACAGCAGTGGGGGTAGGAAGAGCAGGATGCAGGAAAATTACTACCAACAGCAGAGGAATCAGCACAAGGGACACATCCTACTAACTGTAAGTAATGCCCCTTGTGCTGATTATTCTGTTTTTGGCTGCACTTGGTTAAAGAACTCTGGAAAAAGTTGGGGCTCATATGTACAGTAGTTATTGGGTGAGGGTGTTAGCATGATGTTTGTACAGATGTAGATGCAACAACCAACTTCATATGATATACTGTGATTAGTAGTCCTATCTGTGGGTGGTAGTTTTATGTTAATTCTCATGTAATGTATTGTTTTCTCGAGTGGTTATGATATAATTTCCTCTTTCTTTGTTCCTGGTGCTTACAATAAAAACAAGAAGCATTTAGCCATGTGTCCAGCACCTTGTTGACTGGTAAGAGGTATTCCTGCATTCCAACAAACGGCCTCCTTTAAAGTGCTATTTTGGATTTGTCGCCAAACAGGAGTTGAAAGGAAATCTTCTAATGTGGATACATGTTCTGGTGATAGCTATCTAATAGGGAACTCACTTTGCAGAGATGCCTCATATTTCCTGTTGTATTCTTGAGACAGGAAGTAAAAATAAATCTTCCAAATGGGATATAAAAAAGTAAAAACACACATATAAACTGGCATCCATTCCCTGCTGCATGCAAAACTAAAGAAAAAAAAAATAGTTTGGCTTGGTATACACTTTACCCTAACCTTAACACTAATATGGATTGTGGTGCAAATGCCCCATGCACATTTTGGGGCGATTTGGTGGGTTAGGCAGCTTTTTCTAATGAATGGGCTGCCTGAACCCTATAGTAAGTTTTTAACATTTAACATCGTCCCTAACTTTAAAGCTGAACTTCCAGGACAAAATCTTTTATTTAATCATATTCATTGATGACCACAAAGGATATGCATCCACTTTGTGAGCACCAAATGCATTTGCAAAATTTGCAAAATCAAATATTACCGTTTCAAAGTAGAAGGGGACATCACAGTAGCACATCTGTGGAGAGCAGAATGGAGGGACCTAGCTAGTCCCCCTACTACAGTCTGCCTGCAGAAATCTACAAGGAGGCAGATAAACAACCAGTCAACCTGTGCAAGGAGAGAGCAGCAGTGATTGGTCAAAGCTTCATGCTGGATAAGGGCCAGTTCACACCTGAACCGCACAGGAATGCATTCCTGTGTGATTCAGTTTGGTTGCGATTTTCAGCCAATTAATTTGAATGAGCAGAAATTGCACTGGATCACACCAAAAGTAGCGCATACATTACTTTAAAAAACGTACTGCAATCGGACTGCATGGTACTGCAGTACCATGCAATCCAGTGCAGGCAAACACAGTAGGTTTGCGATCTGCATTTGCAATTAATGTGCTGAAAATCGGACCAAAGTAGTGCATGTGCTCCCTGTAAAAATAAACTGCAACCGGATCACACAGTACTGCAGTAATATGCACTGCGGTTGTGATCTGCGGCTGAGATGTCGTTCGGAATACATTGGCACCAGCAGCAGATCACAGACCCAGTGAATTTTAAATGTGGTGCAGGAAATGTGCACGGAGCGCAGATTTCCCACACCACGTTCTGGTGTGCATGGGCCCTTACAGTACATATGCATAGCTCCCATCTGTCCCTGATTTTGAGGGACTGTTCCTGATTTGGAACAAAGTCCGCTTGTCTCTCTCCTCCTCATGTGTCCCTTATTTTGGTATGATCTATATAGTTGTATATAAAGTGCAATTTTTATCTATCAGAAAGGGTTTTCCGTGCTAAACATTTCTAAATTGCTGCATTAAACAATCAACTGTGCAGCGCTAAAACAATCTAAACACACTAAAGTGCATACTGTATTTATTGGCGTATAACAGTCACTTTTTCACCATGAAAATCGGGTGCAAATAGCGCGTGCGTGTTATATGCCAATACTTAAATTTTAGCTGCCTCAGAGGGGACATGGAGGGGACATGGAGGGGGGCGGGACGAGCGCCGTCAGATTACATACAGTTAGAATCTCCTGTTTACTTGGCGGCCTCTGTAATAGGAAGTCCCGTCTCCTGGGCCACCATTGGACCACTGTTCTGTCTATCATAGGAGATTCTCACTGTATGTAATCTGTCAGCGCTCGTCCTGCCCCCCTCCCTGTCCCCTCCAGGCTACAGATGGCCATCGATCAGGCTGCATTGATGGCAATGGTGAGGCTGCTGCATTGATGGCAATGGTTAGGCTGCATTGATATGGTCTGATGAGGCTGCATTGATGGCACTCGTGAGGCTGCAGATGGGCATTGATCAGGCTGCATTGATGACAATGGTGAGGCTGCAGATGAGCACTGACCCTTATTTTGCTTCAAAGTTACTTATTTTAAATTTATGTTTTTTTCCTGAAACTTCCCTCTTAAAATGAATGCGCGTGTTATACGCTTGTGTGTTTTATACGTCTGTGCGTGTTATACGCCGATAAATATGGGTTTATATGGTGACAATGTATTGGTATTCTGATGATACCACAGATATCACTCCATAAGTAAAACCAAAAACAACATGCAGTGCGTAAACACTTAAAAATTTATTAAACAATAAAACATTAAACGATAAAACAGTGTTCATATAGAGTAATAAATTGAAATTAAATTGGATATAAAAAGAACATAGTCATCAATTAATTCACCGTGATCAAACAGGTTTTATGCCAAAAAGACAGGCAGGTGACAATATCAGACGCGCTCTCCTACTCATACATGCAGCTAAGACTAGACGCATCCCTTCATGCCTCGTATCCCTAAATATTAGAAAGGCGTTTGATTCTGTCACCTGGCCATATATGCAGTATATGCTCCAAAAATGGGGATTTGGAAATCACTTAATAAAATGGATCTCCTCATTGTATAATAACCCAAAAGCATACATTAAATATGCCGGTTACAAATCTGCTATGATGAACAGTAGAGGTACAAGACAGGGTTGTCCCTTATCCCCTTTACTTTTTGCCCTCCTGATTGAACCGTTGGCACAATTAATTAGATTAAACCTGGATATTAAAAGTATCGAATTAGGTGGTTACCAACATAAATTATGTCTTTTTGCTGACGATATTCTTATTTTTTTATCCCACCCACACATATCTGCTCCGAATTTGCTGAATACCTTAGACAAATTTGCTACAGTTTCTGGACTTAAAGTTAACCCCACTAAATCGAACATGCTAAATATTTCTTTAGGACAAACTGACCTCCTGCATCTTCAATCCACCTTACCGTTTCACTGGGTCTCCAATCGAATACCTTACTTAGGAGTTTAACTCACAACCTCACTTAAAGATTTATTTACGGCTAATTATCTCCCCTTACTAAGACAAGCCACTAGTTATATGAAACAATGGTCATCCCTTCCGCTATCATGGCTGGGACGTATCAATGCTATAAAAATGTCAATTTTACCGAAATTCTTATATTTGTTTAGGGTTTTACCCATTCCACTACCTGCATATTTCTTCAGACTCATACAACGTAGAGTCTTAGCCTTTATCTGGGGTAAAACTAAACCACGAATACTAAAGGCTACGTTGTACCTTAGTAAATTGAAGGGTGGACTAGGTTTACCAAATTTCGCTTCCTACTATTATGCTGCACAACTCTCACTCCTTCCGAAATACCACTCTACAGTTGAAACACCCCTTTGGGTGCTAATTGAATCTGTTGATTGCGATCCTATTTCTGTCGCCAACATCTTGTGGCTCCATCCCACAGATAGATCACACATTTCTAATCCCATCATGAAGCACTCCTTGTCTACTTGGGATAAATTTGGTAAATCTTCCAACCTTCAATCCTCACATAATCCTCTTCTCTCGTTCCTCAGGAATCCAGCTTTTTATCCAAAGTAATTTTCTGCTTGGTCTACCTCAAATTTAACTCGACTCCACCAAATATGCAATAATTCCAATATCCTGGAATTCCCACTGCTTTGTGATAACCATGGGCTCCCAAGATCTGAAATCTTTAGATATTTACAAATTAAAAATTTCTACACCCCTTTTCTTAATACTGGTTCAGTACTTAATCAAAGTCACAATTTGAACGTATTTGCAAGAGTGACCCACATGTTAGAGGATTAATCTCTTTGTTATACCATCAACTTACTACACTTTCTAATGATGTATTACCCTCTTATGCAGACAAATGGGCTATAGATATGAACCGTGTGTTTGACATTAATGACTGGTCCAATATATGGCTAGCTACTAAAAGCTCCTCTCCAAATTGCTTTGCTTTGGAAACTAATTTTAAAGTATTGGCAAGATGGTATCTGGTACCAGCCAGAATTGCAAAATGTATCCAAGAATTCTGGGAAAATATTTATGTTATGGCTTCTAAAGCTCTGGAATGCTCTATTCCTCCGGATCCAGCCATGGCTCTTCTTAACCTGAAACCTGCATCGCTAACTTATTCTCAATTTAAGCTATTTCTCCAGCTTAGTACTGCAGCCAAACAAACTATCGCTAAAGCTTGGAAGTCCAAAACGTTAATAGTAGCGGAAGCCAGACATAGAATGAATAGAGCTTTGATCCACGCTAAAATGTCGGCTATAGAGGATAATAATATTAATACATTTACACAGATTTGGCAACCATGGGTTAAGCACAAATTTTCCTCTGATTTTGACCAGTCATTACTGTTACCTCAATAGTATACCAGTTATCTTAGTGACTACCTTCATTATTCTGTTTGCTAATTGGACCACCACCTGGAGAGACTCTTTCCTCTTTTTCCCTTTCTTTCTTTTATTTTTCCATTTCTTCTCTACTCTCTGTCTTTACCTTTTTATTCTTTTTTGTTATGTGATACATACACATGGGTTACTCTTATTTTATCATCTCAATCTTTATCCCCTATAACAAGCATGACTTGTTTATCAGATTGTTTACCCATATGCAAATGAACACTGTAACCAGTAGGATATGAACTTATTTTGAATATTTATGCACTTATTTTATTTTCTTATATATTTTTTCTTTCTACTTCCAATACTACCTTGGTTAATGTGATACCTGATCTACCTAAATGCCCCCACTTTACCACAGTTTGTACCCACTTGGGGTGATAAAGTGGTCTGGAGACACGCTATATAGGACCTAGGTATGGTTCAGAGGCAATGTTCGTGTCTCTATAGTATTACTACATAGGCTATTTCTGTAGTGTTCTTCTTTTACAGTTCGCAATTCATACTGTAGACTGCAATGTATTCATGCTTCTAACTAAGATTATTTAATTTTGACGATATCCCATGTATGATTATATATACTGTATTGTCTTTCTTTATGTTTCTTATTGTTTCTTTTATGAGAAAAATAAAAACATTGAACTAGAAAAAGAAAATAGTCCATAAAGTCCCCACAATGAAACTGCAATAGGTGTTCAAAATGAACCCATTCCTCTGTGCTCAAAAAAAGATCAAGGATTAGGGATGAGCTCCGGTGTGTTCGCATGCTCCACGTGCAGAGCCCGCCACGAAGTCGGCGCAGCGCTGCGCTAATCACAGGAAGTGAGACATTGCCCGATCTCTGCAGCCACGCATCGGGGCAATGTCTTACTGCCTGTGATTAGCGCAGCGCTGCGCCGACTTCCTGGCGGGCTCTGCACGTGGAGCATGCGAACACGCCGAAGCTCATCCCTATCCAGGATGTGTATTACCACAGGTGCTCCCCTCTCCAGGAGTATTCTCACCTGGATCTCAGCTTAGCAGGGTCAGAAACAGCTTTCTAGCCTCAACCAAGGGCTATAACAAGGCTACACTCTAGCACCTCTATACTCCTTGCTCCCAGGTAGCCAGTGATGGCCAATGATGAATAGTAGAGAAAAAGACTGATAGTGCTTATATCGTTTTAAAAAAACATTTATTTGCATAAAAACGATGACAAGGTACTCACATTTTTTGGTGCTACAGGCGCACCAGTCTGTAGACAGCAAAGACAAAATACGTAGTTGGGAATCAGAATATACCTTTTTTATTTCACGTTATGTCTGTCATTAAGTTCTTCATTTTTCATTTCTCCCTGACACATAGAAAATACAAGTTGCCAAGAGCAACAGGATGTCCTAAAACGCTGCAGTTTCCAGTCTCTGACAGTTGGAGGATTAAATGGCAACACCCTGTGTGAAGTCATCGATCGTTCACGGCATAGCTATGGCACAGAAATGAGAAAGTCTGATTGCCACACATACTGCTTATGGAAAACGAGTAGCAGATTCATCAAGGCAGTCCAATTAAGTGAGTGTAACAAACTATATATTATATGAGGGTTTTTTTTTTTTTTTTTTTGCAGCTTTATAGCTATTTCAGACCTTTTAATATTACACATTTTTATGACTTCATATATGAGTAACTTCCAAATAGCCAAATCTTTTTCCTATACCTTTTACAGTTGTCATAGTTTGAATTTGAAAAAGAATATAAACGTTCCTGGAATTAACTCAAGATCATTATTAATAGGAATTTTAATGTTCATAGTAATTAATTTAAAGCAGAATTTCAGCCAAAACTTTTTTCTAGTTTATGATGGGGTGGGGAAGGGTAAGAATCTCTTATGCCGCGTACACACGGTCAGAATTTCCGATGGAAACAGTCCGATGGGAGCTCTTCATCGGATTTTCCGACCGTGTGTATGCCCATCGGTCTTTTTCTGTCAGAATTTCCGATGGACTTTGGATTGAGAACCTGTTCTTAATTTTTCCGATGGAAAACCTTTCTATCGGATTTTCCGATCGTGTGTATGCAATTCCGACACGCAAAATTCCGACGCATGCTCAGAAACAATTTGACGCATGCTCAGAAGCATTAAACTTCCCTTTTATAGTGCAGGCGAATGTGTTGTATGCCGCGGTGTTATTGACCGTCGGAATTTGGTGTGACCGTGTGTAGGCAAGACAGTTTGAGTGAAATTCCATCGGAATTCTGACGGGAAAACCATCAGAGCTTTTTCCGACGAGAATTCCGACCGTGTGTACGTGGCATTAGACTCATACTGCTGTCTGTGTTATTGTTGGTGAATTTATTTCCTTACACCCTGTCATGGTGATTCCCTGGAACCAGGACAAGAAAAGAGAGAAAATACCTCCAACAGGGACACAAAAAGCAACAAAAACCTGACAGAGGTCTATACCCCTCCTCCTTCTACCGATAAAAACTATCTGTGTCTTAGTTGGAGAAACTTCCCAGCCTTGTCCTGGTGGCATAACAGGGAAAATCTATTCTATGGGGTTAGAGAAAACAATGCAAAACTGAAGCTCTAACCTTTCCCCACTCTATCCAAAATAAAATATTGTTGTAGTTTCACATAAAAATAGTATAAAATGCAAAATTATTAGATTAATGATTAATAAAAGGTTATCCACCCTAAACCTCAAAATACTTAGGTTGATCTTCTGGAATTCCTTTTTTCTGACATTTCCACTATGGAGTGTCAGAGGCAGCAGGAGGAGTCAACAGCCTATTGCAATCTCTGTTACATAGATATTCTGGTTGAAAAAAGATACAGCTCCATCCAGTCCACCCCCCCCCCCCACCCCCCAAAGAAAACACACACAAATCGAAAACCTCCATTTATATTATCCTATACCCACAGTTGATCCAGTTGATCCAGAGAAAGGCAATCCCCCTCCTCCAAAAAAAAAATATCAAATTTGCTCCAGTGGGGGAAAAAATCCTTCCTGATCCCCAAGAGGTAATCTGATATTCCCTGGACCAACTTCACCTATAACTATTAGCATCCAGCTACCTATAACTATTAGAATTATATTTTGTGCATCGAGGAAAGAATCCATCCTTTGTTAAAACAATCTACTGAGTTGGCCAAAACCAGCTCTTGAGGAAGTCTATTCCACATTTTCACAGCTCTTACTGTGAAGAAGCCTTTCCATATTTGGAGGTTTATTCTCTTTTCCTCTAGATGTAAAGAGTGCCACTTGTCCTCTGTGATGACGTTAAAGTGACTAACTTAACAACAGTCCACTATATGGACCACTCATGTATTTATACAGTACATGTTGATCATACCCCCCCTTAATCTGTGATATAAAATAATTTAAATTGAGCAAAATGAATAAGATATACATGAGAATGTGGCAGCCTATTTAAATTAATTTATAACTAGCAGAAGATAAACTGCTTTGGGGAGTATGGTGCTTATTACAGGTGACCTGCTCAGAAGGTGTTAATTTCAATATACATAGCCTTGCGTTGATATTCAAACCCCCCACCCTTGGACTATTTTACTCTTTTGGTGTCACAGCCTGCAAATTTTATGGATTTCATTGAGAATTTTACTATATGATTTACTCAAAATACTTAATACTGTGCAATGCTCTCCCTTCTATTAGCAGCCTTTCAATCTCTAATGGCAATAAAGAGCAGATGCTCTGGGAGGAAAGAACAGGGTGAGCAAATGCTGCTGAGAGAATTGACTTGAATATCTACAGTGTTTCTGCTTGTTCTGAAGTTCATATATACTTGTATGTCCACAACTTAGCTGTCATGAAGTGGGAACTGTCACGTATGTTGGGGGTCATGGACCCTCTATGCAACCTGCACGCTGGATGGCGGTGTGCTCAGAAAGGATGCCTGTCCAGGCTACAGCTAAGCAGGTACATGGAAAGTATAGAATACAGGACTCACAGGTATGGCAGGAGTATACTGCAGCACTGGGGTGCTGGTTTTGCAGACAGGCAAGACAAAAAATACTAGTAACATTCACTGCACCAGAGTGCAGGGCTCACGTGAAGACAGGAGTATCTTAGCAGCAGTGGGATGCTGAGCTTGCAGGAACACAGCAGTAACAAGTATGTATGAGATACATGGAAGTGCACAGGGGTCCCAGGGAATGCAGGTACATAGAATTACAGATGAGTTACACAATGAGTCTCGGATAGGAAGGATACCTAATGGTACTGTATGGGGAGAGCCCAGTCTGTCCGCATTTACAAGGAAGGTGAGGGTTCTTGGAAGGGCTGAGGTGCAGAGTCTATGGAACTACCTGGTCTTCTCTAGAGCTCCTGAAGGCAGAGATGGGTTGCACTGCATATGATTTCCATGCTGCTGTTCGATGACTAAAAAGGCTAAAAAGCAAATACGAATTCCTTGCAGATGCACAGCGACTACAGGGCAGTAGGGAGGACAGCCCAAGCTGACATGTGTGCATGGAAACAAACAGACACTGGGAACAGGGCAACTAGGTATTAATGCAATGAGATATACAGGAATCTTTAGGATCGGGTAGAGATTCACATGAATTTAGGCAGGTGCCCACAATAATATGTTTCATATATGTTTGTAGGGTTTATGCCTGGTAAGATATGGGTTAATGTGTTGTGGTGTGGTGCCCTTTTTGGTCTGTGGTGCTTCCCACAGTGGGGATATGTAAAGCGATGGGGGTTGGGCGTAGAGGTTGTTGGTTATTGGCAGTTGGAAAAGCCAAACATGTGTAGATGTAGTGTTGGACCTAGAGTGGGGTTACTCCTTGGTGGGACCCTGAACGAGACTGAGAAGTTGAAACCATATTTCTGGTGGTGGCCGTGACGAATGTTCTATCAGCAGGGTGAACAGGTGGCTGTATGTGGCAGGGTCTATATACAGTATTAGGGTCTGCTGCATAGCAAAATCCTCCTAAGGACTGGACCTGGACCATGGTGTGCAAAGCCTCGCAAATTATACAGCAGGTTCCCTCCATGACTTCCAGCTGAACAAGTAAAGTGTATTCAGTAATGTGTGTAGAATAGCTGGCTGAGAGACCCCACACTCACTCGGTATGTTTTAAAATGTCTCTGTAGTCAGTGCTAAGGTGTCAATTGCAGGTAAAAAGATGTTATCCTTCTGGTCTGGGGCCTGGTAAAGTAATTTGAGGGGCACTAACTCACATAAGAAAGCAATACAAATAAAGATTATATAAAACTCACAGCATGCAGTTCCCACATACTTACAGGAAATAGACTAGAAACACACTTGGAGACACTGAAGCAGACTACACACACATAGGTGCTGCTAACGGAAGGTAGGCTGAAACTCACAGAAGATCACAGAGGTGCAAGAAGGCTGAAAGCTGGCAAAAGTACACAATGCAAACAGAGGTACAAGGATACCAAAATGAAAGGACACAACAGGTGTAAGGATACAAATTGTAAGCAGAAAAATACTGAGTCACTGGGGACAGGCTGGAAGACACTAGGAACATTGGGGATACAGTGATAACATTGAAAAGCACTGGGAGATGCTTGCAAACAAACACTAGGAACCAGGAGAATCCATGTACAGGATCTCTAGGAATAGGGCAGGTGCAAGGCTCCTGGGGTTCGCAATGTGCAGGCACTAAAACAGGAAGAACTTGCCAGGTAGTAGAGTGGCAAAGAGCCGCTGGAACCGAGCCTCTCCGCTGTACTAATCAGCTCCTCAGGCTCTCTCCTTTCAGTTCTTGCAGCTCCCCACACAGACTTTGTCCCATTTAATTACTGATACCTTTGCATTCAATGTTTGGATATATAGCCCTGATGATGTCATATGTGACGAAATGCATTGGGCAGAGGCACGCACACACGCTACCATGCATTATGCAGCTGTTTATTAGCCATTTTGGCTTCTGGAGGAAGTTTGTTCCTTGGTATTTTACATGCTTGTGTACTTTATACAGTTGCACTATTGACTTTGCCTCAAAGTCCAGTGGGGGTCATGTTCCTACCTTTCTATCTGTTATCAACAATGTGTGTTGCAGTGTCTTCACTGCACAGGGGTGAGAACAGGTGGTGCATGCTGGGTAGCCAGCTGCACAAAAACAAGAAAGTAAATGGGCGCCGGCTTCAGATGCCCACACTAGCAATGCCCACCGCCAGAAATTCATTAGGAGAGTTCCTTTTAGATTTTAGGCAAGTGAAAATTGCATACAGATATTGGACAGTAGCCAAAGTAGATGCAGCAATCTGTAAAAGGCTATAATTTTTTTAAATTTAAATTTATGATTAGAGACTGTAGCTCCTCTTTAAGCCTAACTTCTACATGCTGCCCTTTTCCTGCAGGATAAGGCAATTCCTGCTTTCTACAGCTTATCTGCCATCATTCAGGATTTGTATGTAGAAGACATGATTTTTTTTTCTAAAGTTCTGCTTACATTTCACTTTCCGGTATTAGAGCATTTATTGCAGAACTTCAAAATGTCAAAATTTCAAAATTCTTAGCTGCATAATGTTGTTTTAAAGCCATATGTTGAAAAACATAGAACACATATAAAAGTAAAATAACAAAAAAATAAAAACAGCGATTTTTTGCCATATATTAAATAGTGGTCAATGGTTGTTTTGACTCCTGCTCTTTATTCTTCCTTCCTGTAAAGTGTCATGTGGTTTTCTACAGTACAGGTCTATGTATTAATGCAGGCTGGTTGTACAGGAAATATAAATCCTAGGTTCCTGTGCTTTCCCCAGTGTGATCACACATATAAGGGCTTTTAGAGGTATGGAATGGTCAACAAGCACAACTCTAGGCCCCTTTCACACAGGCGTTCTGTTTTCTTAGGACCTTCGGGTCTGATATGGATTTTAAGGGGAACCCCACGCCAATTCTGTTTTAAAAAACAGAGTGGAGTCCCCCCCAAAATCCATACCAAACCCTTATCTGAGCATGCAGTCTGGCAGGTCATGAAAGGTGGGGGGTGAGCGAGTGCCCCCCCTCCTGAACCATACCAGGCTACATGCCCTCAACATGGCCTTGTCCCCATGTTGATGGGGACAAGGGCCTCTTTACCACAACCCTGGCCAGTGGTTGTGGGGGTCTTCTAGCAGTGGGCTTATCAAAATCTGGAAGCACCCTTTAACAGGGGGCTCCCAAATCCCAGCCCCCATGTGAATGAGTACCCTTACTCATTCACCAAAAGAAAGTGTAGTGTACAAAAAAGACAGTAAGCTGTTTTTGACAAGTCCTTTTATTAAAAAAAAAGAAAAGAAATGTCCCCCATACTATGTACCCCATACTCATTCACATGGGGGGATCTGGGAGCCCCCTTGTTAAAGGGGGCTTCCCCTGATTCTGATAAGCCCCTCAGCCACAGACCCCCACAACCACCAGCCGGGGTTGCGGGGGAAGTGGCCCTTGTCTTTATCAACGTGGAGACAAGGTGCTTGGGGGGGCAGAGCGCCCCTGCCCCAAAGCACCCTCCCCCTTGAGGACATGTGGCCTGGTATGGTTCGGGGGGGGGGCATGCTGGGCTGCATGCTCGGATAAGGGTCTATTATGGATTTTGGGGGGACCCCACACCATTTCTATTTAGATTTTGGCATGGGGTTTACCTTAAAATCCATACCAGACCCGAACCCCACTGAGCTGATGAGTCATTGGTTGTTAAGACGCCGGCATTTGCGGATGTTAGCAGATATCAACATTAATCATCTGCTAACATCCGCTTGCCCACAGGAATAAATGGGTGTCCGTGTTTCATTAACATTTCCCGATAGTTTTCCCTATTATAATACTGCAAGGAAAATACCTGTTGATCCTACTAAAATTCAGTGAGCTTCTCATTTTCTGTTGTTGGCTGAGAATTTTACTACTGCTGCACTGAAATTCAAACCAGCATTGTCAGCTCTGCCTGCCGCACTATAGAAATCTGCAGATTAAAGATTATTTAACCAATATTTCATATTCCTGATATGTGCCTGCTGTATCATGAACTTGTATGCAGAAGTATCCTGTTCTCTTTGTATTAGTTCCTTTGTGTGGAATACCTTCCTGCCAGTCCCTCTGCTTTCCTATCAAAAACTGACCACTTTAGGCATGAGAGCCCAGCGTGTTCATTTTTCTGGCCGAGAACTCAGCCTGCTCTCCTCCAATAATCAGACTTCCCCCCTACACAGCCATTTACTGGAAAGATCCTGGTGCTGCTGTTCCTCCCCCTTTAGCTCTTTGAGCTCTTTATGCAGCTGAGAACAGAGGTTATGGGATCACTTATAAAAAAATATATCTATACACAAATGTTTTGCCTTTCATTTCAATTTTAAACTGAATAGGTTGTGTTACAAGGTGAGGGTTTACATATACTTTAACCATCCCTCTCTGTTCAACTCCTCTTGCATACATTGATTTCCTTCAGCATGATTTCAGCAGAACAGTGGTGCTGCCTTGACTCTGAAGAGCCTACCCACACATTTTATGTGGAGAAAGGGCTCTTGAGAGATACAGTTCTGGGCGCATGTCTAATGTCAGTAGGAACTGAGCTGTGCAAACAATAGAGCTGTGATGGGCTCTGCTCCTCCCCATTCTCACTGCTCTGCAAGGGGCAGAATCAAGTGCTTATTCAAGCTTGATGTAGAAATACATTTCACAATTTTCTAATAAGTACTTTACTAATTGGTAATGTATCTCTGCTTGGAGTTCAGCCTTAAATCACATGCATCCTACAGTGCCTGGGCCTCTGTGTTAACCAACCATAGTTAGGATGAGTATCTACAACAGTGCTTCTCCAACACTTTTGGGAGCACTGTTCTAGATACCTAGAATAATTGAAAGCATTGGCAATCAGAGCTGGATTTCTATCACTTTATAAAAATAGGTACAACTGGAGCCCGAAGGTTCACAAGCCAAGGTTCCTTCTGCTAGGATCACAACAGTTACAAAGAATTTTCTTATATTCTTGGTCTTAATCTGACATTGAATATTGTAAAATAAACCAATAAGAGGTGACTGTAGTTCTGCTATGCTGGAGAACAAAGTTGCTATGCTGGAGAACAAAATGTGGCTGTTAACCATAAAGAGAAAAGCAGTCTATACTGTGCCTAATGGAAGCCCAAGCCTGCATGTCAATACATTGATTTCAGATCTGGGAGGTAAAAACAACCTTTCTGTAGCATTTATGAGCATATTAAGTGCTGAGGATCACACAGCAAATCAGAAGATTCAGCCAGTTCAGCCAAAAACATCTATGGAAACTAAACCTACAACAATAATAGTACTATATTCTTAAAAATGAGAATGATCAAAAGCAAGATACGGCTAACAGATCCTTCTACAGCCTCTTTCCTAAGTAGTTGGAGTTTTGGAGAAAGACATAATTTTTAGTTCTTGACCCTACACAGGATACCAGCTGAGCATAGTGCTGCTTTTGGCTTTGTGACATCAAGGCCCATAATGACTCTCTTTGAATTAGTTAAGCATATGGGTTCCTGGGTGGTCTCTACAATCAAATAATCATTAAATAAAAATGAATATTTTCTATTTTTAGATGATGAAATCACTGGAATGCAATAACTCCTTGATACTATGAATCTCTAGAGCAATGGCTTGCAAATAACCCTAATAATTCTAGCAAGGGTTCCTTTGTATTCTGATTATTATGTGCAGCATAGTTTTAGGGCCCCCACAGCATATCAGGATTTACTTTTCTTCTCTTAATTTAGTCTCATCATTTTCGTTTTTGCTCTCAATATTTATATTCTTACGTATTTGACCTAGAACTAGACCATGTGAACTACTCCAAAGTGAAATATGGCATTTCTTTCTACAATAATTACGTTTATACATAATCGCCAGTTACATTTTCCATGTACATAACAGCATGTTGGTGTTTTTTTCTATTAAAACAAACTTGTCTTGAGTCATGAAAAATAAAAATGTCTACAATTGATATTGTAGCTTGAGTAAAATCTAAATTGCATTGTTTAGTTAGTTAGTTATTGTCAAACATTTCCTTCTAAATAAGTAATAGCTATAGAATTCTCTCCCTATTCTCTAATTTATATTCAAAGACATTTGGTACCTGAACTAAACTTAGAAAGCGTCATAAACACTAACAGCTGAATATAGCCCTGAAATAGCCTTGTCAATCTCATGTCTAGTTAGATACATATAAATAATTGTAAAAAAAAATGATAAAAACTGCCCAATTTACAGCAAGTTTTACACTCAAACACATCTTTTGTTGTCATTCTATTTATAAGCCACTTTTTTCAAATGTAATATATAAAGAACAAATTATTTTGAATTAAAAAAATATAAAAAAAAGCCTATAGTCCTGGTTTCCAACTTGTAGCCCAGGGGCAGCATGTGACCCTATTAATTTCTTTACATAGGGGTTACTCAGGCCAGTGAAGAAAAACAGTATTAAGGCTGTGCCCTAGTAGGAAACCACTTGAGTACTTGTGCCTTTTTCTTTCTTAATCCCTTAAATCTCAGAGCGTTTTTTTCCCACACAGTTCCACACATGATACCACACATTATACCTTTTAGTAGTTTGTAGTCTACCCTAACTTTTTGTACTTTTTTGGGCAGCAGATAGGGTTTCTTTTTGTAGCAAATTTAGATGCATATATTTTTTGATTTCCTTATTTTTTAATGGGAATAAATAGTAAAAGAAAAGTAGAAAAGAAAATAATTAATATTTTCTTTTAATACATTTTTCAGAATTTGTGCACTCACATATATTATAACCATCAAAGTCTTCTGATTAAAATGATATAACACTTTTATAAAATGTAGCAGAATGGTAAAGGGAACATACGCATTATTAATATATTTTTGGGGGCTGTGTAAGTTTGGTGTAGGAACTGCATGAATTACTATCCTGCCTGTTTTAATCAAAAACAATTTATAAGTAATCAATAAAGCCTTATAACATTTTCATAACTTTAGGTGGATGACCATATAAGCCTTTTTTGAATTATTCACTTCTAAAAAAAAAAAATGTATTAAAAAATAAAATAGAATAGAATCCTCTCCCGCAGACTACCAAAAGTGGGTGACATGGGGCTATTAGAATGACTGTCTTTTCAGCAATTCAGACAAATTTATATTTATCCAAGTTTATTACCTGTTTACTTAAGTGTATGATTATAATTTGCCTAATACTAATTTGCTAGCCTTGGTTGTGCAAATACAGCATTAGAGGCATTTTAGAAAAATAAATACTCACACTCCATATTTGCTGATAAATTAATCTGTGAGACTCAGGTACTAAAATACTTATACTTGCCATCTGTCATTGGTTCACCAGAACTGTCCCAGATCTCAGACCCCTGTTAGAGGAACTTGGGGATATGAGAAAGTGGATCATCTTGGTACATTAGAGTTGGTTTAAACTGCCCTAAATTTTTGGATTTTTAAATGTTGTCAGGTGTACATTCTTTCATGTCAGTTTTAAGATTTTGCTGAAATATACAATCAAAGTCACTACTAAAGCACATATCATCCACACCTCATAACCACCTAGATGGTTGTAGGAAAATATATGTGTGCAGAGCCTGAAAGAAGCTAAATGTAAGTGTTTATATGTTCATGCAGGATCTTGGACTGGTCTGTGCTATGGTTGGTTATTGTGATTCTCATCTATAAAAAAAAAAAAAATTGAATTAATGTTTAAAAATAAAGCTAAGGCTAATGCTAAGGCTAATGCACAGTATCGAATATCCATAGTAACATACAATCCCCATGTTTCTTTTCCCTAGTTTAGACTAAAGAATGCAGGCGGAAACTTTATTTAATTTGATTAGGTTTTTATTATGCTCTGTCTTTAGAATCTTTAAGAAGGTATTATGGTCATTTCATTTATTGTAACACTGGGCCTACCTAGAAGAAAACCAACCATTTATTTCATCGGGTCTAAAAAATAAATACAAATTCTAATTTGTTCATTCTAATTCAGAAATGGGATTAAAAAATAATTAAAATGTAAAATCAATCCACTGGAGAATACAGAATAAAGGAACACAATGTGTAATCATACTCAATAAATTAGACTGCATTTAAACTATATCTAAAGGCAATTTTTTTCCTTATGTTTAGAGTAGAGAAGGGTTGAAACCATCTTCTATTTGTGTTTTTTTGGGCACATTCTCCTTCACTCCCTGTCCTGTAGATTCAACAGGAAGTGAAAAGATATCTTTATAATGTGAGAGATATCCTCTCATAGACAGTTGTCACAGGAACAAATGTCCCCATTGGAAGATTTATTCTAAATTCTTGTTCTGGTGGCAGCTCAAAATTCTGGATTTACCCTTACTTTTATTCCTGGTGACCAGGACAATTGGAGACACAAACAGAAAAAAAATATGCTCTAGATTCTAAACCTTCAGGCCCCTTTCGCACTGATGGACTGTTCAGGTCCGCCTGTCGCTGGCGGATCGGATCGGTCGAGATCTGATGAAAATGGACACGCTGTCCGTTTTCATCCGATCTCTCCATGGAGACCAGCGGCGCTCGACAAGCCCCTCCCCGTTCAGCGAGCAGAGAGGGACTTATCATCCACCGGCTCAGTGGAGATCAACGGAGAGATCTCCTGCTGAGCTGGCGGACAGAGGCGGACTCCGTGGAAGCCGAGTCTGCCTCGTGTGAAAGGGGCCTTACCACTCTATCCAAATCCAAAACAAATGGTTTTCCTTTAGTTACATTTAGAGTTATCTTTAGTTATAAACAGGCCTTCTAGAGTTTCACTGCAATATATTTTGCAGAATATTTTGAAACTATATACAAATCTTTCTTTTGTTTTCCTTTGTGTTGCTGTTACTGAGTGATTGGCCATAGAAAATTATTTTAGAGATCAATGTGGAAGTATGCAGTATATATAAGTATATCAAAATTCATTCCCTAACTTATACAGTTGCACCATGCACAATCTCCTTGTTGTTTATGATGTTTTGTTTTTTTAATCACTTCAGCCCCAGAAGGTGTACCCCCCTTCATAACCAGGCCATTTTTTGCGATACGGCACTGTGTTACTTTAACTGACAATTGCACGATCGTGCGATGCTGTACACAAAAAAAATTAGCTAATTTTTTTCCCCACAAATAGAGCTTTCTTTTAGTGGTATTTGATAACCTCTGCGTTTTAAATTTTTTGCGCTATAAAAAAAAAAAAGACTGACAATTTTGAAAAAAAAAAACACAATATTTTTTACTTTATGCTATAAAACATATCCAAAAAAAAAAAAGTAAAAAATCGAATTTCTTCATCAGTTTAGGCCTATATGTATTCTGCTACATATTTTGGGTAAAAAATTCACATTAAGCATATATTGATTGATTTGTGCAAAAGTTACAGCGTCAAAGTAGATCCGGGGGAAAATCCGATTGCCTCTCTGGGATCAGGAAGGAATTTTTTCCCCTGCTTTAGCAAATTGGATCATGCTCTGCTGGGGTTTTTCGCCTTCCTCTGTATCAACTCTAGGTATAGAATTGGGTATATGGGATTGTATGAAATTTGTAATTTTTTTTTGTGGTTGAACTGGATGGACTTTGTGTCTTTTTTCAACCTAACTATGTAACTATGTATTTATTTGATTTTTTACTAGTAAAGGCGGCGATTTTTTGCGGTATTGCGACATTGGACAAATCTGACACCTAACGGACACTTTTGACACTTTTTGGGGACCAGTCACACTAATACAGTGATCAGTGCTAAATAATATACACTGTAACTGTACTAATGACACTGGCAGGGAAGGGGTTAACATCAGGGGCAATCAAAGGGTTAAGTGTGCTCCTAGGGAGGGCTCCCTAACTGTGGGGGGGGGGGGGGGGCAGATGCTGTGACTGCAGAAAGATCTGTGTTTCTGCTTAGCAGAAACACAAGATCTCCTTCTTCCTCCTTCACAGAACAGCGGTCTGTCTTGTTTATATAGGCAGACCACAGTTCTGCCTCTCCTGTGAATGATCGGCGGGTCCCGGCAGACATGTACGTGATTTCGAGCAGGAGGGCTGTCCTGCTGCAGTATATCTGCGTGGGGCAGTCTTTAGGTGGTTAATGAGCCTACCCTATAAATGCACACTAGAAGATACTAAGGCTACAGTGCCTATGTGTCTCAGGACCCGGTTTCTTAACAACTGTGCTAGATTCGTCTATGAGAAGAATGGTGCCTTAAAAGTGGACCTGAACTTAAAAAGTGAACATTTGCTATTATATGGAGAACATCTAAAAATGTAATAGCAGTTTTTTTGCTGGCAAGCTGGAAAGCATGCTGGGGAACTTTTATGTATATTGCCCTGCCAATGTGCAGCTTTCCCCTTTTTGCTAGATTTAAATTAAAAGTTATACTAAACAGAGAAGTGTTAATTGCCATAATTCCCCCACATAAATCATATATCATGCCACTATGTTTTGTTTTGTTTTGTTTGTTTTAATCCTTGGTACCTTATTCCTGCAGCACTGTTGTGTATTCTCATATGATCTTTCCCTGTTTTTTGGCATCTGTAGGGAAAGATCTTTGGGAAGGGCTTCTATACCTATACTGTTGTATGCTCTTTACAGTGTGTGCCACATGTTTGGTGCAGTGCCAGTCACATGACTAAAAAACTGTTTTAGAAGAGCAATTCATATTAGATTATAAATATCAAAAAACTGTTTTACAGCTCCCAATAAATATATTTTGACCATCAAAATGTGTGTTTTTTTGTGCATTAAAATGGTGTAGGTGGAGTCAGACATAACTAATACTAGCTTTTGTTTTGTTTGAATGGCATCTGTATCTATGCTCTTTTTCTTTACAGGTTATCATTTGATACTTTACAGGTATCATTTGAGATATTTAATACTGCTTTTATTAAAACTTATGTCGCGTACACATGAGCGGATTTTCTATCTAAAAAATCTTGGATGGATTTTCCGACGGAATTCCGCTCAAGCTTGGCTTGCATACACACGGTCACACAAAAGTTTGCTGAACTTTCGACCGTCAAGAACGCAGTGACGTACAACACTACGGCAAGCCGATAAAATTAAGTTCAATGCTTCCGAGCATGTGCCGAATTGTTTACGAGCATTCATAGGAATTTTGCGCGTCGGAATTGCTACAGGCGATCGGAATGTCAGAAAAATTGAGAACATGCTCTCAAACTTTTGCTGGCGGAAATTGGGCCAGCAAAAGTCACATGGAGCCTACACACGGTCGCATTTTCAGACAAAAAGCTTTCATCTGCCTTTTGCTGGCTGAAATTCCGATTGTGTGTACGCGGCATAATGTGAGTTTCTTAATGAATGCAATCAATCAGCATACTATATAAATGAATAAAATGCTTTGATGTTTTTTTACAACGACATTTGCAAAAATACATAATGACCCAGACAATATTTGCTGCCCAAAAACATTTTAGCACATAATATAAAATGTATGTGCTGTAGATTGCATTTCTGATTTAATAAAACATTACATTATTATTGTTTTTTTTTTTTTTTATGCCTTCATGCATGTGAAATAGAAAGCTTTATTTGTGTTAGAGGAACATTCAGAAAAAAAATTCTTGTAATTTCTTAGCCAACACTAGTAAAAACAAAACTTATATGTGTCGAGGCCTGCACTTTTCTGTGAAAAAAAAAAAAAAACTTTGGCTGACCTTCAGTGCTCTAAATACTTGAACCAGGTTGAGGACAAACAGGAAACTATTATTGGATCTTCTAAATCATTTACTTCCAGTTTGAGTCCTAAAATGGTCCCTTGGTAATGAAAAGATCCTTAAACTGATCTCTAAACTAAGCTGCCCACATGGATGGTAATTGTCATCACCAATCGGGAGCTAATAGGAGTGAGGGGAAGTGATGAGTATTAGTGAGTAGTGACAGCTAACATCACCAGCTTGCAAATGTCTATTATTGACTGTATGGAAATATGTGCAAAAGGTGACAAACAGTAGTGGCAACTGTTGTAATAGTATATTGGAATAAACTGTTGAAGTGCCAAAGATGACAATAATGAGTGAGAATGAGAAGAACCGTGGTGAAATCTAAGAAGCATTGGGACGTGGTAATTTGTAACTGTATCTAGAAACTGATGAACATCTGCTTGTGCAATGCTTTTAATTGGAATTTGTGTCTGATGAGACAATCTTCCCAATTAACTGGGACGAGTGAGAATGGCACAAGGGTGGATAGGAGGGTATAAAAAGCAGCATAGGAGAGCCCAATGATCATAACCAGAATATTAAAAGGTTATGATCTGTTTAACATTTGCCAATAATTACCCAAAGTGATTCAGACTGATCTGGATTGAATGTCAAATCTAGCAAATTAGTTGGCTAATGCCTAACCTAATCTTATTATTTATTTTAGGTACTTATATAGCACCATCAATTTACACAGCGCTTTTCATATACATTGTATATTCACATCAGTCCCTACCCTAGGAGCCTACAACCTAAGGTCCCTAACGCACATTCATACTAGGGCGAAATTATACAGGATCCGATTAACCTACCAGCATGTCTTTAGGGTGTGGGAGGAAACCGGAGTAAACCCACACAGGCACTGGGAGAACATGCACTCCAGGCAGATGGTGTTCTGGTCAGGATTCAAACCAGCGCCCCTTTTTGCTGCTAGGTGAAAGTGCTAACCACTACACCACGGTGCTACTTGATGTCTAATGTATGGGCAATCCTAAAAGTATACATTTTTCATTGTTTATTTTAACTAGATCCAGAATGCAGAGTCACGTGTGCAAATTTATTTGAGTTTTTCAAGTTATAAAAAACAAACATTTTTTGCAATAGTTTACCACATTTAGGTTTGTACATAGTTCTATTGATCTAGTTTGGACCAATGTAAATGTAGTGCTCACTCCCGTAGGAGTCGCAGGATTTATTGGGTCTTTCCCTCTTACACAGCCAGGCAACAGGAATTTCCATGCTTTCTCACATGCTCGATAAACAATCCAGGGCTTATTTGTTTTATTTTGTTTATTGAAAGCAAAGTTTCACCCCCTCTACAAATACTGTAGCTGCTGACTTTTACTATTAGGGCACTTATGGTCAGGCATCCAGCAGTGTCCTCACCCGAGCCGAATCTTGAATCAGCTTTCGGGTGCTGGCACCACCACCTCGGCTAAGGGAAACCGGCAGTGAAGCCTTAATCATAAAACATAATTGGTTTCCTACTGCGCATGTGCTCTGTGAATGAGATGGCTGCAGGGAGAAGGGGGACGAACTTCCATCTCACTTCGCTGTGGCGAACTCAGCCAAAAGTGGGAGTGGGTACCTAACAAAACCAGGTACCTGCTCCTGCCCCCTCCCCCTGCAAAAGGTGCCAAATGTGGCAGCGGATGGGGGGAGGAGGCAGACAAGCGGAGCTTCGCGTTTTGGGTGGGGTGCCGCTTTAATGGATAACTTGGATAGGAAACAGGGATGAATTGGATGCCCAGAACTGAAGAACTTGAACAAACTTTGGATTTCCTAATGTCTCTGGCCACTAGTAACTGACTTCTATAACTGACTGAATTCAATAGGAAATGCCAAAGCACCTGGTAACTGCTGTCCCAAGCTAGAGATATGGGGGATGCTTCTGGCTGCTTTGCAATGGCTCAAAGCTGTCCCCTGATTCTAGACATTTAAAACATTGCAGGCCTACTGTCCTATCTATACAGGCTTGGGATTAGTGAAATAAAAGTTACTCACTCAGTCCCTTTAGTGGGTCCTGGAATTTAAGAGGTTACTGTATGGGCACGCTGCTTTACAGGTTTGATCCTGGTCTAAGAAGGCTTCAGTTTAGGTGAGGCTGGTGTGATACTTCAAACTGCTCCTTCTCACTTCCTCTCACTCTCTCTCGGCCCTCCTTCTGTCTAGAGGCAGAGCCCCCCAGCACAGGGGTCCCCTTCAGGCAACTGGACCCTGAACTGCAAGGCTCCTGAGTATTTATGGGTTGTTCCCCCGCTTACTGAGCCTTGCCTCCTCAGGGATTGGTAGGAACTCCATAAATATTCAGGCTGAAGCCTCTGTTCGTCTACCCTCTAGATTCTACAACTATCCACAAAGTTCCAGAAAACAGGTGAAGGTAATAGAGCCACATTCCTTGAAGCACTGCACAGTCAAAACCCAAATTACTCCTGTTCCTCTGCCTACAGAGGAGCCAAACTAAATTACCTAAACTAGCAACTAGGAGGGTGCAACATAAGTATATATGAGCCATACCTTCATTCCTCGTTATTGGAAACAACAGACCATACCCTCATTACGCCAATGGCTTGGATAATGGAAGTAGATCACACATATATCATGGAAGATCTCACTTATTCCCTCAGGAATAAGTCTGATTTGAAGAAAATATGCTCTTGCTGGTTTGCCTTCAAATATTTATCCGCATATACGGATATTATGTCTCAAAATAAGTAAATGATGTGATATATGTCAGCAATACTGTTACTGGACCGAGGCAGACACCTCCCCTCCCTCCCACACCTACCCTCATCTTTCTCCCCTCCTTTTCTTCGTTCTCATTCTTTCTCCTCTTACTTTTTATTTTGTGGATTTCGCAAATGTTCTATGTTTAAGTGAGGGCCCTCACAGAGAATTTTATGGTCTCTATGCCCCATGCCAGCTGACAACTTCAGTGTTTTGGACAATCGGGTTAGCTTGCGAAGACACTGAGGATTGTTATCAGCCATAGTTTCTGATTTTATAGCACGATACTGGATATGTACTGTACAATAGTCACCTCTCTTTAATTGTCGGCTATATCAATTTTAAGGCCCAATAGTAGTTATGTATGTTTCTTTGTAAATGCTCTGTAAACTATGTTTTTTCAATAAAAACTAATTAAAAAAAAAAAAAAAAAAAATATGAGCCATACCTATGCAATCCAAAGCTGGAAATTACTGTAGTAGACACAGCTACTAAAGTAATTGCAGCTGGCTTTTGGCTGCCCTGTTGCATTGGGAACACAGGAGGTTGCACAATTGACATGGGTGCCATGCAGGAAACTTTATGCATTTTGTCAATGAATAAAAGTGCTCCCTGATTAGACGAGGTGGAGATTGTGATGTCACAACCCCTCCTCTTCAGCTCATCCCATCAGTGAATGCTTTGCATTCATTGAGAACATTTAAAGTGTTCTGTAAAAGGCACCAGTGCCAAGCAAGCAACTTCATGTGTTTATAATGCAGCAGGGCAGCCATTAAGCAAGGGACCCAGAAGCGAATGGAGATCACTGTAGTAGCGGTGTCCAACTACCACAGGGGTCCCACTTGGCATATTCATAGTTACTTACATTGATCCTTTTTTTTTTTTTTAAACTCTTTTTATTGGTGTTATATTGTAGTACAAAACGTACTGAGGTATGTACATAACAAACAAATAAACATTCCTGTCTCAGGCACATAGCCCACGCAGGGGCATAAAAGGCATCAGGAGTAGTGAACAGTAAAACAAGGTGGCCATAAGGGCTATAACAACATATAACAACCAAGTTAGAAAGACTTGTGCACCTCTGACCAGCTTAGTCGCATTAACTGTAAAAGCCCAAGGGATCCTGGCAAGCTCACAACTCCCAAGAAACATAGGTGGGGCTACCTATTGAAGGTATTAATCACCCACAGTCCTGGGAGGTTCCATTGGCCATTTAACCCAAACTCTATCATATTTCTTGGGACAGCCTCTGTGAAAGTACATCTCTCTATAATAAGAGCGTTATTAACCAGTTGTTTCCATAAGGAAAGAGGAGGTGGTGCCTGTTTCTTCTAATGAAATGTGATAGCCTTCCTGGCAAAGAATAATAATAGGCCAGTCATAGTTCTGTCTGCCAACCTAGGGGCAGTTCCTCTACTAGACCTAGCAGGCACACATTCGGGGATGAAGCAATGGACATTCCGGCAATAGGAGTAATCACAGTAAGCACTTGTGTTCAGTCTGCCATTATAGCAGGGCAGGACCAGGATATATGAATAAAGTCTCCTGGGCTATGACCACAACGCCAACTTTCCTGAAGAATGAGAAGATCCCATCTTACTTAGGCAGTAGGGAGTAATGTAAGCTCTATGGACGATCGTGAATTGTACAAGACGATCCCATAATGAACATTGATCCATTTTTAATTTATTTTCACCTGGCTATTCTGGAAGTAACACATTTCCTGTACTAGAGTGATAACACTCACTCATTGTACTGTGTCTATATGGAGGAGCAGCATTGATACGCTAGGATAGGAGGTGTGCTAAGATTACATAACCACTTGCACAACCTCTCCCTTCATATTAATAACATAGCGTGAGGTGTTCTGTTGCTCATAGATGAACTTGTTGTCAGGGCTGATAACTCCTTGAGCTAACATTGCAGAGTGTACAGGACAACACAGAATTTTTGCCAGGATCAACAGGTAATTTTTCACTTCTCAAACAAAAATAATAAGAATCCACTTTAATAGTAGACTGAACTCCATGCAGATATAAAATCACACCAAATAGTGATACTCATTAAAAATCATTAAATTCCATTTTAAATGCAACTAGTGAAAGTATCTGAATTTGACCTGGTATCAGCCTCATTAAATGCCCTGTATGGAAGCACTTAGAGTGGCAGTGGGAGAGGCACCACTAGGTGCCAATTAGATGTTCTACATATAACCTATAATAACTAAAAAACATGCTGGCTGGATGACAAAGCACAGTGGCGACTCATCAGTGGTCTGCAGCTCTTTCACTGACCAATGTCAGGAAGGAACACCTGGCTATGCTATTTGGCAGGGCTGTGCATGTCAGAACTTGCTGAACAGAAAATGAAATCAATAGGCAGTTGATAAATAAGCTCCCAAATATCTAGTTAAACTGTGTCATTACCTGTTTGCCTGGAGTTTAACTTTAATAAACCAACAGAGAGCAAATAAGAGAAGTTCACTGTGAGATGTACATACACTTTAAGGAAACTATAATAAAGCACGTGAGGGGTCTTTCATGTCACTAGGCCCTACTTTGTCAAAGGGCAAGCAGCTATGTTTCTCTATATAAGAGATGTGGCAATGCCACAGGCAAATATATTATTGCAGAAAATTTCACACATCAAAGCAAGCAACTGTACTGCACTGTAAATAACAATGCAAGTTTATTAGATGGGAAACGCCAGTGATCTCTGTGATTTGTTACACATTTAATACAGCTTAATATAAGGTACTTGTATCTCTAACTTGAAATGAGGGCACTTTAGCCCCAGGTCTGAATTGAGTCTGCTTCATTCAGACCTTTCCTATAATGATATTGTAAATTTACCTAATTGCTGTATATTTACAGTATATTGGGACTTTAATTTATTTAATGATTGTATGATCATTTTGAAGTTGACATGGTTTCTTACTTCCTTTAGGCCCCTGTTGAGATGGTTTTTGTTTGGAAAGGTTCACTTGAGGAGGTACATTGTTGTTTACCACGGGGGGGGGGGGGGCTATAATTCGTTTGTATGACCCTTTCCCCTCCCCTGGGATGGGGTTGAGCTTGGTCCCCACCATGCCTGGCACTTCAGCACTGGGTCACATAATAAGGTCATTACAAATCAGCATTGTGGAGTCGCCTCCCTATGCTTGCCTGTGATGTCATAATGCCATGTCATATTGAGATGTTTTTTTGTTTGGAAGGGTTCACTTGAGGAGGTACATCGTTGTTTCCCCCAGGGGCTGTGATTCGTTTGAATAACCCTTTCCTCTCCCCTGGGATGGCGTTGGGCTTGGTCCTCAGGTCCTCACCATGCCTGGCACTTCCACACTGGGTCACATAATGACATCATTACAAATCGGCATTGTGAACTCTGCCTCCCTATGCTTGCCTGTGATGTCATGACGCTGCCTTGTACGTGCATGACTTCATCGCATTTAGAAGACGTACATTTGGCACCAAACTTGACTGCGTGGTCATCTTTAGCGGTCTGAACCGCCCACGTTGAAAAGGTCTTTGTTGGTGGAACCTCCATAATGCTGAGGGGATTGGGAGCCTAGAATGGAGGGGGTATGTTAGGCGTGTTATGGGATAAACACCCGGAGTGCTGCTTTGGCCACTGAAGACGGTCTGTACACTTAATAAAACCTTTACAATCAGGTTTGTCTTTTTTGCACTTTCTGAAGCTGCAATATAGGGCTTTATTTATTTATTTATCAAGTTATTTATATCTGTAACACACTAGTTTTGGTTTAAATTGACAGATATATGTGACTGTCTGCCTGATTTTTTAAGTAAATAAATTACCACCATAATTATGCACTTTATTATATGTCTGTTTTGCACTAGTTCCTTCTGTTTAGGTGGAGCATATACACATTTTGGATTCTCTATGTTACTGTATAGTCTTGTGGTAGGTACATATTCATATCCATTTACACTTGTCTTTTCACATAAGAGAGAGGAGCATGTACACATTTTGAATGTATATGTTATAATATTGTGGGAGGTACATATTTTTGTTCTTTTACACTAGTATGAACATGTTTGGCTTTTGAAATCGTTTTAGAAAACTGAAATTCCTATTGTAGGGCATGTCTGAAATTTCAGCGAGCCAATCACACAAGCAGGAAATTACATTTTATGGTGCATTCCATACACCAGTGGTGTACAGAATGCCTCCAGGTTCCCTAATTGCATGGAGTTTAACAGAAAATTACAGCCACTACTGATTAAAAAGGAAAAGTCAACTTTAATCATATCTAACTACAATATGGCTTGTCTAGCAATTGTATATGCTACAGCTATATTATTATTTTTTTTTTGCTATACTTTTTTCCAAGAAAGTGGAGTTATCCTTTTAAGCAGAACTCCAGCATTTGACAAATATTATCTAAATACAAGAGTCATGTGTATTCTTCTTTGAATCTTGGAATGTTTTATGTATTTCTTCCAGATCTGTGCAGTAATCCAGTGTGACATTTTCCCGCTGTGTAGGAGCCTCCTGTGATAAAGACCAGTCACGGCTGCTCTCTCTCCTTGTGCAGAGTGACCGGTCTTGTCTCCACCCCCTCCTGTAGTTTTCTGCAGGCAGCCTGTGGTGGGTGGAGCCAGCTGGGTCCCCCCTGCA
Organism: Lithobates sylvaticus; assembly: GCA_028564925.1. Taxonomy (NCBI): domain Eukaryota; kingdom Metazoa; phylum Chordata; class Amphibia; order Anura; family Ranidae; genus Lithobates; species Lithobates sylvaticus. The sequence continues at coordinate 520,907,603 of CM053029.1, forward strand.
GCTCTGTACTCTGCACAGGTCATGTACAATACAATGATTATGTCACTGCTAATATTAAATGGAAATATCTGGGTTTGCAAATGCATTTGGTGCACACAAAATGAATTTATATCATTTGCAGTTATTGAGGAGTGTATTTAAAGTATTGGCTCCTAAAAAAAAAAAAAAAGTTTCACTGGTTCTCAGCCTTCAGTGAGCAGAGAGCCTGTGACTGTCTGCCTCCAGCTCTCTGCTCTGCCTCTCCAGTGCTCACTGGAGCACTGAACTGTGGAGGGGTGGGAGCGGCTGGCTCAGGCTCTCAGTGGCTTGCTGAGAGCCTGAGCCAGCTGCCAGTCCATTCATCTGGGTTGATCCCAACCATATGGTCGGGATCTTTCCAGAGCCTTGACTGGCTCTGTAATGTCAACCGACAGGGGACTTTAGCCCGCTTTTGGCTGAAAACAGGTCACAGGACGAACTGCACTCTTGTGATCCCCAGGAGGAGTAGAGCTAAAATAGCTTTGGCTATATTCTACTTTAAATAAAAGCTTGTATGCCTGGAGTTCTGCTTTAAAGAGGGATTGTACCTGAAAAAATACATTTTAAAAGCCAGCAGCTTCAAATACTGCAGCTGCTGACTTTTAATAAATGGACACTTACCTGTCACAGGTTCCAGCGATGTCGGCAGCAGAAGCCGATCAATCGCTCGGCTCTCTGCTGCTGCCGGCACCATTCTCGGTGAGGGAATCAGAAAGTGAAGCATTGCGGCTTCACTTCCCGGTTCCCTACTGCGCATGCGCAAGTCGCGCAGCGCAATGAGAATCGTTTGTGATGTCTGCTGGGACCCGTGTGTGTCCCGGCAGACAGCGCGCCGGGACAGAAAGAGGCATAGACACTTGTGTGAGTCTATGCCCGGAAGTGGGTATAAATACCTGTCTTAGACAGGTATCTGCACCCCCCTCCCCCCTGAAAGGTGCCAAATGTGACACCGGAGGGGGGGAGGGTTCCGATGAGCGGAAGTTCCACTTTAGGGTGGAATACCGCTTTAAGTTTTCCACCCTTGGAAATTCCAGATTCTTACTTTCATCACATCATCATTTGAAAATATCTTGCTAACCCTATTAATAAATTACCCACCACTTTAGCTAATATCGCAATGTCCACTTTGATCCCATCTTGGTCTCACATACTGTATGCTGGTCATGATGGCTGACTTGACTCATAGGCAGAAATTCAACCTGATAAGTCAGTTATCAGCTATGAATGACCTCTGTAAACTATAGTCTCCACTTAAAAACCCTTGTTTTATTAAGTTCAAATACTTACAGTAATTTTCCTTTCCTGATGGACTCCATGGCAGCCTACGTATGGGTTAATCCCGCCTCTCCTACCTCATAGGACCCCACTCCCATAAATCTTTGCTCCTTACCATCAGGAAAGGAAAATTACGGTAAGTATTTGATATAAATTTTCCATTTTCCTGACAGACTCCATGGCAGCCTACGTATGGGAAATAACTAGCCATACACTCCCGGGTGGGAAATATTGCTGGTTTAAAGAAAAAAAGGTTTAATTGGCACCGTCAACAGATAAGACATTCAAACCAAAATTAACTGAGGAAAGAGCCGCTGGCTCAACACAATAGTGTGTCATAAATGTATTTATCGATGACCACGAGGCTGCTTTGCAAATCACTTCTGCCGACACGTGACGGGAAGCCGCCCAAGACGTTGAGACACTCCTAGTTGAGTGAGCCGTCACTGCCTCCGGAGGAACCAGACCCTTAGCCGTATACGCCCTTTGAATAGCCTGGACGATCCAGGCTGAGATGGATCTGGAGGAAGCACGTAATCCTCTGTTCTTCCCTTGGAAGTAGATGAAAAGGTAATCCGATTTCCGGAAGGGAGCCGTTGCTTCCAGATAGACTCTTAGGATTTCTCCGACATCTAGAGGATGGATACTAGAATCATCAGATGAATGGAATGTTGGGAGAACTATTTCTTGATTCTCATGAAAGACGGACGTCACTTTGGGATTTGACCCCAACATAGGGATCAAGACCACCCTATCAGGAAAAAAGGTGATAAACGGTTCTTTGAAACCCAGAGAGCTGATCTCAGATACCCTCTTGGCAGATGTTATGGCCACCAGGAACACCGTCTTGAGAAAAAGATCTTTGATGGACAATTGATCCGTTTGTCGAAAATCTTCTCCTGAAAAGAAGTCCAAAACGAGGGGAAGATCCCACTTGGCAAATCTTGGCCTCCTTTGAGGTCTAAGTCTTGTTGCACCTTTAAAGAATTGCCTGACGAGAGGATGTTTTGCCCAAGCAATGCCTGTGAATGCAGAAATTGCAGAGACCTGAACTCTAAGAGAGCTAACGGCCAAGGGCAACTCCAGGCCTGTCTGCAGGAAACTCAGAATGTCCGATATTCTTGGGTCCTTAAATGAACCTCCAACAGTAGGGATGAAACTCACAAATCTTGCCCAGATTCTTTGGTACACTCTATTAGTACCCGCTCTCCTGGCACTCATCAAGGTTTCAATTGCTGTGTCAGGACACCCTAAGGCTGTCAACCTTTCCCTTTCAACCACCAGACCATCAGGTGGAGATGGGATGGACATGGGTGAAGCGATGCTCCCTGTAGCAGGAGATCTGGCCTGGGAGGAAGAGGGACTGGGTCCCGACAACTGAGCTGCGTCAGGAGAGGAAACCATGGCCTGTTGGGCCAATATGGAATTACCGCTATTACTTCGGCTTCCTCCCAGCGGAGTCTTGACAGAAAACGGAGAATGACCGGTACTGGGGGAAAGGCATACGCCTTGAGAAACCTCCACTGGTCCGTCAACGCATCTATCCCATAAGCTTGGGGACAACGATTCCTCGTGTAATACTTCTCGAGTTTCGCATTGCAGGGTGATGCAAAGAGGTCCACTTCCGGTGTTACTCCTAGAGACAGAATCCAATTGAACACTTCTATGTGGAGGGACCACTCGTTGTTGTCCAATGCTACTCTTGAGAGGAAGTCCGCCTGGACATTCTGGACTCCGGGGAGGTAAACAGCCGTTAGATTCGACAAATTCGCCTGGGCCCAAACCATAATCGGACTGACCTCCTCTAGTAGATCTAGACTGCGTGTACCCCCTTGTCTCTTGATGTAGGCTACCGCGGTCGTGTTGTCCAACCTCAACAGAACCGAAGCTCCTAAAATCAGGTGACGGAAGGCTTGAAGAGCTTGAAAGGCAGCTCGGAGTTCCAAGACATTTGACACTATCCCTTGAGATGGGAAGTCCCATTTCCCTTGGGCTACTTCTGATAGACAGAGGGCTCCCCAGCCGCTGTTGCTGGCATCCGTCGTCACCACAATCCAGGAGATTGGTGCAATAGAGTGGCACTTGAGGAGATTCTCCTGATGAAGCCACCATGGAAGACACTCCCTCATGGACGGGGTCATTCTGACAAAGTGATCTTGTGACTCTGGGATCCATTGCTGAAGAATTCCTGACCACATCTTCGGATATACTTCCCAGGATTGCACCCACGTCATCTGTCCAGGTTTCCATGGCTTTTGACAAGGCCGCAAGAGCCAAGGCCGGCTTGCAGGCCATCCCTGCGGTGATATATACTCGTTTGAGATCAGTATCGATCTTCCTTTCCAGACCATCTCTGAATGACACTGTGTCTTCCAGTGGAAGCGTAACATGTCTCACCAATCTCATCAGTGCAGCATCAATGAGGGGGGCTGAATCCAGGTATTTCACCTCCTCACTCCTGAATGGGTACATTTTCGCTACTTTGGTGATTAAAGAGTTCTTTCTTTCAACCTTCCCCCATTCATCAGATATGATTTTCACCTAGCTCACCCAAGAAGGGGAAATTCGGGCGCTCTTTTTTCAGATGCTTGAAATACTTTTTCTGTTTCGAGGGCATCTCTATTGGGTCTTCCCATTTCAGCGCGTCTTTAACTGCCCTGACCAGATGGGGAACCTGGGAGAAGTCGAACCCTGCTCCATATTCATCCACTTCAACCTCACTATCGGAGGATCCATTTGATGAAAAATTGTCGTGAGAAGGACCTGGAACTTCAAGATCCACTACGTCCGCGGCTGAGGCTGGTGCTGAGGGAGGAATGGCTGTGTGGGCTGAATCCGTCCTATTCAGAGATTCCTGTACAACCTTTCTAACCAGTGCTTCCACCTGCTGGTCTCCTGCACCTCTCTCCCTCACAGCCTTGGAGTAGCATGCTTCACATAGGGATTTGTCCTCCGGGACATGAGCCCTACACCCCCAGCAGGCTTTTTTCTCTGAGCGACCAGAATGGCGGTGGGAATCACGTTTAGATCCGGACCTTGACCTATCCGTATGATGTCTAGAAGAAGACTTTGATTTTGATTGGTCACGCTGTGACCTAGATTTTTCTTCACGTGCTACTGAATGATGATCGGACCTAGAAGGGCTGAGGAAACAACAGGAAAAGAAAAATACTTTATAATTCCCCAATCCTTAAAACCCATGCAAAACAGGCAGAGGGAAAAATATATTCCGTCCTACCTGCGGCATAAGGGCTGACCACTAGGCGGCGACGACACATCCATGGCAACAGAACAGCAGAGACTGCAGGTGAGATATAGGCCATAAACATTCAAGAACAGCATAACCACAGAAACTCATAGACATATGAATAGAAAGCACCCAGCCTACCTTCCACAAGTATTGTCAGTACAAGAACCGGCGTCTGCAGTGTCTGTATGAAGCCAGGGCATAGCTGTATCTGACAGCTATTTGAATTTGCCGCTTGGATGACGTCACGGCGCTCCGAGCGTCGTCGCACGCCGCCCCCGACGTCCGCGCGCATGCGCGGCCACCGCTGACCCGTCGAACCGCGCAGGCGCAAACCAAGCCTCGATCTGGATCGAGGCCGTGCGCACGCGCAGTAGGAACGAGCAGCGGCGGACTGGAACGCAGATGCGCTCCAGCCGCCATACCAGGAAGACAGCAAGATCAAATACAATAATTTTACTTTTAAATTAATTTCTCTGCTCTTTTTATTCATCTCTGTTAGCATTCAAATGACTACTAGTATACTGTATTCTGTTTAACAATAAAATACTAAATGTCTTGCTGTGAATATTTGGTGGTGCGTTATCCAGCTCCAGCAATACAGGACGGGTGTCATGTTTCCCCAGTTTACCCTTAGGATAACATATAAGGTTTTCCCATACTCTGCTATAGCAGTGAAAAACAGTCTGTAAGGGAAAAAAAAATACCTCCACATTTTATTTTTGGCTTTATTCCCAACACATGACCCCCTGGTCCTGATATAATCAGCAGCAATCAGGGTCATCTTATCACTGATACATTAGTAATAGCTCTAAATTAGCTTATAAAGAGTTAGAAGGAAAACAAAAATGACATTTCCTTGCTTAGTTGTTGCAGGAAATTTTTGTTCTTTGTTTTTATAAATGTACAAGGTCTTACTGAAGCAGGGTATACATGCAGGGCCGTTTTTAAGGCAGGGCAAAAGGGGCAGCTGCCCTGGGCCCTGTCATTGTTGTGGGGCCCAAAGCAGCTGCCTCATACTTGCCAACAATCCTGGTTTAAATTCCCTCATCCCTTGAGGTTTTAGTCCTATGCTGTGTCCCAATATCTCAGTGTGAAGTGCTGCTACTAATGCTGCCCAGCTCAGCCCTATTGATGTGTACAGATGACTCACCTGCAGACCCTGTATTTACATGTAAATTACTGGCATTCATATGTAAATAGAGGCAGCCGGCAGCATTGATATGTATATCCTGCCCCCCTGAGGTCCACAGTAATCTCTAGCACTAATCAACAAGCAGAAATCATGTGCTGTAACCTCTAGCAACCAATCGCAATAGCTGCCTGATCTGAAACAGTAAACTGATTTTGAGTCTAGCTGCTAATTATTGTATGTCAGATGTATGTCAGGTGAGCAGGTGGAGAGCAAAACTGCATGGGGAGGGGGGCCCCCAAGAAAATTGCCCAGGGTCCAATCAATATTAAAGACGGCCCTGTATACATGCATTTTTTTTTTAATTCAACCAGTGGGTTCAATGAATAAAAACCTCACACTGGGTTCTGGTGAACAGAGAGTGATACACATGTGCCACAATTTGGCCAGTTCCAGTTGAATTTTGAATTTCGGTAAGTGTATATCCAGCTTTAGGCTCCATGTCCTGTATGCAGTAAAATGTCTAGTCAATCATTGTGATCAGACAGGAGGCATTCTTGTGGACTAAAGCTGGCCATACACTAATAGTTTTTTGAATGAGCTTTAATAAATCAATGTTTTCTTTTTAAATAAACGTTAATAAATGGCACACCCCGTGTGTCTGCAAAGGAGCTGCGTGGTTTTTCTGTAGGTGGTTGCGGGACAGCGTATAAATGACACCTGTTCCCGCACCGCAACCACCCACAAAAGTGAGAACCTAGCCTTAGTGCAGAACACGTGATACAGTCCCAGTGTACCTTTGCAGCCCACTTACCAGATGTTACAGTTGGGTAGATTTACTAAAACTGGTGTACTCAGAATTTGGTGCAATCTGTATTGTTATATATTAATCTCACTTGGTGCTAATTAACTGTAGTTTTTATTTTTATATATATTGTGGCGACATTGCCTATTTTATACAATTAATGTGTTACTACTTCCGCTGTCCAATACAGCACATTGTCTATAAATACTTGACATCCTGGTTAGACTAATAGAACTAAAGAAACAGCGGATGCTGTGAAACGTGTCTTCTGATTGGTCGCCACGTCACTTCCGGTCTACAGAGCTTGCTTCCCACGCTGAGGGGCACTTCCGGTTCTGACTCTCGGCTTTCCAGACATTCCTGATACCACACACTGCTGGATTTACACCATCTACAGGGTTGCTAGCCCGAGGATCATCTACAGAGGCTCTATTACTGCTCCCATTTCCAGTGGCCAGCCAGCGGCTTGTCATCTCTATTGGGACACAGCTCATCTCCCCATGGACCCTCCAGTGACCCCGAACTCTATTATATTTACATGCCTGATTACCTCATCCCTTTGTGAGTAGCCATTTGGCTGCTTGTTATACTATATTAAATGCTTTTTTTAAATACTGCACTTAGTCTGGCGCACCTTGTCTTTTCCCCTACTGTGTTTTCCAGAGTTTTGCTTCTCCTCTCAGGGTTGCTGCCGATGGTGTATACCCTTAGTGACTATCAATTTATTTACATTGATTATCTCCCCCTACCCTGTATATAACATTGGACTATATATATTTTTCATCCCCTCATTTTTTTTACCATTTTTAAGAGACTTTGCTGTGTTGGTTCTTGCGCCATCTCATCATCTCCCTCTTTTTCACAGATTTGTGGAGTGCACGACTAATAGTTGTTATGGGGTTATAGTTGTGATGGGGACAAAGGCCTCGTCCCCACAACCGTGGCCTGTGGGATTCACCAAAAAAGTGTCAATTTGACAAATCCTAAAAAAATTATATCCCCTGTTGTCTATTATTTACCGCCTGCGCTGTGGTCTGAGTTCACCCAGTGTGCTCCTATGCCTGCCCTAGGTGTTTGGGTTGGGTTGCCTGCTGCCGGGTCTTGTTGGTATGAACGTATGATATCTTGTTTGGTTTGAAGATTTATATTACTCAGTGTACTAGATACTTGATGCTAACAATGTATTGTTCTAGGTAACTCTAAAACCAACTATGTGTCTGGGTCCTGAAGAAGCCAAGTTAGTGTCAAAACATTGACCACACAGACAATAACAGACCACATTATTGTTTGAACTGTATCATTCCAACTGTATACATTTAATTTAGATTTTTTATGTCCGATTTGTACAATACAATTTGTTAATTTATATCTATCATGTCTCCTCTCTGTGGCCGTTATAGTCTGTCATTGTAGGATATGGGTGTTTTTCCCAGATATTTTCCTAACATTTCTGTTCCCTCTTCAATGTATCATGAATGCTGCTGCCAGACTCATCAACCTTATCAACCACTCAGTGTCCGCCAATCCCTACACTAGCCTCCGATCACCCAGTGAATTAAATTCAAAATACTAACAACAACATACAAAGCAATTTACAACTCTGCCCCGAGCTACATCACCAACCTTGTCTCCAAATATTACCCAAACCGTCCTCTCCACTCTTCTCAAGACCTCCTGCTCTCAAGCTCCCTTGTTGCCTCCTCCCATGCTTGTCTCCAGGACTTCTCCTCTGTACCTCAACCTGTTCGGTTATCTCCTACTCTCGCTGCCTTTAGGGGATCCCTGAAAACTCATCTCTTCAAGGAAGCCTATCACACCTCAACTAATCTTTTATCACTTCCATCCCTCACAGTTACAACCTTTTGTACCACTTGTCAAACCCTATTAGATTATAAGCTCCTATGAGCAGGGCCCTTTTAAAGAGGAAGTAAAGTCACTGTAACATTTAAAAAAGAAAAGTAACCTGCAAGGCAAAGGCATAATGAGCTAGTATGCATAGCATACTAGCTCATTATGAATAACTTACCTGAGAACGAAGCCCCCGAAGCGGTCCTCCTTCTTCTTCTCCACTGCTGCCATGAGACCTGGAGTGACTTCTGGGTTTCGAGGCACCGGCGCTGTGATTTTCCGGTGCCGCGATGAGGTCACTCCCGCGCATACGCACGGGAGCCGCCATTCGTTGCATATATCGCCATTAACAGCGGCACGCTCAGTGCGCCTGCGCGCCGCTGTCTATGGCGCATGCACCGTAGACAGCGGTGCCTGTCTTTTTGCAAATATCTCCTAAACCATGTAGGTTTAGGAGATATTTCTTGGACCTACAGGTAAGCCTTAATCTAGGCTTACCTGTAGGTCAAAGTGCTTTGTAAGGTTTTACAACCACTTTAACTCTCTTGTATTTTATTGTATTGTAACTGTACTGTCTCCCTTTTATATTGTAAAGGGCTGCGTAAACTGTTGGTGCTATATAAATTCTGTATAATAATAATAATGATGCACATGACAGGGAATGGAAAGGGAAAATTAGACTTTAAATGAGGCATGTCATTGTGATGGGTAGAGATATATATGTAGATCTGAGAATTGTTTTTAAGAAATGTAATTTGTTTGTTGCCATCATCCTCTAAGGAATTTCCCTTAGGGGATGATGACAACAAACAAATTAAATTTATTAAAAACAATTCTCAAATCTACATATATATATTTCTCCAATCACAATGGCATGCCTCATTTAAAGTCCCATTTACCCTTTCCATACTCTGTTACAATATATTTAGGGATGGAGGCATGTTACTGTTTAAATTAAGGTTGAGATGGGTCACTTTGGCTTCTAACTTTCCTCATGACAGGGAGTTACCTTTGAAATTATATTGCAGGGTTCATCACCAGATTTCAGACTTACATGATGAGGGAATTTACGGTACCTTGATGGATCAAATGGACATGGACGTGAAAATCTGTCATCATGCATGAGATTAGGTATGCAGAATGCACTATAAATGTCCTGACCTACGTTCCTGACCGCATGAATGAGAACAGATTGTGTTCATTCACAGATGATTAGAAGTACTTGAATTTGGCTTCAGTAACCATAGTTACATTACCGCGGATGAACCCTACAATGTGTTTACACAACAATTAACAAGTGCGTAGCTCCCATGATTTACAGTCATTGTGAACAAAGTGAAAGGAGATCTATATTCATCTGGGAATCTACAATGCAGAACAAGCAAACACATTTACCTGACCTCTTACTAAACAGATGTGATTACTGTCATTGCACATTGCTGCACTTTACATATCTTGTTTGCTAAGCTTTTACTTATTCCCCAAGAATGGTAAAGTAAAGTGTTGTAAAGTTATACCAATGTGCTAAAATTTGTGATAAGTTGTTATAAGGAAGATTACTTCAAACATGCTAAGTGACCATAGATAAGTTTTCAAGAACTAGAAGGATAGAGTTGAAAACACAAGGCTCATTCTAAAGCCTTGTACACAGGATCAGATTTTCAGATGACCGTTCGTCCGATTTTACTCACCATACAAAAATTCTCGTACGAGAGAATACAACTTTAGAAGTGACGTTAGGTGTTGAATAGTTTTGTATGTATTCTTCCATTTCAGAGCATGCATAGTCTTGCTCTTATGATTTTTTTTTTAGACGAAAACCATACTAATTACCATATTTTTTGCTCCATAAGACGCACCTGACCATAAGATGCACCTAGGTTTTAAAGGAGGAAAACAAGAAAAAAAATATTCTGAACCAAATGGTGTACTAAAATATTTACCAGTGCCCATGAAATGCAGCCTGATCTGTGTCAAAGAAATGCAGCCTGGCCATTGCCATAAATGCAGCCTGACTATTACCATAAATGCAGCCTGACTATTACCATAAATGCAGCCTGACTATTGCCATTAATGCAGCCTGACTATTGCCATTAATGCAGCCTGACCATTGCCATAAATGCAGCCTGACTATTACCATAAATGCAGCCTGACTATTACCATAAATGCAGCCTGACTATTACCATAAATGCAGCCTGACTATTGCCATTAATGCAGCCTGACCATTGCCATAAATGCAGCCTGACTATTACCATAAATGCAGCCTTACTATTACCATAAATGCAGCCTGACTATTGCCATTATTGCAGCCTGACTATTGCCATTAATGCAGCCTGACCTGTGCCATTGCTCGGGCTGCTCTGTCTCCTCAGCAGGTGTCAGGCCGGGAGATCGCCTGGCGCTTGTGGGGGCATGTCTGTCTTCCAGGACTAGCATTGCGATGCCGGCGGGGGGCGGTGCCGGCAGCGGGGGGGGGGGGGGGGGGGGTGGTGCCTGTCATATATTTGCACCATAAGACGCAGAGACATTTTCCCCCATATTTTTGGGGGAAAAAAGTGCATCTTGTGGTCCGAAATATACAGTAAACGAAAATCGGACGTTGAGTTCACGTACAATAAAAATGTTATAGTCTGCAGTGCCCTGCACATCCAGCTTTTGTCAGACGAAAAATCGTAATCGGCTGTAACAGAACATGAAGAACAGCAATGACTAACAGGTGTAGTGGAGCATGATGATGGTGCACAGCAGTGCACAGCGGTGCACATCGGCTTTATTTTCATGCAAATGGCACTAGATGGGGATCTGTACAGTGCAGAATGTCAAAGGATGTTGCTGTCATGACTGATGCCTGTAAAGTCTTAAAGCCTAAGTTCACCTTTGTTTAAAAAGTAATAAATGCACATGTTTTGGCAAGTTCTTCCTTTTTTTCTCAGGCTCCTACAACTCTCTTACTGTACCTCTGTATGGACTGTCAGTTTCAGAGCTGCAGGAAGTGTCAATGGACTACAAGGGCACTGATCAGCCACAGTGGCAGATGGGACTTGTAGATAATTCATTCACCGATCACTGTTAATGAATAAGGCTGCTGTACAGGCGGCAATGTTAAATATTACAGCAGGTGGAGGGGGGTAAAACAATGGAGAACAGTGGGGGTTCGTAGCAAGCAGGGGTGTAAGGCCATGGGTTGATGCAGACAGTGTTGATGCAAGAATCCCTCCTGCCGGGCTATTGTCTTCTCCCAGATGTAGCAGCCACTAGCGACATTTGCAAGAGAATCTGGAAGGCTGGTTCTACCCAAGTTGATCGATCGATCATTTTGGTACATTCAGCCTGCCCATTAATGGTTCAAATCTCGGCCGGTTCTTGCTGAAACAGCCAAGATTCGAACCATGAACTTGGCCTTTAGTCTGGGTTCACACTGCAGCATGCTTCGGCTCACAGCATGTGTCCGGTGCGTCCCCAATCACCATTTCAGGTCCGATTTTTGAATTTTTGGCTGAATTCGGACCTGAAACGAAAAGAGCAAAAAAGAAGACAAAAAGCGAGATCTGCAAAATACTCACAATACCTCTCAGCAAATAGCTTGGGGTGTCTACTTTCCAAAATGGGGTCATTTTGGGGGGTTTTATGCCATCTGGGCATTCCATGGCCTCCGAAACTGTGATTGGCAGTGAGAAGTGAAATAAAAAAATTACACCCTTAGAAAGCCTGAAGGCGGTGATTGGTTTTTGGGGTTCCGTACGCAGCTAGGCTCCCAAAAAGTCCCACACATGTGGTATCCCCGTACTCAGGAGAAGCAACAGAATGTATTTTGGGGTGTATTTCCACATATGCCCATGACATGTTTGAGCAATATATCATTTAGTGACAACTTTTTGTAAAAGAAATATATATATTTTTTTTTTTTCATTATTCAATCTCTTGGGACAAAAAAAAAAAAAATATTTAATGGGCTCAACATTGCTCTCAGCAAATAGCTTGGGGTGTCTACTTACATATTACATACATTTTTAAAAGCCTTTAAAAGCCTTTACAATTCACCACATGACAATTGCTGTTTACATATGACGCCAGACCAACTGTTTTTTTTTTTTTTTTTGGTTTTTTTTTTTATTTATTTAGCTATTTTATTTTTAAACTGTTCCTTCCATTTTTTTTCTTTGTTATGATTTTTATTGTTATCACATCCAACATCAGTCTAGAGGCTAATTACCCGCTAGAATTGCTTTTACATGAAAGCCGATCACTGGCTGAAAAGAATGATACCAAAAAAAAAATTGTGCTGCCACTGTAAGAGAGAACCATTTAGTGCTGCCACTGTAAGAGAGAACCATTTAGTGGCTAGAAAAATTGGTATTGACTTAAATTAAATGTAACAATGATGGACACATGCAATGGCCACAGGCAATGTACCTTAGACAATGACTACTGCATAACTAGCTAGTAGCTAATATTGTAAAAACAGGCTCTCCTTTGTCACACTGGCCAATGAAGAATAGATACGCAAAAAATATGTAAATGTCCACAGCCGGTAAAATTGGGGCCTGTTGGATAAAAACAAATACCGGTATCTAATTTTGTAATTCACAGGTGCAATGTGTGTTTCTACAATTGAAGGGTAGTATAAAATGACTTGGCAGATTTTATGCCATATACTCAGATACTGTTCTCTCTAAGTTTAGATGGAATTTTGGAACACAGTCCCCTTAATGAATCAAATTAAATGGTGTCTGGGAAGATATGCACGGAGAAGAGGTGGAACGGAATCAGTGTAGTGCATGCATAACAGGGTGAGAAGGGGAACCGGTCGTAAGGGGTTAACATATTTTAAAGTAGCGAGTTAGCACTGGCAATTACTTTATTGGCTCAGAGGAGGGTGTGACGGGGTGGGGCCAGTAGGCAGTTGTCTGGAAGGGAAGGTCCCGGGACACTTGCTTTGAGGATATCTTCAGAAGAACATCCCTCCCACCCACCCTTCTTAGTATTGGGTTTAACGTGGTATTGTTTTATTAATTTGTTTGGCGGTTGGGGTCCTTGACGGAGGTCTATTCATGGTTATTGGAATAAGGGTGGGAATCTATCTGAGGTATGGAGTCCTCGAGTGGGTACGGTACAACGCATATCAGTGTTAAGTCCGGTGGGTGTCTGAGGTCAGCTGGTTTAGGCTCTGAGCCGATATTTGCGGCAGGGGTTGCAGCCCAGCTATCTGGTGCCTCAGACACAAATTAAATTTGTCAAGGTGGCACAATCAGGGACCTCTAATCTCGATAGCTGGATAAGTCAGTTATGGTTAGGTATGTTTATAAGAAAGTGTATGTTTAATAAATAGGCCATGTTCGGGCATTTTAACTTCACTTCTGTCTTGTGTGGTCATTAATGTTAATTAGAAGGGAGGAAGGGGGGTAAGTGGGTATTACAGAGTTGGTACAGTAGAAGGTGAGCTCTTACCTACCCTAGTCATGTATTCCATCATGTTGATGTTGTGTAGATCAGGGACGTGCAGTGAAGTCAGTGGCTGGTGAAGCACTGGCTACTATCAGAGTCAGATACACACAGGTTACATATGCCGCACACGTTAGAGTGAGAGCAATATTTCTAACACTATACCTCCTCTGTAACTTTAGATATGTAACCTGTAAAAACATTATGTCGTCTATGGATATTTTTAAGTACTGAAGTTTGGCGCCATTCCACGAGTATTTTAAAGCGTGACATGTTAGTTATCTATTTACTTGGCGTAACCTCATCTTTCACATTATACAAAACAATTTGGTTAACTTTAGTGTTTTTTTTTTATATATATATATTCATGAAAAATACGCAAATACTGTGTAACATAAAAAGTTGCCATGACCACAATTTTATTCCCTAGGTTGTCTGATAAAAAAAAAAATATAAAAATATAATATATATATATATATATATATATATATATAATGTTTGAGGGTTCTGAGTAATTTTCTAGCAATATACTCAAGCAGGTGGCTTAACGGACAAATTACTGAAGTTTTAAGTTATAACTTCCAATCAGTAATTTCACAGTAAATAGATAAATAATAAATTATTATGTTATAACATAAAACAGTATGTTAAAACAGTACCTTTTCAGCAGGCAGCAGATTCTCATTCTTCCTCTTAACTGTGTGAGAAATACATGGTATTATGGGTAAATCTTATACCTTTTTCCTTCTAGTTAAGAGGGCTGGGCTGGAAGGGAGCATGTGTCTTTTAGACACATGCCCCCTTCTATGACACTGAAGTGAGAGGCGTGCCTCCACTGCAACATTTTTAATGTACAGCTTGTTCCAATGGTGCTTTACCATTGGTCCAAAACTCCAAGCTGTCCATTAAGCTCAGTGCTTCTGAAAAGAAGTGAGAGGCACTGTTAGCTCATCCTCTCAGTCTACTGCAAACAGAGTGACACAGAGGGTCTGTGACCCCAGGTCACCGGGCTATGGCCCTTGAAGCTCAATCGTTTTGAGTTTTTTTGGTATTTTTTTTTTTTGATGTTCATGCCTCTGCCTCACCTGCCTCCCCTGACTGTACGTCCCTCGTGTAGATGAAGTTGGCTGAAACAGGTTACCCCTCCAGCATATTGCGATAGGGCTCTTGAACACTCGAGACCACAACAGGAATGGGCAACAACTGGTCCATTTTAGGATCACAAGTGCAGAAAACTTGACTTTGTAAGAAGTCATCTAGAGCTGGTTGATTTTCCACATATGGCAGGAACAGAATAGGTACTTGGTAATCTTTTATTGATGACTTGTTAATAGATATTGTGTACACCGCCTGAAGTGTATTAGCAACTGTACAACGGCTGCACTATATTGTATACTGTGTACACCACCAGAAGTGTAATAGAAACTGTACACACTGTATTAGATACTGTGTACACCGCCTGCACTGTATTAGAAACTGGCTGCACTGTATTGTATACTGTGTACATCACTCAGCAGAGTGCGCCGTGATTGGCCAAAGCATGCAGGTTAGGTGCATGCTTTGGCCAATCATCATACAGCAATGCAATGCACTGCAATCTCGCAGTGCATTATGGGGTGTTCCGCGGCGCTCAAATTTCCCGTGAACGCCCCATATGTTTGGTTCGTTTTAGAACAGACCAACGCCCGATGTTCGAGTCGAACTTACAACATCTGCAAAATTTTGGGTCTTAGACACAAAAGACCCACACAAAGTCATCTATACTAATCAATTAATGCATCAGCCCCAAAGAATTAACAAAAAGATTAGAGGTCGACATGTTTCACTTTAATTGCTTCCTCAGGACTTTGTATTCTTGGATATGGGGATGAGTAGTCTGATTGAGAAAATACATACATACAGTAATAAATACATGATAGACTTTAGAATATTACAAGCAAAAATCCATCACAAATAACAAAAATATAATATGCATATATATATACAACTTACACATTGCTCTCAAGATCTGTCACTAAACAAACATAGAATCCTCTTCTCAAATGTGAATAGGAGCAGCCTTGTAAACAGTAAACTGTCAGTCAAGTCCAAGTAGCTGCTCCTTTCTCTGCTTGCCGGGGTTACATTTGTACTGAACTTTAACCAGGGAGGGCATTTAGTTGCCCAGTTGAATATTGGCATATCAGTAACCTTTCTGGCTTCCAAACCTGCTTTGCCAATTGAAAATGTAACCTTTTTTTAGAATGGGGTTGTCCTTTAAAATATGTTTAGAAATTGCATATGATTCAATGATTTCAATTCAAAACATAAATGCCCTCTAAAATATCCACTGTATGGCAAAATTGCTTTGGCTGTCTGTAGTAATCATGAAATAACAGGAAAGTTATAGTTATTTTCAAAAGGCTAAAACAACTTTAAAAGGTCAGCTTACATTCCAGAAATCAGGACATAGTTCCCAAATTTATAATGAGCAGTTTATCTGCCATTACTGGGGACAGGAGAATGCAGAAATTGTTAAGTTATACTGCTGCTGTGTCATCTGACAAGAATGCTCCTAATCACAAGTCAACAGGGGAACAAATGTTTTTCTCTTTATAAGCAGCCCCCTCAATGTCAAGCAGCTGTAGCGCTTAAAAATCTGCAACCTGAGCAAGTTAACTGTTATTATTATTATAATATAGAATATATATAGTTCCTTCCTACTGTTTGCACCGTGATTTACAAAATAATGGGAGACAGAGAGTTACAAAAGATTTCAAAACAAGAGGGTCAGGGGGAGCCCGCTCGCAAGAGCTTACAATCTAAAGGGATTGGAAAGTGATTCAAAAGGTACAGTGCCTTGAATAAGTATTCATACCCCTTGACATTTTCCACATTTTGTCACGTTAAAACCAAAAACGTAAATGTATTTTTGGGGATTTTATGTGATAGACCAACACAAAAATGATAAATGGTTTTCAAAATATTTTGCAAATAGATAAATATCTGAAAAGTGTGGATGTATTTGTATTCAGCCCCCTTTACTCTGATATCCCTGCAAAAGATTTGAGACTGGGACGGAGGTTCGCCTTCCAGCAGGACAACGACCTAAAAACATACAACCAGAGCTACAATGGAATGGTTTTGAGTGTTAGAATGGCCCAGTCAAAGTCCACACAATCACACACATAGGTTGGACTTGATGGACTTGTGTCTTTTTTTTCAACCTCACCTACTATGTTACTATGGGGAAGAAGGTGCTCTGGTCAGATGAGGCCAAAATTGAACATCCAGACCTAAATCCAATTGAGATTCTGTGGTTACACACATGAACTTTAATGGCATACTAGTCTTAGGCCGTAGGGTTCAATATTGAGTCGGCCCACCTTTTGCAGCTTTAACAGCTTCAACTCTTCTGGGAAGACTGTCCACAAGGTTTTGGAGTGTGTCTATGAGAATGTTTGACCATTCTTCCAGAAGCGCATTTGTGAGGACGGCTCTGATGTTGGACGAGAAGACCTGGCTCACAGTCTCCGCACGAATTCATCCCAAAGGTGTTCTATCAGGTTGAGGTCAGAAATATGTGCAGGCCAGTCAAGTTCCTCCACCCCAAACTCACTCATCCATGTCTTTATGGACCTTGCTTCGTACACTGGCTGATGCCTTAAGAATTCCCCTCACTGGAACTAAGGGGCCAAGCCCAACCCCTGAAAAACAACCCCACACTATAATCACCCCTCCACCAAATGATTCGGACCAGTGCACAAAGCACGGTCCATAAAGACATGAATGAGTGAGTTTGGGGTGGAAGAACTTGGCTGGCCTGCATAGAGTCCTGACCTCAACCTGTTAGAACACCATTGGAGACTGCGAGCCAGGCCTTCTTGTCCACATCAGTGCCTGACCTCACAAATGCACTTCTGGAAGAATGGTCAAAGATTCCCATAGACACACTCCTAAACCTTGTGGACAGCCTTCCCAGAAGAGTTGAAGCTGTTATCGCAAAGGGTGGGCCAACACAATATTGAACCCTACGGGCTAAGATTGGAATGCCATTAAATTTCACGTGCGTGTACAGGCAGGTTTCCCAATACTTTTGATAATATTATAAATATATATATATATATATATATATATATATATATATATATATATAAAATATAAACACACATATATATATATATATGTGTGTAGTATCTCACAAAAGTGAGTACACCCCACACATTTTTGTAAATATTTTATTATATCTTTTCATGTGACGACACTGAAGAAATTACACTTTGCTAAAATGTAAAGTAGTGAGTGTACAGCTTGTATAACAGTGTAAATTTGCTGTCCCCTCAAAACAACTCAACACACAGCCATTAATGTCTAAACTGCTGGCAACAAAAGTGAGAACACCCCTAAGTGAAAATGTCCAAATTGGGCCCAAAGTGTCAATATTTTGTGTGGCCACCATTATTTTCCAGCACTGCCTTAACCCTCTTGGACGTGGAGTTCACCAGAGCTTCACAGTTTGCCACTGGAGTCCTCTTCCACTCCTCCATGACGACATCACGGAACTGGTGGATGTTGGAGACCTTGTGCTCCTCCACCTTCCATATGAGGATGTCCCACAGATGCTCAATAGGGTTTAGGCCTGGAGACATGCTTGGCCAGTCCATCACCTTTACCCTCAGCTTCTTTAGCAAGGCAGTGGTCAGCTTGGAGGTGTGTTTGGGGTCGTTATCATGTTGGAATACTGCCCTGCGGCCCAGTCTCTGAAGGGAGGGGATCATGCTGGGCTTCAGTATGTCACAGTACATGTTGGCATTCATGGTTCCCTCAATGAACTGTAGCTCCCCAGTGCTGGTAACACTCATGCAGCTCCAGCTAATTTCCCTGATATAATTATTTCCTCTTTAGTGGTGTTTAGGGGGCCTCCACATTCCAGAACTGCAGCCCTTCCGGGTTTTTATTATGTTTGTCAAACCCATTTTTGATGTTTCTAACATGTTCCTCCAGCCCTTTTTGTTCTGCCGATGTCAACTAAATTGCAGGGGAATTTTATCGCATACACTACCCCCTTAGTGTCACATCGCGACGCCTCTTATCTGTAAATAATATATATTGTCATACCAAAGATAGATGTGTTTCAAACAAAAGTCTAAACATTTTAAGATGAATCTTTAATGCGTTCTCTTTATTTTATCACTCTTTTTCAATTCCCATTTTACTGCTCTCATTGCTCCCTGGTGGTCGATATTTGTGTACAGTGATGCAACATCTGCTGTAGCCATCACAGTGTGTTCTCCTATCTCAAAATCATTGAATAACTACAATGTGTGCTTGTTATCTTTGAGGAGTGCACTTGTATCACTTACAAGTGTTTGCAGGTGTACATCTCTATATTCCCCTAATCTCGCTGAGAGTGATTCAATCCCACTAATTATGGGTCTACTCAGGGGATTATTTTTATCTTTATGGATTTTTGGGATATAGTACATGACGGGGACTCTGCATGCTGTATGGACTAAGTATTGATCTTCATGTTTATTTAATTTTTTTTTCACCCCATATTTAATTAGTAACTCTAGTGTCGCTTACACACGATTGGAATTCCGGCCAGAAAAAGACCAATGAGAGCTTTTCATTGGAAAATGCGACCGTGTGTATGCTCCATTGGAATTTTGCTGGCCGAATTTCCGACAGCAAAGAATTGAGAGCATGTTCTCAATTTTTCAGACGGAAAAGATTTCTATCGGAAATTACGATCGTAGCAATTCTGACGCGCAAAATTCCTATGCATGCTCGGAAACAATTCGACGCGTGCTCGGAATGTTGGCTCGTTGTAGTGTTGTACGTCACCGCGTTCTTGACAATCGGAATTTGGTGTGACCGTGTGTAGGCAAGACAGTTTGAGCTGTCGGGAAAACGGTCAGAGCTTTTTCCAAATTCCGATCGTGTGTACGCGGCATAGGTCCTTTTAATATTGTTTAGTTGGGTTGGAACTTAACATTTCATAAGTGCCCCGTCCCCTAATATATTCTTAGTTTCTCGTTTGTACAAGGAAAGGATTCCCCCACGTTGGAGTTTTTTAGGCAGCATGCAAAAAAGGAGTCAAGGGTGGTGTATAAGAAACAAAATATAATTTTATTGAAAAAAGTGGGACAACTAGGTTAAAACATGAGCTCCAGTGGGGAAACAATTGTAAAAACATGAATATACATTGGGCAGACTAGTAATCTCGTGTCGATATGATACAGTAACTGTCGTACAGGTGAGAAGATAGCACTAACGCGTTTCAACCCGCATGGGGTGTTCTTCGGAGGAAGTTCGCTAAAAGAAACATAACATCAGTATCCTTTACATGATAAGATGGCAACAAGATTCTCAAGTGTTCGCATACAATATAATTGTTACATATAGTTACCACAAGAGTATGTATCCTAGAGGTCAAGAAAACAGAATTTCCACGTGGAGACCCCTTGGTGGGGTGAAGCCTTACACCTCGCCTGGGATATGCCCAGTTGTTAAACGTCCGCCAACAGTCCCATGAGCTTGAGGGCGTCACTGGGTCTTAAGAGAGGTCACACGTCACGTATCCCCTCCTCCCTCCCCCACTAAGTGGGCTGAGATACTGGAGGAAGAGACTACCCTGAGGTTGGGCGGAGAGTGTGCGGGCAACACCAGTGGCAGGGGTCCAAAGAAGAAATAACTCTTAGTTATTCTTACTAAAGGAATATCTAGACAGTGTACAACAGTTACTGTATCATGTCGACACGAGATTACTAGTCTGCCCAATGTATATTCATGTTTTTACAATTGTTTCTGGAGCTCATGTTTTAACCTAGTTGTCCCACTTTTTTCAATAAAATTATATTTTGTTTCTTATATACCACCCTTGACTCCTTTTTTTGCATGCTGCCTAAAAACCCCAACGTGGGGGAATCCTTTCCTTGTTCTAACTTTCAGGGGTGAGCAGCGTTCTCTATACCTTTGGGTAGGTGTCTTCTCCTAGTTTCTCGTTTGTATTGCTCTGTGGATAAGACAACAATCCCCCCCCCCCACCCCTTTGTCAGCTGGTCAGACTACAATGTCCCTTCTAGTTTCCAGCAATTTTTATGCCGATTTTGAGCGTAATGTTTCTTTACATTTAATTTTCGTATACATTTCCGAATGCCCACATAAGTCTCAAATTTCTTTAGTCCCTTTTTTGGTGCATACTTTATACCCCTATCCAGAGTTTACAGTTCTTCCCTTGTTAAAATGGTGCCGCTGAGATTATATATCCCTTCACCTACTTTTTCCTTCTTCTTTTTTTGTTGTATCCTTCTTCCTGCTCTCCCTCCTCTTTTTCTACATAGTTGCCTTCCTGGGTTGACTCCACCCACCTCATCTCTAAAAAAGGTATCCCATATGTAGTGGCTTGGTTCTCCCCATATAGTGGTTGGTACTTATTTTTGGTGGGTACTTTGTAAGCGTCTGGTGGAGGTCTGTTAAATATAGGTCTTTGGGGTTTAGGTGAGTGATATTGATATTCTCCCTGTGGCGGTCCCCTATATGGTGGTGGTCCTCCTTGGTGTGGGGTTCTATACTGTTGTCCTAGCTGGTAATATCCTCCCTGTTGGGGTCCCCTATTATAAGGCACTCCTCCCTGGTGGTATCCTCTCATTTGATAATTGTTAACTGGAGGGCCTCTATTCCAATGCCCTCTATTTTGTGGGTAACCTTGATGATATTGTGGTCTTCCTCCATTCTGATGGTATCCTCTATCATCCTGTGGGTTATAATAATTCGGTCTCCTATTATTATATGACGGTCCATAATTTCCTCCTGTTTCCCTATTTTGATGTTGTGGTTGTTGATATTCCCTATCATTCCTAGTTTTTTGAGGTTTGACCTGTTGTGGGTTTGTGTTCTGCCGGGGTGTACATGCATTGGAGTTTTTTAATCCTATTGGTCTTTCCCCTGCATTTTGCCCTTCTCTTTCTGGAGTGTTATGAGTAGATGTGGTGTTTGTGGTTCCCAAATTGGCTTGCCGTTTGAACACTTGTTTCTTTTGACATCCCCTAAATCCCGGAGATATTTCTTTTTTTTGTTTTTGTTTTCCTGATCTTTTTTCTGCATGCTTTTATCGAGTTCTCCCATATGTTTAGCATATTCAGCTGTATCTTTAAATGGCTCAATTTTCTCTCTAGAGTCCTTAATCTGGGCTTCTACTACTCTCATCTTTCTTTGTTTCCATGACCTCTCTCCCTTTCCCATTGAAGAATGTGTACCACTCTTCAATATCCTCCTCCCCCATTAACCCATCATTGATAGGGATGTCCCATCTAAGTTTCCTAGGGACCATGTATTCTTTCAAATACTTTTCCATAGTTGATCAATCCCACCAAATATTACTTTTCTTATCCATATTGTGACCTAATTTCCTGAATAAATGTGTTAAATCATTGTCCTTGTTGGTTTTTTCAGAGAACAGATCTTCCAAATCTAACTCTTTGTTCTAAAAAAAACTAAATAAATCCATGGTTGCTATTAGCAAGTATATGATATGTAAATCAAAAATTGGATAAAAGATCTTGCGAGCTACCAGAAAAAAAATCACTTTAGGTATTGTTATATATATATAATATTTTCAGCTGCTGACGCTGTTCACAGTCCCATAAATATATGTTAAATAAATAATAAAAAATCAAAGTGCCATGCTATACTCTGCATTCAATATATATATCCTGTGGGTCAGTAAAAAAATACATATCCAGCATTTCATGATAAAGGAAACAAGTGTAAAGTGCAATATATTCCTATTCCATACATGCAAACAAGTGCTACTGTGCTAGCGACAGAAGCAATATATAAAATTAAACATTTAGAAGCTTATTAAATAAATAAATTGTTCTGTCCCACATGTGCACTAAACTGCTCAATAATGCAAGTCCATCAATAGATATCCTTAAAGATTTTCAGTTGAAGTGGGTCCTTAGTAATAGTGCTCCAAACTTATTAAAAGTGCCAACATTCTCGTGCCCCCCCCCCATGTGATTATCCTCACCTCAGGACATGTGACCGCACACTTAAAGCGGTGTTCCGTCCGAAATGATAATTTTTAAATAAAAATACCCCTATAATACACAAGCTTAATGTATTCTAGTAAAGTTAGTCTGTAAACTAAGGTCTGTTTTGTTAGTTTTTAGCAGTAGTTTGTTATTTTATAAACTTGCAGCAGGCCGTGGCCATCTTAAGTGTGGGCATCTGAAGCCAGACTGTATTTCTTCCTGGATAAAATAAAATATCCAATTTGTTTACAGTGCACAGTTTAGTGAGGGATGCTGAAGAGTTGTAAAAGTGGGTGGAACTCCACTTTAAGTTTGGTCAAATATCGCTTTTGAACCACCCCTGGGCTCTGTGGTGTATGGACTCTGCAGGTTCCTGAGTCATCCTATGAGTATATCCTCAGTGCATATATGAAAGACAAGCTACATGGTGCTTTATGGTTTAAAACCACATTTATTTAACATTTCTATCAGGGTACTCACACACTGAAGGTGCTTGTAGCGCACCAATATATGTCAAACAGATCTGTGTAAAACCCAGTTTAAGCCGTAGGTTCATTTGTTTGTCCACAGCTGCTCGTTCTAGCAATGCTGCTACTGCCTACACTGTTCTGTCCCCTCTCCAATGCGTGTCGACACAGGAAACACGTGTCTTCCTCAGGGGGGTTTGCTATTGGACGGTTAGACAGGGCAAACAAAATAGTATGTCGATGGCCATTATTGTGTAGTCCAAATATAGTATTTATCTTGATATGGTATTAAACTAATTTATAGTTCTGTTGGTCTTATATAGGGAGTTATATGTCATATATTAAAAAAAATAAAAGTAAAATAAAATATAAAAAAAAGTTATATATTAATACTCCTTATAACATAAATATATTTTATCCATATTCAATCAGTGAACCAATTGATATAATTACTGAGAGTATATTGGGAGACATTAACTGATTGGATATATAATATATTCTTTAATATATATAAAAAAATGTTTTTTGTTACACTTTTAATATATTATGTAAAATTATGGTTGTAATTTAATTATGTATAGGTCAAATTTATGACCCATGGAGACGCATGTCCGTTTACTACACTGTCCTTAAATAAGTAAATTACTAGCCCACACACTATTAGATAGCATTGTATGGTTTGCACAGCAGTTGTTGTGCTGTGTAAAGTATACAAAGTGTCCCAAAGGACTAAAAATAGATGGTGCGGGTCTGGACTACACAATAATGTCCGTCGACACACTATTCAGTTTGCCCTAACTAACCGTCCAATAGCAATCCCCCTGAGGAAGGCTCGTGATCCCTGTGTCGACACGTGTTGGGGAGGGGACAGGGCGGTGTAGGCAGTAGCAGCATTGCTAGGACGAGCAGCTGTGGACAAACAAATGGACCTACGGCTTCAACTGGGTTATACACAGATCTGTTAGACTGGTGCGCTACACAGCACCTTCAGTGTGTGAGTACTCTGATTGAAGTTTTAAATAAATGTGGTTTTAAACCATAAAGCACCATGTAGCTTGTCTTTCATATATGCACCGAGGATATACTCATAGGATGGCTCAGAAACCCACAGAGTCCATACACCACAGAGCCCATGGGTGGTTCAACAGCGATATTTGACCCAACGTAAGTGTGCGGTCACATACCCTGAGGTGAGGATAATCACATAGGGGGAGCACGAGAGTGTTGGCACTTTTAATAAGTTCGGGGCACTATCACTTTCACTAAACTAAAAATCTTTAAGGATATCTATTGATAGGCTTACATTATTAAGCAGTTTGAGGCACATATGGGACATAACAATTTATTTATTTAATAAGCTTTTAAATGTGTAATTGTATATATTGCTTATGTTGCTAGCACAGTAGCACGTTTTTCATGTATGGAATAGCAATATATTGCACTATATACTTGTTTAGTTTATTATGGAACACTGGATATGTAATTTTGCACTGACCCACAGGATGTATATTTAATGCAGTGTATCGCACGGCACTTTTGATTTTTTATTATTTATTTTTATTTTTATTTATTTTTATTTATTTAGCACATATTTATGGGACTGCGAACAGTGTCAGCAGCTGAAAATATTGCATATATAATAATACCTAAAGTGATTTTTTTTTTCTGGTAGCTCGCAAGATCTTTTATGCAATTTTAACAATCCTGATTGGTTGCTAAGATCAACAGCACTTATAGTATTGTCATTTTTGGGTTGGATTCAATAAATCACACCATTTTAAAAAGATTAAAAACCTGTGATTAGGTAACAGAAGTGTAGATCCAAATGCATAAAGGATTTGAGAAAGAGAAAAAGAAGGAAATCGGAGAAAAACAAAAGGAACATATGCTGGAGACAGAACTGTGGAAAAGAGGAGGATGATATTGATGCTTCTTGGCTCAATCTATATTAGCTCTCCTACGCACCTTTTCTGCCAGTCTGTACTCTGGCTCACCATGCATCACTTATTAATACTCATATTACACCCATAACTCTCTTTAAAGAATATAACAAATGTGTGCCCATAAATGAGTGTTCCAGAGGCAGTTTGCCTATGTCTCTTCTTAGCATGCTCAGACTGTAGAAGGGCATACTCAGACATATAGTTCCACAGCAAGCACAGGCTGCCTAAGACGGTTGTAGATAATAAAACTCGAGAGAAATGATGAGTGGTGAAATAGGGCAGAAGTAAACCCAGCAAGCAGAAAATTACAGACAGGAAGGGGACAAGTGGGAAGAGTACAGTACAGCAGCCAAATAAGCAAATAGAGCGTGGGGACACTATAATCATCTAACCAGGA
Source organism: Lithobates sylvaticus (assembly GCA_028564925.1). Classification (NCBI taxonomy): domain Eukaryota; kingdom Metazoa; phylum Chordata; class Amphibia; order Anura; family Ranidae; genus Lithobates; species Lithobates sylvaticus. Next base: position 520,933,197 of record CM053029.1, read on the forward strand.
AGAATATTTGAAGATAAAAAAAAATGCATGTATCTACAACTACAACTATGATTATTTTATTCTAAATGATGTGACTGTTGGTACTCAGTGATGTTTTCTATGACTTTTCCAGGTGGGTGCTTAACCACTTAAGTCCCGGACCATTTTGCTGGCCAAAGACCTGAGCACTTTTTGCAATTCGGCACTGTGTCACTTTAACTGACAATTGCACGGCCGTGCGACGTGGCTCCCAAACAAAATTGACGTCCTTTTTTTCCCACAAATATAGCTTTCTTTTGGTGGTATTTAACCACCTCTGCGGTTTTTATTTTTTGCGCTATAAACAAAAAAATAGCAACAATTTACTTTTTGCTATATAATAAATATCCCCCAAAAATATATAAAAAAAACATTTTTTTCCTCAGTTTAAGCCGATACATATTCTTCTACTTATTTTTGGTAAAAAAAATCGCAATAAGCTTTTTTTTTGATTGGTTTGCGCAAAAGTTATAGTATTTACAAAATCGGGGATAGTTTTATGGCATTTTTATTGATAATTTTTTTTTTGTAGTAATGTGGGCGATCAGCGTTTTTTATCGTGACTGCGAGATTATGGCGGACACATTGGACAATTTTGACAAATTTTTGGTACTATCAATACAGTGATCAGTGCTAAAAAATTGCATTGATTACTGTAAAAATATCACTGGCGGTGAAGGGGTTAACCACTAGGTGGGGCTGTAGGGGTTAAGTGTGTCCTAGGGTGTGATTCTAACTGTGGGGGGGAGGGTCTGTGTGTGACACATCACTAATCATTGCTCCCGATTACAGGGAGCTGTGATCAGTGTCATTAGGCAGAACGGGGAGATGCTTGTTTACATCACAATCTCCCCATTCTTCCTCACCGTGAGACGATCATGGGTATCCCCACAGACATCGGGTCCGCGGGACCCGCGATGACCGCCATGGAGTTCCCGGCCCCACACGCGCCAGCAAACCGCCTCTTAAAGGGCAACGTACAGGTACGTTAATCTGCCTGTACGTGCCCTTCTGCCGCAGTATATCTGCGTGAGGCGGTCGGGAAGTGGTTAAAGCGGTATTAAACCAAAATAAACATTTATTATTTTGCAGCTTACCATTTCTTAGATGTGACGGCTCCATTCATTTTCTTTTTTTTGCCTTTCTTTCTTCAATTTTCACCTGGTGATCCTGCCGGTAAGTCTGTTGCTTTTCAAAAGAACAAGCTCTCCAGCAGAATGTATCAGTTACAGCGTTTAGACAAACTATTTACCACTGACAGGGGTGCTTACAATAATTAGCTTTTATGTATTTAGGTAAAAGTTTTATCCCAGAAGGAAAAAAAAAAACTGTTGCTGTCACTGCTTGTGTAACTGCAGTGTGAGCTGGAGTGTCACTTCAATTTGTTAGTGCAGCTAAATCTGATAGCACATCTAACACTTCCCTCCCTCCAGACTGACAATATTGTTGTCCAAAGGTGCCCCTTTATCAAGAGTAGAGGCACTCTAATACAGGAAGTGTGTTACTGGCCAGATCACCAGGTGAAAACAGAAAAAAAACAAAAAAGCCTAAGAAAAGATAACTGATACTGTTACTACATCTAAGGCCCCTTTCACACTTGTATGACCTGAAAGTCGCACAACTTTGATGCGACTTTGCCCGGAAATTTGATGCGACTTTGCCCGGAAATTTGACACGACTTTGATGCGACTTTGATGCGACTTGAAGCAATGCCTGTGTAATCTTGAGGTCTTTGGACCTCAAGTCGCATCAAAGTCAGACCAAAGTAGTGCAGGGACTAATTTGAAGTCGCTGCGACTTAAAGTCGCACAGATATAAACGTAATCATTGGAAATCATGGGGTACGACAAATTGCAGGACAAGTCGCACAAGTGTAAAAACGGCCTAATGATTGGTAAGCTACAATTTGTTACATCTTTGGTTTTGGGTTTAATACTGCTTTAAAGTATTCCTATCATAATAGGAATATGAAGAATTATAATATTCATTCCGGGCCTCCCTGTCGTGGTTGCATGCTTATCCATGTCTATGACTCAGATTTTTACAACGAGGCAATGGCAGCCTAAATATTTTTCTTCTGAAAGATGTACTTTAAAGCCCTTGAGGTTTTTGAATGAAAAAATCCATGGATTTAATACCAAGCACAACTCAATGTGGGGAAAAAGGAAATTGCTCTCTCTATGTCACACACAAACACAACTGATAGAGCAATCAAATCTAAAAATGCAGCTCTCAGAGGCAAAGATCTCAATGTATTGTATACCGTACCTTTTTTGTACATCAATTTCAGTTATCTTCCTTGTGTACAAGAGACCTTACCAGTTAAATTAACTATGCTTGCCAAAGGAATTGGCGGACCACCCCACGCTGGGAAGTACCCTTTCGGTGGCAAGAGATGCCTTTAAGCATTCCACTATGTCACCTACACCCTCGCCTATGGTGCCATTGCTAGGCAACCCAGAATTTGTCCCGGGCCTACAGAGCCCCACTCTCCAACGCTTGGCGACGGGCACCAGACTACGCTTGTGCGATTTTTATAGGATCAGATGGCCGACTCACCTTAGAAGCAGGGACATTGGCAGCGGACCCCCCTCTGGACTTCTGGAGCGGTTTGCAGCTCCGGAACTTCTTGCGCAGTTGCTTGCGGAAACCGGGCATCTCTCGCCCACTCACAGAATTGGAGCGCATTTGCCATCGTGGGGAGCCAGAACGCCATTGTCTTTCGTTTATCTACTCCTCTCTAACCCAATCAATAGAGGGATCTGCACCCCCCTTCATAACTAAGTGGGAGACGGAACTTAATATGCACTTTACGGGCGAACAAAGACAAAAAATCCTGCACTTCGCACAGAAGGCGTCCATCGCCACCAGAGTCCAAGAGACCTGCTACAAGATTACCACCCGCTGGTACAGAACACCCACTACCCTGCACCGTATATTTCCACAGGTTTCAGACCGCTGCTGGCGTTGCGGGATTGAAGCTGGCACGATGCTGCACATATTCTGGTCCTGCCCCAAACTTACCCCTTTTTGGCGAGGGGTGACTGACACAATCAGACACCTGACCAATGTCTCCCTAGAAGGGAACCCGGCGGCCTGTCTGCTGCACATGACAGAACGACCCATTAAAAAATATAAAAAGTCTCTGACCATTCAACTTTTGAATGCGGCCAAGGCATGCATCCCGCTGTGTTGGAGATCGGAGAACCCACCGGCAAGGCCCCTCTGGTTCGCTAAAGTTAACAAATTGAGAGACATGGAGGACCTCTCAGCCACTTTGTACGATAGGGAGGAGGCCTTCCGTGAGACCTGGAGACCCTGGCAGTATTTCATATACACAGAGGAATATCTCCAAGAAATGGCACACAGTCCTGGACCCCACAGGCAGACCTCCCTACCGACGCCCCCCGGGCAGAGGACACCACCTTCCTCTTAATCTGCTTGCTCCCCCTCTTCCCCCTTTCCCCCCTTTCCTGCTCCTCCCACCCTCAAGGTCTACCCCCCCACCCCCCTCCCCATAAGCAGTATTTCACCCTTTCTCAAGTTGCCACCCACACACGAGTCCATAGGAAGATACTGATTAAAACCTGGAAATAGCGAGACCGGAAGGTCGCCCATGTGTGGGGCGTATAGATGATCGTACTAATATACTCACAATAAAATAAGTAATAGCTTATTCAGGCCAGTGACTGTTTTACCCAACGGATGTACGACCGTTCATAAGCAGGGTAGAACGTTGAACGAGTAGCCTATGCGTTCCTGTACACTGTAATGTTGCCTTAGCCTTGTATCTCTTTATACTGTTTATTAGGCAAGAAGTAGGCTCAGTCGACCCGCCAAATGTTGCCTGAACACTGTCACATCTTCTAACTCCCTGTCTTACCACTTGTATTGTAAATCGGTTGGATATGTTCTCTGTTATATTTTTGTTATGCAATTTACTTTGAAATAAAGGAATTAAAAAAAAAAAATTAACTATGCTTATTTTATTGTAGCGCTACCCCCCGAGGAGCCGCTAAAGTATATTTAGTTCTGTACTCTGCCTCTCAACCCCAAGAACAGTCTCAGCCCCTCTGGCACACCTGGCAATAGTGTAAGTGCAACAAAACCAATGAAAGACACACATTATAATAAAAGAAAAGAAATTGTCTTTACTGTGAAGTTTCTTTGAATAGAAACAAACAGTGGCAGTATACTGTATCTCTGAACAGTAGGTCAGAATACCTTAAGTAAATGAACTGTATAGCAATAACTGAGGAGCCAAAAGCGATATAACTCAATGGTATTGTCAGGCTGCTTTTAGGGGATTCCTCAACGGCAAATAACCCCAAGAGCAGAGGCAAACACTTTAATAACAACAGATCACAAATGGCAAATTTTATACCGGATTGTACATCTCTTCACTTAAATTGACTCTATGAGTCCAGACAGGAGGAGAGCAGAGGAATGACCCTCTCATGCCAGACCTCTCTCTTCTGACCCCTGACACCACAGGCCCACAAACTATAAACACTGTACTTAGTTCAGTGGTCAATGGCCTAACTTCCAAGACAGACTACCCACGGTTAGGGATGAGCCGAACACCCCCCCGTTCGGCTCGCACCAGAACCCGCGAACGGACCTAAAGTTCCTTTAAATTTCATACCTGGGGGGTGTCTATAGTATGCCTGTAAAGGGGCGCATGTTTCCCGTGTTTAGAACTGTCTCTGCGCAAAGTGTCATTTTTGAAAGTAAAAAAGCTATTTAAAATCACTCGCGGCTAATGTTAATTCACGGCTCCCGTAACACAGAGAACAGTGATTCATTGAAACTCATTCATAAAAAAAAGTCATTGATAAAAAATAAAAAAAATGAAAAAAAAAAGCGTAGGGGTCCCCCCAAATTCAATAACCAGGCCCTTCAGGTCTGGGATGGATATTAAGGGGGATCCCAGCCAAAAAAAAAAAAAAAAAAAGGCGTAGGGTCCCCCTCAAAAACCAAACCAGACCCTTGAGGTCTGGTATGGATTTTAAGGGGAACCCTAGCCAAAAAAAAATGGCGTGGGGTCCCCCTCAAAATCCATACCAGACCCTTATCCGAGCACGCAACCTGGCAGGCCGCAGGAAAAGAGGGGGGACGAGAGCGGCCCCCCCTCTCGCCTGAACCGTACCAGGCCACATGCCCTCAACATTGGGAGGATGCTTTGGGGGTCTAAGACCCCTAAAGCACCTTGTCCCCATGTTGATGAGGACAAGGGCCTCTTCCCCACAACCCTGGCCGGTGGTTGTGGGGGTCTGCGGGCGGGGGGCTTATCGGAATCTGGAAGCCCCCTTTAACAAGGGGACCCCCAGATCCCGGCCCCCCCCCCTGTGTGAAATGGTAAGGGGGTACAAAAGTACCCCTACCATTTCACCAAAAAAGTGGCAAAAATGGTAAAAATGACAGGAGACAGTCTTTGACAATTCCTTTATTAAAATCTTCTTTCTTCTTTCTTCATCCTTCGGATTCTTCATCTTCTCCTTCCTTCATCTTCTTCCATCTTCTTCTTCCATTTTCTTCTTCCTCCGATCCGCTTCTTCTTGCGCTGGTCTTCTCGTCCTTCTCGTCCGGCATCTTCTTCCGTCGGCGTCGGCGTCGGTGTCTTCTTGGGCCGCTCCGCGCAATGGGAGGCTCCCGCTGTGTGAGGCTCCGCTCCATCTGACAGGTCTTTTAAAACGGAGGGCACCTGGTGACCCCGCCCCCCTCTGACGTCATGGGGAAAGCCATCATGGAATTCCCCATGACGTCCCCGTGCGTCAGAGGGGGCGGGGTCACCAGGTGCCCTCCATTATAAAAGACCTGTCAGACGGAGCGGAGCCTCACACAGCGGGAGCCTCCCATTGCGCGGAGCGGCCCAAGAAGAGACAGAGACACCGACACCGACGCCGACGCCGACGGAAGAAGATGCCGGACGAGAAGGACGAGAAGACCAGCGCAAGAAGAAGCGGATCGGAGGAAGAAGAAAATGGAAGAAGAAGATGGAAGAAGATGAAGGAAGGAGAAGATGAAGAAACCGAAGGATGAAGAAAGAAGAAAGAAGATTTTAATAAAGGAATTGTCAAAGACTGTCTCCTGTCATTTTTACCATTTTTTTTCCACTTTTTTGGTGAAATGGTAGGGGTACTTTTGTACCCCCTTACCATTTCACACAGGGGGGGGGCCGGGATCTGGGGGTCCCCTTGTTAAAGGGGGCTTCCAGATTCCGATAAGCCCCCCGCCCGCAGACCCCCACAACCACCGGTCAGGGTTGTGGGGAAGAGGCCCTTGTCCTCATCAACATGGGGACAAGGTGCTTTAGGGGTCTTAGACCCCCAAAGCATCCTCCCAATGTTGAGGGCATGTGGCCTGGTACGGTTCAGGCGAGAGGGGGGGCCGCTCTCGTCCCCCCCTCTTTTCCTGCGGCCTGCCAGGTTGCGTGCTCGGATAAGGGTCTGGTATGGATTTTGAGGGGGACCCCACGCCATTTTTTTTGGCTAGGGTTCCCCTTAAAATCCATACCAGACCTCAAGGGTCTGGTATGGATTTTGAGGGGGACCCTACGCCATTTTTTTTTTTTTTTTGGCTGGGATCCCCCTTAATATCCATCCCAGACCTGAAGGGCCTGGTTATTGAATTTGGGGGGACATTTTTTTTTTGTTTTTTATTAATGAATGACAGCTCTCTGTGTTACAGGAGCCATCAATTCATTAGCCGCGACAAAAATTACATTTTTTGCAGGGAAAGTTCTAAGCACAGGAAACATATAGACACCCCCCAGATGTGATACTGAACCCTGGGTATGTGTGTGTGTGTTCATATAGCCACGATAACTTCAGTCCCTTCCAAGAAGAAGGCCTTGAGTCTATTAGCTGAGTATTAAAATCATGCTTTGGAAGCTTCTTGGATACAGAAAACAGCTTTACTTTTATGGAGAAATATATTACATGCCTTTTATCATAGAACAGGAAGAGAACAGGAACAAGGAGCATACAAGTACATATTTAGATACAGACGGTACATCCTTTTATTACTTTGAACCATAGAATACACACTATTATACTGCAGTGCCACCTGCTGGATAAAAAGGTATAATGCATACACTATATAGTTCCCAGTACTTTACATTACATGTTGTTGTTCTTCCAACACCCCTTCACAACAGCATGTGCTTTGTCAAATTACATTCAGCTTCTTCTGGATATAACTATGATGTTCCTTCAACAAAGGTTTGGTGAGTGCATCAGCAGTCATCTCCTCTGACAGGCAGTATTGAATGTCAATAACACCTTGCTCTTGATTGTTTCTCAGTAGGTGATATTTGACATCGATGTGTTTGGTCCTAGGATTGACTCTTTCTGATTGCGTAAGCTTTACACATCCCTGGTTGTCTTCAAAAATGGGAATTGCTTTTGACATGTCTATACCAATGTCCACAAAAAGTTGACTAATCCATATCGCTTCTTGACATGCATGTGCTGCTGCAATGTGCTCTTCTTCAGTTGAAGATAGGGAGACAGTTACTTGCTTTCAACTAGACCAACTTATGGTTCCTTCCCCATACTGGAAGTGAATCCACTTGTGGATTTTCATTTTGTTCAGTCCCTGGCCCAATCAGCATCCACATATCGGACCAGTTTTGGATTGGATGTTGATGGCAACCGTAACTTCATCTGAATTGTTCCTTTGGAGTACTGCATCACTCTTTTTACTGTGTTCCAGTCATGCTGACAGAGAACTGAGACTTTCCTGCATAGTATGCCCACTGCTGCGGCTATATATGGTCTTGTCACAGTGGCAACATATAGCAGCTTACCAATTGCACTGTGATACATGTTATTGTTGGGTAGCAAGTTTTCTGCTTCGTTGCTCTTTAGATAGCCTGGCTCCACAGAAGTTTTCACTTCCTTTGCATCTTGCATTTGGAATTGTTCCAAGATTTCAGAGATTTTCTGAGATTGGTTGAGAAGATAACTTCCATCTTCTCTCTCTGTTTGGATTCCCAGATAGTAGCTAATGTTCCCTAGCTCTTTTATTTCAAAATTATCTTTCAGCTTGTGAACTATCTGATTGTTATCCCCTTCTTGTTCAAAACAGGTTTGAATGTCATCAACATAGATAAGGATGTATATGTCTCCTTGATTCCTGGAGTAGAGACAGGGGTCTGCTTTACTTCTTGAGAATCCCTCTTTAGTAAGTACTTTGTTCACTTTCTCATCCTTGCAGATTGCTTAATACCGTAGATGCTCTTCTGTAGTTTACACATGAGATTGTCTCCTTGCTCAAACCCTGGTGGTTTCTCCATGTAGAGGTCTTCCTTAAAATCCCAATAGGAAAGCAGTTTTAACGTCTAGGGGTTTCACTTGCATGCCCTTCCTGGCTGCAACGCCAAGCACCCTGATGGTGGAGTGTTTTACGACAGGAGCGAATGCTTCATCATAGTCTTCACCAAATTTTTGTGAGTAACCCTTGTATTTGTGGATATTCCCTTCTGCATCAGACTTTACTTTGAAAGTCCACATACTTCCTATGGTTTTGTGGTTAGGAGGGAGCTCTGTGAGTGTCCAGGTTTTATTTTCTTGAAGTGACTTTAATTCTTCTTCTGCTTCCTTTTTCCAATTATTGGCTTCACGTTTTGGCAGTTTTTCTACGTTTTCCCAGGAGGTTGGTTCAAGTATGCTGTGTGTTTTGACAGTGTATGACATTGCGAGGTGGTATCCCCTTTGTAGTCCGAGTGGATCATCTGACTTCAGGCACTTCAGCAGGGTCTGGTGGGGAACTTGATTTAGGCAATGTGAGTTCCATCTCTTGTTCTGACTGCTGCAAAGGTTTGCTTTGGTTGATTTTTTCTTCTGGTTTGCTTGGTATATTCACTTCACAGCTTTCAGTGTTCAGTGTTTATGATGATGGGCTCTCATCAAAATAAACACTATGGCTTATTGTTACTATGTCAGTCTTTGGGTGTAGGATTCTGTAACCCTTAATTTCCTCACTGTAGCCTACTAAAATTCCCTCTATGGCTCTGTTCTCCAGCTTGGATCGCTCACTTGGAATATAGGCATATGCTTTATATCCAAACGCTCGGATGTGCCCTATGCTAGGCTTTGATCCATGCCACTTTTCAAATGGAGTACTTTTAATGGCTCTTGAGGGTAGTCTGTTCTGTAGGTAGGTTGCAGTCATAAGTGCTTATCCCCAGTACTTGTGAGGTAGGTTGGCATCTGACAACATGCATCTGGCCATTTCTATAATGCCCGGTACCCACAGCCGGAAATTCCGACCACAAAATCCGTCTGATTTTTTCCGACGGATTTTGTCCGACACTGGTGTTGCATACACACGGTCGGACAAAGTTGTCGGAAAATCCGATCATCCTGAACGTGGTGACGTTCGTTGCGTATGACGGGACTACGTAGAGGCTAGTAGCCACTAGCTTTGGTCTTGTAATGTGATCTGAGCATGCGTGGCACTTTGTGCTTCGGAATTCGCTACACACGATTGGAAAAAGTCCGATAGGACTTTGTTGTCGGAAAATTTGAGAGCAGGATCTCAAACTTTTTCCATCGTAAAAAGTCCAATGGAGCCCACACACGGTCCAAATTTACGACAACATGGTCCGATAGGACATTTTCCGTCGGAAAATCCGACCGTGTGTACGGGGCATTAGAGTGCGATTTTTCTTTTCTGCTACACCGTTTTATTCAGAAGTGTATGGTGTCTCTTCAGATACGAGGCCACTTCTTTGCTTATGTATTCTCCACCATTGTCGGTGCGTATTTTTCCTGGTTTCTGTTGGAATTTGTTGCTAGACATATAGTTACATAGTAGGTAGTCTAACCTATGTGTGTGATTATATGTCAGTATTACATTGTATATCCCTGTATGTTGCGGTCGTTCAGGTGCCTATCTAACAGTTTTTGAAACTATTGATGCCCCCCGCTGAGACCACCACATCCTTGCCGCTCTTACAGTAAAGAACCCTCTACGTAGTTTAAGGTTAAATCTCTTTTCTTCTCATTTTAATGAGTGGCCACATGTCTTGTTAAACTCCCTCCTGTGAAAAAGTTTTATCCCTATTGTGGGGTCATCTCACCAGTATGGTATTTGTAAATTTAAATCATATCCCCTGTCAAGCGTTTCTTCTCCAGAGAGAATAAGTTCCATGCTCGCTACCTTTCTTCATAACTAATGTCCTCCAGACCCTTTATTAGCTTTGTTGCTCTTCTTTGTACTCGCTCCGTTTCCAGTACATCCTTCCTGAGGACTGGTGCCCAGAACTGGACAGCATACTCCAGGTGCGGCCAGACCAGAGTCTAGTAGAATGGGTTGAATTATCGTTTTATCTCTGGAGTTAATCCCTTTTTTAATGCATGCCAATATTATGTTTGCTTTGTTAGCAGAAGCTTGGCATTGCATTCCATTGCTGAGCCTATCATCTACTAGGCCCCCCAGGCCATAGAAAGCCATAGTTCTGTCCTCATAGTGGCCATTTTGTAATGGGACTACGTGTCCCAAGATGCATTGCTGCAGTACTCCTTGAGTGTCATTGGTTCCCTCCCCCTGCCAATGAGGAAGCAGGGGAGGGAGCAGAGTGAGCAGCTTTGTCTGTGTGTGTCTCCCACTCACTGCACCGTGAAAAGAGGAGAAGGAGGGGGTAATTCCCCCTGCAGGAGCTGACAGGCTGTGTCTCCCTTGTGAGAGCCTGTGTTAATCCTGGCAGTGGCCGTAGAAAGATGCTACATTAATATAATGTCGTTGAATGAAGGATCAAAGGTGCTCACCCCCAGAGGGGTCACTGGAAATAGACAGGTTCTCCCAAAGTAGTACAGGGGCTGCCAGTTACACAAGCATAGTTCCACGCACACTGACAATTAAGGCTCAGTCTAGGGGATGTCTTGTTAGTATTTATTGCTGAAGAATTTTAACAGGAGAGGGGTTCAGGGTCACAGGGTACTCCAAAATAATAAACAGCAATAATGGGAGGACAAACTTCTTGCTAATCTTTAATAACAGCTTTTCCTGAGGTACCAGGGAATGGCCAGTATATCTACGATGCTATTAAAGCAGCCCCAGTCCATATAGCATCCTCTGGTGCTTGGTTTACTTCTGGCATTTGCACAACTCATGCCCCGTACACAAGATCAGAAATTCGTAAAGCAAAAGACAGATGAGAGCTTTTGGTTGGAAAATGCGACTGTGTGTATGCTCCATCAAACTTTTGCTAGCCGAATTTCCGCCAGCAAAAGATTGAGAGCAGGTTCTCAATATTTCGGTCGGAAAAAGAAAAATTCCGATCTTCTGTACCAATTCCGACGCCCATAATTCCTAACCATGCTTCGGAAACAATTCGACGCATGCTCGGAAGCATTGAACTCCGATTTCTCGGCTCGTCGTAGTGTTGTATGTCACCGCATTCTTGACGGTCGAATGTTCAGCAAACTTTTGTGTGACCGTGTGTATGCAAGCCAAGCTTGAGCGGAATTCTATCGGAAAAATCATCCACGATTTTTCAGATGGAAAATCCGCTCGTGTGTACGCGGCATTATACTTTAATTTCCAGATTTAATTTCCAGTTGAACTTGACAGAAATCTATATTGCCATCAAGGTCATTGGACATGAAGGCTGTCAAGATAGCTTTGGAGGACCATATGCATACTCAGGCCATCCCTTATGGCTTTCTGTATTGGGGTACCTTTGAAGCATGTGGTGGGACTCTACATATAGAACAAATTCATCATGATTTATGTATTTACAGACATACAAATATACACATATAAATATGGGTTGTTCATTTTCAAAATAAATCTATTTATTTATAAAGATGAATTTTAGATTCCATATAATAGCATACTATTATGAAACAATATGGGCTTTCACTTCCCTGATGAAACTATTTTTAATTCCAGACCTTTGTTGTTTGGGAACACACTTCCTTTAAAAGGGAGTATGCTTCACAATGCTTTACTGTGAAAAAAGAAAGAAATATCAAGGAGATGTTCCATAGATATTTTGCCAATCTCTATATTTCTCCTTCCAGTAATATTTCTGAAATGGGAAATGGAAGTAATTATAATACAGGCAAGCATTTTAGAAAACATTGCCTTAATATTTTAAGGGTGAATTCCTCCACTTGTACAGATTCTCAATGTTGCAGAAAACTCCTCAAAAAGCATTTGAGCATGCATTTGTCAGTACATAACATTACATGAAAGCTTATTCTACTTGAAACCAAGTTCAAACAAATTAATTTATTCATTAAAGGTTATATTTTATATTGCAGTCAAATTTTAAAAATGTATGTAAAACCAATTTCTGAACTCTCATTTGCTCCTGATAAATCTGCTAAAATATACTATTAAAGAAAATACTTGTTAATCCTGCCAGCAATAATGTACATTTAAAAAAAAAAAAAAAAAAAAAAAAATAATATATATATATATATATATATATATATATATATATATATATATATATATATATATATATATATATATATATATATATATATATATATATATATTGCATATAGTATGAAAAAAATACTTGTTAATCTTGCCATAAATCCAGTGCTGTCCTGTGCACTATACAGTCTTAATATGTTATCAGGAACCATGTTAAGACTACATTAAAGGAACAATACTATGTCTCATGCTAAATTGATAGCTCTTGAGTCAAACACGATTCCTAAATTTGAAAAAATATGGCAGCCATGGATAGATAACTTTTTATCTCCATCATTTGACTTGCAAGTGCTTTTGCCATGGTAGTTGATTGAGAAGATATCATCCTGAATACATTCATTTCAGAAATAGTGGCGGCTCTTGGCCCAATTCTGCGGATTCCTTTCCCTCCCCTCTTTTTTTTCTTCCTTTCCTTTTTTCTCTTTATATCTTTTTATTTCTCTCTCACCTTCTTTCACTATACTCATACTCACATATCATTATAAAATATGCATACAAGTTGTTCCTATCTAATTATAGTTCCGAGGATTACATCTAACTTTGCAAGATCCTTGATTTACAAATTCTTAATGATATTTTTGTTTATTAGTTAAGGATTTACTAATAATTTACCATGTATGTCTTTAAATGCATTCAGATAATGATAATAATACATTTGGATCTGTGTGAGTAAACTTCATTACCTTGATTGTATAACCATTATTGTAACTAATATGTATGTCATTTGTACTTGCAATAAAATCTTTTAACACGAAAAAAAAAAAAAAAGACTACATTAAGGGGAGTTCCATTTAAAAAAAATAAAATAATTGCATAATACCATAAAAAAGCCACGCATTTTGTAATTTAATTAAAATCACCTTTCCAATTCAAATCTGAAGCTGCTGTAATTTTCTAAAACTGCCCAACAATGAAATGCAATATGGCAACCTGGATGTATCCTGTACACATCTGGTGTACAGAACACCACCAGAAATGTTTTTTTTCGGTTTGTGTGATTGGCTCCGAGATTTTTTAGACATCTGCACTAAGATACAAATAAAATTTTAGACATCCTCTGCAAAAAGGAATTTAATATATAGTGAAATACTGCCCACATGCTAATTAATCTAAAGTGATACAGACACAGCAACTTTCATTAGGCACAAAGTGTACTAGGTAGTTAAAATGAACCAGGTTATTCCATTCAGAATCAGTCTGGAAAGGATATAGTTGAACAAACAGCTTTTTTCTTCAGAACAGAAAAAGGTAGGAATCTGCTATAAAGTTTGATAGAATCCTTGCAAAGTACATAGATCACCCACAGGATGATTGTTTGATTGATTTTTGTATTCAACAAAGTACAGTATCTATATGATATACTGTTTTACATTTATTTTACTCAATATATTTACCTTCAAAATAAAAATAACATTTACAAAAAATTGTTAAGTGAGATTGACTGATTTGACATACTCCCGACAGTGGCAAGGTATGGGGCCCACAGCTGGGTATCCTTAGATAATACATTTTTTTTAGTAGGTAGAGAATATGGTTGCTTATTTTGACTGGAAAGGAAATGCAAAAAATCTGAGAAGAAAAGAGATAAATTAGAGGAGAAAAAGTGATAGATGAAAAGCAAAAGACATTGAGGAAAGAAGAACAAAAATGGGATGAGGGAGTTGGAAAGGAGTAAATTCTCTGTATGTCTTCAATATTATATCCCTTGTGCCATTATTTGTTTTTCATAATAGTGATTGTCATACAGTGTCATAAGGTCTTCCAATTATAGGCAACCAGTCAAATCCAAAGTCTTTAAAAGCGATCCAACTGTAAAAAACTTTATTGGTACGATTATTCCTCCACACATATGGAATCTGCTGTTAATATCCATTGATCTATAATTGGTGTAGCCAGTAAACATCTAAAGATATGTTTTTTTTTTTTAATATGCACCTGGAGTATGCTGTCCAGTTCTGGGCACCAGTCCTCAGGAAGGATGTACTGGAAATGTAGCGAGAACAAAGAAGGACAGCAAAGCTAATAAATGGTCTGGAGGATATTAGTTATGAGGAAAGGTTGCGAGCACTGAACTTATTCTCTCTGGAGAAGAGACGCTTAAGAGGGGATATGATTTCAATATACAAATACCATACTGTTGACCCCACAATAGGGATACAACTTTGTTGCAGAAGGAAGTTTAACAAGACACGTGGCCGCTCATTAAAATTAGAATTAAAGAGGTTTAACCTTAAACTGTGTAGAGGGTTCTTTACTGTAAGAGCGGCAAAAATATGGAATTCCCTTTTACAGGCGGTGGTCTCAGTGGGGAGCATCAATAGTTTCAAGAAACTATTAGATAAGCACCTGAACGACCACAATATACAGGGATATACAATGTAATACTGACATATAATCACACACATAGGTTGGACTTGATGGACTTGTGTCTTTTTTCAACCTCACCTACTATGAAACTATGTAATATTAAGTCCAGATGTCAAGATCCAAACCCAGGTTTTCATCTGCATGGTGCATTGACTCTACTGAGTCATCAAAAGCTCTGGACAGCTCCTTCCCAGATCTCTTCATTAGGACATAGTTTCTTCCCCCCCCCAAACTTCCTATTTAAGCCATACATCTGGACTTCCTGTTTGTCAAATTATTTTGCTCTTGCCAGTATCTTGCGCTTTGTTGCTTTGATACACTGTATCCCTATTTACTGCTACTTGTGTAGCAACCCTTGGCTGCTGATTCCTGCACTACTCTTTGTTGCTCTCCATTTCAAATCTGATACCTTTGGCTACTTGTAGGCAGGTTGCCTATTGAAATGTTTAGTTAGTGGGGGTAAAGAGTTAATGTGTGTACTGCTGTTCCCGGGCTTTTTGGATCCAGACTACCCACTGATTATATAACTATGGGGAAAGGCCGGGTTTGGCGCCTTTTCTCTAGGCAGCACCGAGCAGGACATGCTGTGATTACTGTGGAGGAGGACTGCTGCGCCTTGCAGTCTGTCGGAGGCAACAAGGATCCAAAGATCAGCCAAGACTTGGAGAACGCCAGCTATGGACTTCTACCTTTTAGAGGTATGCCTGGGCAGCCAACTAAGAGTACATAGGGATCTTTTAAAGCTAATGCTCACAATGGACTGTAACACTGAAAGACTTTTGTGTATGGTGTTCCTCTCTGAAGAATTCTGCTAGCCAGTGTGATGTCAGATTTCACATAAATCTTGCAAAGTTACAGTAAAGGGTGGAAAATGCATTTGTGTGTGGACATTCCTTTAGTTTCAGATATTAAAGTATAAGTAATAGGTATAAGGCAAAACTAAATTTTTTTTAGTTTTGGATAGAGTGGAGAGGGATTAGAACTTCTGTCAGTTTTTATTGCTGTCTGTGCAGAAGATTCACCCTATTTGTCCTGTTTACCATTAAGGCTTGGTTCACGCTGATGCGATGTGCGATATCTCATGTGATTCGCACCGCACTGCAGTGCAAATCACATGCGATGTCTGTGCAATGCAATTTCAGCCATACAGATAGTATGACTTAATTTGCATCGCATTTGGACCAAACTCGCACAGGACCCTTTTTTTGGTCTGCACCAGGACCAAATCACATGGGTGTTCACACCCATGCGATCCGATTCATGTCCGAACTCACGGTTCGCGATGGGAACTGCCTTGTGAGTAAGGTGGGAATGCAGGAATCCACAGTGGATTTGCAGGGTTTCCGCATCACACCAGTGTGGACAGAGCCTGAAAATGAAAGTAAAGAAAATCCCAAATTTTGGGTTGTCCTCAGAAAAATTATAGAGGGCAAATCTTCCAATGGTGACACTAGTTCTGGTGACCTGAGGGGCCCCAAGGGATTCCCTTAATTTACAGGGATTTCCTCTTAGTTCCTGACAAGGGAAATCTATGAAAATGAACACGGATGGTAAAAAAAAAATTGAAATGGGTTACAATTCTCCCTTACTCTATCCAAAAATAAAGGTTTGCCTATAGTTCTACTACTTTAAGGCCAACAGCCAGGAATGTCATGACCGAGCCTATATCCAGGAGTACAGCCAGGAGTGTGACACAGCATGGTGGAGGGTTCAATCTACAGCAGATGTCCTATCCAAGAAGAAGCAGGTAGGGGACTAGTACAGTTTGGGCCAACACCTGACCAATCCACAAGCTCCATTAACATGCTGCATAAGCTCTGCATAACTGAGCATCTATTGTTCCCTTTTCTATGAAGAAAAAGGATCACATTATTCTTGCTTGTCTTGCAATGTACAGTATATTTGGTTTAGTAGTGGCATAGAGGACTTTGACCTGGAAGTGAGACAATATGAATAAGTAAAATCTCTAATCAGGAATGACAATCTGCCCACCTTTGTTATCTTTGCCAGACTGTCAAATCTAGAGATCTGCATATTTATAGCCACCCATTCTTTGTAAGGTGAGGGCAGTGCAAAGTGCAAAACTGAGATACAAAGTGTAACAACACACAGCAACCAAATTTAATTTTACAAAAATCAAATGACTGAAGTTAAATTCTAGAAAATTACAGTTGTTATTGCCCTAATGAACAGTCCTGATTTCTAACCATACCATACTTTGGAATAACAGTAACCTGTACTTTTATGGCAGTTTTTGTTGGTGTGTTTTACGTATATGTGCAGTGCTGACCCCCAGAGGGACTGCTAAGAGTCTCCCATGCTAGTACAGAGGCTGCCTGCCACAGAAACAGTTCCATGAGCACTGACAATACAGTCTTATTATTAATTTAGATTTAGGGGTTTAGGATATCCCACATTGATATTAGAAATAAACAGGAGGACAAACGTCTAGCACAAATCCTTATAGCTTCTGTAATATTGGGGGTTCTTTAATAGCTTCTGTGTAGAGCACACCAGTGAGCAGAGTCCACGCCAGTCATGCCATTTAAGGGCTTGTTGGCCCACTTTTATTAAAGAAAGAAAATGTTCATTGAGAATTCCGACGCAAGGGGTTTCAAAATTGCTACGGCAGTAACGTAATAATAAACGAAAAAATACTGCTGTTTAGGATTTACGCTTCAGCCCTCTTGGCCATATAACAGAGTTCCCGTACAACTACTGTACCTCTTTTCAGCTAGCTTGCTGCTCAGCCAACAGCTTTGGGCCCTCTGACTATACCCTGCAGACATGCATGCTTCTCCCTTGCTTGCCTGGACTCCTTGGGAGGGTGGAGCCCAGAACTCTAGTCCTGACTCTGCTATAAGCCTAGGACCCACCTGCTCTATCAACCAGCCAGGTACCCAAAACCAGGTCCAGGATTGGAGATTCCGTCCCACCCATAACGCTATGGAATCTCCGGGCTCCAGGTCCCCAACTGGATTTTACAAACTTTGGAGGAAACTGATAAAACAGATTCCTCCACATTAAATACCCCTGGAGCCCCTCAACCTGTCTATTTGAGAACCCTGGGCGACAATTACCAGGACAGGGAACTGTACTGTCACACTTCAGACACACATGAAAGTCCCACAGTAGGTCTTACTCACATTGTCCCAGAAGCTTGTGGGGAGGTGAAGCGTGGTGCGGTGGCAGTAAACGCTCAGAGTCCAGATGCAGTAACAGAACTGTATTGAAGTTAAAGTTCATAGAGCACAACTACCAAGCAGGAAGACAACCCGACGGGGCGCACTCACAGAATGTTGCAGCGAAGAGTTTCGGAGGAGGTCTTGGATGCACTAACAGCATCTGTTTTGGGGGGTGGATTGCGGCCTGGCTGGTCTGTACCCAAACAAAGGGGTTTTCAGGAAGGATGGTGTGTCCCTGTACTTTCCCTACTTTTCTGGAATCCATTCACTGTCCCTGACAGACAAGTGACCTGTCCCTACACTACCCACACCTGAAACGTGTGCCAGGCCCAGGAGCCAGGGTCTTAAATAGACTCAGCCTTCCTCAAGATGGCAGACAGAGTCACATGAGCTGCTAGCATCCAATCGGATAGCTGATCAGTGACCCAGGAAATCATAGAGGAACCATGTTCTGCATCTGGCAATACTTGTTCTATGAGTACTTTAGGCTTGTGCTGACTATATGATGATCTGTATCTTTAATGTTATATGTTGATTTGGATGCTAATGTGTATTTTTCACATTATCCACCAAAACTACTCCTGATGAAACGTTACCGTGAAACGCATTGAGAATTCACATCCAGAACAATATGTTATGACTAAGATCTATTCTCATTTGTCTGTATTTTAAAGTTCTCCTACATAGCTATCTATGAACCATCATTTTATGTGATATGGTATCTGACAAAGGCTATGGAGGTTTGGTAACAGTAATGCTCTTTTTACATTCCTCTTTTAATATGTATACTCAATAAAAATAGCTTTTTTGCATATTGTGAGTGTGGTCCATTCCTGAGATTTTCACCTTTAACCACTTCAATACCAGTTACTTACCCCCCTTTTATTTGTTTCTGTTATAACATTTTGTAAAAAAAGTAAGTTTTCTCCTTCACTGATGGGCACTTATAAGCTGCACTGATAGGCACTGATAAGGTGGCACCAATGAGATGGCACTGATAAGGTGGCACTGATGTGCACTGACGATGGGCACTGATATGCAGCACTGATGAGCATTGATAGGCGGCACTGATGTGCACTAATAGGCGACATTGATGGGCACTGAAAAGCTGCACTGATGGGTACTTATGAGTGGCACTGATAGGCGACACTGATGGGCACTGATAGGCATCACTGGTGGCACTGGCAAGCATTTTTAATGAGCATTGATTGGCATATCTCTGGTGGTCTAGGGCGGCATACCTGGTGCTCCTGTGTGGTGGCCATCCCTGGAGGTCCTAGTGGCATCCTGGTGGTCCTGGGCAGGCATCCGTGGGGGGCTGTGGGGGACATGGCTGATCACGTGGTAAAGAGCCTCCGTCAGAGGCTCTTTACCAAGATCGGTGATGCTGTGTGTCAGACTGACACGCCGAACCACTAATAGCCGCGCTGCAGCACAGGTGCAGTCCTTGAGAACTCTTGTAACATGCACCTGCCTATAAGCTTACTGCCACCCATCTTCCACATGACACTCTTCAGTGAAAGAGATAAAAGATCTGTCTCCAGACCAGAACTCCGGGACAGTGCCCCAAAATCCCTATAACAATCTTCTCCATGCCCTTTGTCCATCACCAGCTGAAGCCCAATTGCAATTCCTGTCTCACAATAGCTGCCTCCCACAGACAGCAGCCGCATTAGAAGTGGGGTCCTCCTCACAGAGGAAAAACACTCAACTATTTATCACCTCCCCTGCCACCTGCTGAACACCCCCTTCCAGGGATTGGCTGAGTTGTGATAAATATTCAGTGCTTAGGAAACCCTGACCAGACCAAAAAAACAAATCTTTTCTCCACTGCCCAGTGAAGCCAAAAACTAAATTAAAAAGAGGCAGGGTGCTACATACAGTATGTACCGTATATACTCGAGTATAAGCCGAGTTTTTCAGCACATTTTTTTGTGCTGAAAATGCCCCCCTCAGCTTATACTTTTTCTGCAGCAGAGAATGACATTTTTCGACCTGATTTTGGGGCCCCGTATCTCGGGGCCACTTGGTGCTAGGAACCCCAAATTTGGTGTGCAAACCCAATGGAACTAGCACTATAACATATCAAATGGGATTTCCTATCACCAAGTGGCCCCGAGATACGGGGCCCCAAAGTCAGGTCGGAAAATTTCATTCTCTGCTTCAGAAAAGTGCTTGACATTTTCCGAGCCGACTTTGGGGCCCTGTATCTCTGGGCCACTTAGTGATAGGAACCCCATATTTGGATATGTTGTAGTGCTAGTTCCACTGGGTTTGCACACCAAGGTTGGGGTTCCTAGCACCAAGTGGCCCTGAGATACGGGGCCCCAAAGTCAGTCAACTGTGTCCATCTGCAGCAATGTCATTTCGGGACCCTTTGGGTCCAGAGACCCCAAATTTTGGCTGCAGCTAGGGGCATCTAGGAACCCTTAAATACCAAGTTTGAAGTTCAGGGGACCTATGGCTATAAATGGGCACAGTGAGGCATGCAAATGGGCACAGTGAGGCTGCAAATGGGCATTGTTGACCCTCTTTTCCACTTACAGTAGCTGCGCTTATCTCACCCTAGGCTTATACTCGAGTAAATACTTTTCCCAGTTTTGTGGTAAAATTAGGTGTCTCAGCTTATATTCGGGTAGGCTTATACTCGAGTATATACGTTATGTATCATGTTTTTGTCAAGCCTCTCCAGTTTGCCGCATAGTAAGAATGTACCAAGGCAAGAAATGAAAGGAGTCATTGTATCTTATATCAAATGGCATCGTTAACTGCCACATTGGACAGGGCATCAGTGTAAAAGTCATACATCTTCTTTTCTAACCCACCACTAAATTTGTTCATAAGATCACATGAATACTTACACTTTTCTTTAATAATATAAAGTCATTCTGAATGCTCTTAGAAAGATATAATATGAAATCCACAATTTTGAAATTTTTCATCTCTTTCCTAACATAATAAAAGTAACATGAGGTTTTAACCTCTCTTCTATAATTATCTAAAATTGGGCAGCTCATGAAAGAATGCTATGAAATATTATATTAATAATATACTCCCTCACTGTGTATAATGAATATTGTTTTACATTTTCTACAGAACTTGGCTCATCCATTTCATCTCATCCTCATTATCAGAACACCTCTGTCTAGTTTTACGTAACACCCTTTGCCAAAACGAAGAGCCTAGCATTACCTTGCACTGGAAGTTAGCCAAAAATTCCAATGCTGAAAACTATTTGCTTCCTTGTGCTAAACCAGATAAGATAAAACCTAAAACCTCAATACAAGTGAAATAATTTGTATCAATATAAAATAGTACACTTTCTAAATTTAGCTACATATGCTATGGATTTACCTTGGACATGTATTGGAAGGACAAGAGCAGGGTGCGGTCCAGCGTTACATGCAATTGGCCTGGGAGTATATCGGATGTTGGACTAGATGGAGAAGATCATTTGACAGTAAAGTAGTTGTTACAATGTCACCAGCACATAATAAAATCTTCTAGATTATACTATACCTCATCTCACTTCCTGCTAGTAAATATCCCCAGATGTGTAGTTTATATGATTTACTGAGGTGCATACCTTACTAGACACTTTGTGTTGTGGCTGATACTGACTCTTATCACAACATTATGTATACTTTTATTTACTGTACATTTATATACAGTATATTCTGTATATATACTTACACCAATCACTTTTTTCGTTCCAAACCAGTGCATCAGTAAAAAAGGTCAATTTATATAGTGATGCCAAAATGTGCTGACCTCTACATAGATCCTCTGTTTGTTGGAGGTCTTGGAAAATTGGGAGTCCCAAGTGCATGCCTTGGCTGTGACCTGTTCTGAATTCACTTCTTTACTCAGAATGACCATATACTTTCAATAGTGATGTTGTATAATGTTTTAATAATGGTATTATTTATTATTAACACTATGCAAATGAGTGTGTAACAGAAGCATTGCTTCTATGTTGGGAATTTCCGCAATATAATTTTCAAATTTATGTCAGAAAAATAACATATATCAACAGTGTACTTATTCTCAAAAAGTCTGAGATTCCTACAGCTACCAATTAGATTAAGGCTTTCATATTTCAATTTACAACTGGCTAAAGACAATCCTTGTTTTAACGGTAACTAACTGAATTTTTACCTAAAATACAGTTTGGGTATTTGGCAGTCAAGAGCTGCAGGAATGCTTCTTTAAATGGTTTCAGCTAGTTTTTTAACCACTTAAGGATAGAGCCTCTTTCTGAGATTTGTTGTTTACAAGTTAAAAACTGTTTTTTTTGCTAGGTTGCTAGTTGCAATACTTTCTGTCACACCATATTTCCGCAGCGGTCTTACAAGCACACTTTTTTTGGAAAAAAATACACGTTTTTGAATTAAAAAATAAGACAACAGTAAAGTTAGCCCAATTAAATTTTTTATATTGTGAAAGATAATGTTACGCCGAGTAAATTGATATCCAACATGTCACACTTCAAAGTTGCGCCCGCTCGTGGAATGGCGACAAACTTTTACCCTTAAAAATCTCCATAGGCGACGTTTAAAAAATTCTACAGGTTGCATGTTTTGAGTTACAGAGGGGGTCTAGGGCTAGAATTTTTGCTCTCGCTCTACCGATGGCGTCAATACCTCACGTGTGAGGTTTGAACACCGTTTTCATATGCGGGTTCTACTCACGTATGCGTTCACTTCTGCACGCGAGCGCATTTAAAAAAAATAATTCTTATTTATTTTACATTTTATTTTTTATTTTGACACTGTCCTTTTAAAAAAAAAAAAATGTGCCACTTTTATTCCTATTACAAGGAATATAAATATCCCTAGTAGAAAAAAAAGCATGACAGGACCTCTTAAATATGAGATCTGGGGTCAAAAAGACCTCAGATCTCATATTTAAACTAAAATGCAATAAAAAAATTTAAATTTGTCATTTGAAAAAAAAAAAAAAGGCCCTTTAAGAGTTATGGGCAGAAGTGACGTTTTGATGTCGCTTCTGCCCTGCAATGGTATGGAGACGGGTGGGGGGCTCTCTCTATACCTAACACAGAAGAGGACCAGATCGCCTCCGCCGCTGCCGATGGCTCTGGTTAGCGGCAGAGGGCACCGGAGAGCGATAAAAGTGATCTCACGGTGAATCTTCCACAGAGACCACTACTATCAGAAACCGGACCGCCCGCTGAAGAAGAGGATACCGGGGTTATGGCAGCTAGCTGCTGCCATAACAAAGATATCTCTCTTCAAAGAGAGGATGTATTTCGGCTTGCGGTGGTCCGTAAGTGGTTAAAGTATAACTAAAGGCAAAACATTTTTAAGTTTTGGATATAGTGTAGAGAGGAAAAATACCTCTCAGTTTTTATTGCTGTTTGTGCCCCCGTTAAGGACATTCACCCTTTCTATTTGTCCTGTTTACTATTATCATTGAAAGTGAAAGTAAAAGAAAATTCCAATTTTGGGTTGTCCCAAGAAAAGTAATAGAGGGGAAATCTTCCAATGGGGACACTAGTTCTGGTAACCTGGGGGTCCTCAAAGAAATCCTCTTATTTTGCAGGAATTTCCTCTCACTTCCTGTTTGGCTATGGTACCAGAAGTGAAGCAAAATCTCTGCAATGGGACACAGATGGTGAAAAATTATCTGACAGTGGTTAGAATGCTCCCTAGCTGTATCCAAAATGAGGGGGAAAAAAAGTTTTGCTTATAGTTCTACGTTTATCCTGTAGATAAATGGGCAGGCACAATCATAATCATATTACGAAATTGACTCCAGCTTTGTTTCTGTTTCTTCTTGCCGAAGGATGACATTTTGCTGAAGCTCAGGGCTCCTGAACAGCAGTAAATCTTTAGGCTGTCAACAGATTGGCCTCTACAAATTTGGCACAGTGCCTAAAAATAGAGAACAACTGAGCATGTGCATAGCAGGGTGAGACAGTGTATTACTAAATTTTAAACAGTATGGGCGCTTATTTTTAATCAACATTTTAGAGAACCAAGGATTGGGACTTTAAAGGCGCAAATAAACAAATAATTAAATACAAAAATAGATTTATTGAAAAGTTTTGACACAACAACATAATTGACATCATATGTCTAGAACAATATTAAAAACAGTACATCACTGAATAAAGATGAAAATTGGCAAATGTTTAGTATATCTCAACATGTTTCGCCCTTATTAGGGCTTCTTCAGGAGAACTGAACAATGTCATACAATATTCACTGAAACAAGAAAGATAGGATCAGATACAAAGCACATCAAATAACACATATAAGTGAATTAACATAGAATGGTGATCATAGAGAAAAATGAATGGGTGGAGCTATGAACTCCAAAGCTGACCTGTGTGTCCAAACAGGATGTCTCGCAGTCCACTAAAATGTTGAATGCGTGAGATTCATTAAATGCATCATAGAGAGGGAGATAGCAACCAAGACCAAACAAGTCTCCTACATCTTAATATATCCAATAGATGGATTCCGAGACTTGTTTGGTCTTGGTTGCTATCTCCCTCTCTATGATGCATTTAATGAATCTCACGCATTCAACATCAAAACTTTTCAATAAATCTATTTTTGTATTTAATTATTTGTTTATTTGCGCCTTTAAAGTCCCAATCCTTGGTTCTCTAAAATCTTGATTATTTAAAGGGATGCGGCGTTACAATTCATTGTCTCAGCAATCTAGCTCATAATCCAAATCTTCACTTATTTTTAATGTTTTACATAGCTATACCTGCAAATAGGACCAGCATGAAATGATCTAGTAGGACTTAATTTTCTGACTAAAGTGCCATTTTAACACCTAGGCCAATGGTTGAGGTGCATTAACAAGTGCGCATGTTAATTACCTATTTCCAAACCAGCACACCTAAAGCACAGTAGTGCATTGTAGTGCACTGCATCATAAGTGTCTTGTTTCACCACATTGGGTGCCATAGAAAATAAATGGTGCTGCAACATGCTAACACATGTATAGTGCAATGGCTTGTGTTGTTATATTGAATACATTATAGTACTACACCCCAGGTGTGAATTGGGCCTACTGTAAGTGCCATTCACCTTTCTTATCCTCTAGAGAACTCTTAAATTTGAAATATATGGCATGGCATGTCTGAGTAAAAAAATCTCAGGCTTTCTGTATAATACCTAGAAAAAAGGAAAGTGAAATAGTTGCTTATAAAAGCCAATGAAATTCTAAGCTACTGTCTGGATGACATCATCGTTATCTTTCTTTTATTCTTTTTCATGAGTTTCTATTGTTACTATAAAAACTTCCAAACAGCTTGAGTCTTTTTTATTTTATTTTTGTTTTACTTCTTTTCATATGGATTCGGTTGGATCTAACTCTGAACCTTGGTGGATTTCTTATATATAATATAATATAATATATAAATATATAATATATATTAGCTGTGCTTCTAACCTGGTCACCAAGAATAACCTGTTCCTTTTGACAAGTCTGCTATAAGATTACTGGGCTTTATGTTTTTGTGCCCAATTACACTAATGCCCCGTACACACGGTCGGATTTTCTGACGGAAAATGTCCTATCGGACCATGTTGTCGGAAATTCCGACCGTGTGTGGGCTCCATCGGACTGATCCTGCTCTCAAATTTTCCGACAACAAAGTCCTATCGGACTTTTCCCGATCGTGCGTAGCGAATTCCGAAAGGACAAAGTGCCACGCATGCTCAGATCACATTACAAGACCAAAGCTATTGGCTACTAGCCTCTACGTAGTCCCGTCGTACGCAACGAACGTCACCACGTTCAGGATGGTCGGATTTTCCTACAACTTTGTCCGACCGTGTGTATGCAACACCAGTGCCAGACAAAATCCGTCGGAAAAAATCTGACGGATTTTGTGGTCAGAATTTCCGACCGTGTGTACGGGGCATAACAGTTTCCATTTTTTTTATTTAATCCATATGAGTATGAGCCATTGTGACCTTATAAAATTTCATTTTTTTCTGATTGCTGTAGTTTTGAAACTGTGTTGGGGTTATATTATGTGGTCAATTTGCTAGTGGAGGTTCTTCTTGGTTCTTCCATAAGCAGCACAGAATGAAGCTATTAGCTCCTCCATTTTCTTTATGGCACAGCACTTCAGAGTTATATATCTACTTCCAGTGTCTTTATTACAACACAGTCATTGTAGGTTTCCACTGGATAAAAACTTGGAATATGAATTGCGTAGAGCTTATCTGACCAGGGCTAACTCACAGTTTGATTTAGAGGCAGGATTGACTTGCCCGTAGAAGCAAAATCTCACTAGAATTGTGGAATGTCCCATGAGATCTGTGGTTCACTTTAATTAAATATTTTTTTACTATATGTTAATATTGTTTGAAATAACCCATAATTCATAGGGATACAAAAAATAATAATTATGGGGATTTAATCATTATTTTTCAGAGGTGATATACTGTATATGTTTCCATAGTTACGGTAAGGTGTTTGGGGGGGTATCCTGTAAAATGCCCTTAAATCAGAAGGAAAATCATTTCGTTATAGACAAAAGTGACATTGAGTGGCCCTGTAACCCAATGTTCAACCATTCTGCCTATAATTACATCACAAATAACATTCCATAACAGGGAATGAGATCATGAAAACAAATTGAAGGCAGCTGGGAATTGTTAATGTGAACCCAAATAAAGCATACTTAGTTTTCTTCTTTTCATATTTATTTACTGTCTAAAGTTGAATAATGTAGTAGGTAAAACAGCAACAAAAAAAGCATCATACTATAAAAAAAAATCTGTTTCTAGTTTTATGTAATGTTACATAATTGGCTTAAGTCTTTCTAGTTTATCTATCAAGTCACAATGATTAATAAAGTCATTTTGTTTTTGCTTTGCTTAAAGGAAATGAGAGTCTGTGGACACATTTCCACAAGACATTTTGATGGATATAAGCTATCTCATTTAGGTGGCATGATGACAAATAATTCTTTATGGGAAACTGTTCCTAGGATCGGGTCAGCATTAAGTTTAGGAAACTCACCGAAGGCACCCTAAGTTATAAGTATAAATATGTAGCACTAGCAGTTGCAAATGTCAGGGTTCCCCACTGCTGCACAGCCAGTCACGTAGCATTTTCAACTTGCATCCAGACTCAGACTCCAGTCCTTGAGCTTTGTATTTGTTGTTTTATTGAGGGGATAATAACTTGAATGGGTTTAGGGATTATGGGATGCCCAATTTGACAGTAACAAAAACAAACCAGGGACAACTTCCTCCCTATGTATAGCTCCACTTGATCCTACTGCACAGCTTAAATTGATCCTCTGTACAGCTCTGCTGGACTAAAGCCTCGTACACATGCTTTGATTTTCGGATAACAGAATGTCTGTTTTGTGGCATGCTAGTCTCATGTCAAAAGTAAAGAGGTTACTAACAATATGAGAATTTTTGTTTGACAGAATATGTCAGAAGTGACGTAATGTGTTGAATGGGTTTGTATGTATTCTTTTGTTTCTGAGCATGCGTAGTCTTGCTCTTACAATTTTTTTCATCCGAAAACCGAATGAAACGAAAATCAGACGTTGAGTTCACATCCAACAAAAATTTTATAGTCTGCACATCCAGTTTTTGTCTGCCGAAAAAGTGAAATCGGCTGTCAAAAGCACCATACTAACGGTAAGATTTGCGGACGATTGGTCGTCGTAACACAATTGATGTTTGAAGCATGTGTACAGGCCTTTACTCTGCAGAACTCCAATCGATTTATTCTTTAGAAACTAACAGTCTTTTGTTAGCTCAGCAAAAGCCTCTTACAGGCTAGGAACTCTCAGTACCTTAGAAAAGTAGCACATGTGAAGTGAACTGCATCCTGGAACACCTCCAACTTCCCTGCAGACACTAGTCCCAGCTCTACTTCTGCGGGAAATGCTAGCCCACCTAGCTGCCTCTTCATCAGCCCACCTGGCTGCTTCTTCTACACAGTCTACCCAACTGACACTCTGCACCAGTCCACCCATCCACTGACACAATGGAGATTTCTCAGGACAAGGTTTGATGAAGACTTAGCACACTGCTGTCTTCAAGAGAGACCTGCTGCAAGTAACGTCTCTCCCCTTGTCTGTCCCTGCACCGTGCTGATCTACTCACTCTGTCCTTGCTTTTGCTGCCTCTTAGGAAAGCCTCTTTCGACTTCTTCTGTGGTAGAATCCTTTCAGACCAGCCACCTGAGCCCAGAGTCGAGGTAGAGCCCTCCCCTGCTGGCATGGCTCATCTCTATTTAGTTCCTGGTTTGGTTTGGTTTCTATAAAAGTATAGAGTGGACTAGGCCAAGGTCTCTTTGTTTCCTGGATCCCCTCATGTGAACACTATCCTGTCGCTGTGAGAGGGGGATTGCGGCCTACCACGCAGTGTACCACATTCCAACCTGGACGAGAGGGGCCTGGCTCTGTTCGTCTGCCATCCATCCAGCACCACTCGGGTCGCCTGTCAACCTGTGTACTGAGCTTCACATCGGGAGATCGACACGGCAGATCCGCTGCACGAATGTCGCTACATAGCTGCTGCCTGGAAGGCATCGAATCGGCCTGGTCGTTGGTGAGAGGGTAGTCGCCCACCTTCACAAATCCTTTCTCACGGATTCACTGGGACACTTTGCACATCTCTACCTTAGCAATACTTTACTGAACCTACTTTGAACACTGTGCAGAGACACCTTTACCTTGCCTCATTTTGAGAAACCTATCGCTTGCTACTACACCTTATTGGATAAAAGTTAATGAGCTCCTCCATGCCGGTGAAGACAATCAGATCTGCAACGGGGACATTACTGTAATTGCTGCTATAAGGGCTCTTATACCACTACCTTTAAGTCAGACCTCTCATAAGAGTTAACTGTTAATAGTTTGGCCAGGGGTTCCCCTTTAGCATTGGTAATATCTACAAGTACTCAATAGTTTTAAAGAAGGTATTTACGGATTATCTGTCACTGACTATACTGATGCTGTCTATTTGCATATTTGTTTGAGCACTATAAAAATCACTTCAACCAAATCCTGGTTGTTTGTCCGGGATCTGGCTGACCAATACCATTTTGAATTCTTGCTGCCTAAGTAAATAGAAAGAAAACATTAATACCTGAACTGTGTCAGTGTGTCATTACTGTGGTATTCTTTTAATCACATTGCCAGGTGTGCCAGAGGGGCTAAGGTCATTCCCGGGGTTGAGAGGCAGAGTAACGGACTGAACCAATTTAAGTAGCTCCTTCGTGGGTATCGCTACATTATAAAGAGAGATTGGGATTGGTATGGTTTGTTATAAAAGACAAGTGCATCAGATTTTGAATCTGAACTTGGCGATTGCCAGAGCATGAGATGTTTCTGAAGGAAAACTAACAACAGTTTGGCAAATGGGGGAAAAGCACAGGAGGGGGCTTTGAGTAATGACCATAGAGGGAACAATAGCCCTGCATGTCATGTCAGATGGTATGTGTGGGAAGAGATTCTGAACTGAAGAAAAAAAAGGAAAGATTGACATTCAAAGTAAAAGGGGGGGGGGGGGTGGTTAGAGACAATTGATACTCTCACTGTGTACTTGTAACATATACTATGCCAGGTGTGCCCTTGTTTAGGGTTATGTGATAGCTTGATTGGCACTTGTTAATTTAGCCTCACTATACTGAATATGATTTACTTGTTATAGCACCCATACATGTAAAAACAACTATACGGTAATGGGTAGGGGAATGTCATTTGTGGGATCTGTACGTGTAAATGGAGAATGAAGCATTATAGGAAACCTGTACTGAGAGAAATATGAATGCTCTTATTTGAATCTCCTGTTGAAATTGCTAGTTACATGGCTGTTTTTTGCCTTGTTGATCAGGATCACTGACCTGAAACAAGTATTCAGCGAATAAAATGAGCGCAAAGTCAAAATTCCTGACATTACTATCTGACTCTTAAGCTGGCAATACACAGACTGAATTTTGGTTGGTTCCTGAATCCTGATGAACTGGTCGAAAATCAACCTATGGGTGGCCCTGTTGGCACCCTCCTGTGCCACATCCTTTCAGTTGAATATCAAAGGAGTCAGGTGGAAAACTGTTAGCCCAATCAGATGCAGCTACTGATCGGGTTTTCTAACAGCCGTGCTTGCTGACTGTAAGAATACAATAGTCAGCCGTGGAAATTCCTCCATTCACACTGTTTAGCATAGATGGGAGAATTGATAGAGAGCTGAACGTGAAAAATCTTATAGTGTGTGGCAAGTTTTAGAGGCGTGTTTATAAAGTGAATGTGACATTCACTGAACATGCACTGGTATAGAATCAATTACTAACACTAAATAGAAACATAAGCCAAAGGAAGATTCACCTACAATGAAAGTTTAGTGAATGTCAGAATAGCTGCTTTATAAATATATCCATTAGGTATAAATCATGATTACCAGCCCACTAATCTTTTAAAAAAATAAGAAATGGCAGCTTCCATATTTCTCTCACTGACGGTTTCCATTAATGTTAGGTAAAGCTCCTATCTGAACATTATATTATTTTCAGCAGTCCAAAGCTAACACTTTGTAAAAAAAAATGTTGGTCAGTGTCCATGTTATATTTTAACTGCAGTCTATGAATCTGTGTGCATCTGTGTGCATGGCAAGGAAGCACTATACTATTAAATATATATTGCTTTTTTCCCTTTTCTCTTTCCTACTTCAGTAACTCAAATAAAAGAATGGGAAGCATGTTCTAACTGCAAAATTTTTATATGTAAAGTTTATGCATTCTTAAGGTCATTGTTGTGTGAAATGCTAATACAAGAAAAGCTCCATTGTGCTCCAATTTAGGTTGTAGGTTTGTTCCTATTATAAATCAGTTAACCCAATGATTGTTATTGTATGAATTTATATTATTTTAATCTAAATGTTTTCTTGTATTATTTTAACAACCTACCATTCCAACCCACCAAGCTATCCCTTCCCTCTCTCTTTTCTTCCCTTTTCTAAACAATCCATATACTCAATTGTCAGCTTAAGATTTCCTTTCTGAAAGCCCATAAGGGTTGACCTCATATCACATATTTCAGTTTTATATTAACTAGTATTTATATTTCAACCAATAATTTGTTATATCTATGTTTTATGTTTGTATTATATGAATGTTTTTTCACTATGCCCTAAATACTTTCTGCTAAATCAGGCACACTTCGAAAACTAGGACCTGGGCTGAAATTTGATATACATTGCTGATATCTCTTCTTTTTTCGGCATGTACTAAAATAGATTAAAATAAAGAATTCAAGCCTTAAATGCCTTATTTTTTAAATTATTTTAACAACTTGAAGACAATGATAAATGTCTCTCTTGCAGGTACAGTATATGGCCTATGTGATTATACAATGCAGAAGTTAGAAATAATCACGTGCCTTAGATATGGTTATATTTCAGAGCTTTAATTATATCCCTCAGTAAATCTCTAGAGCTTTACACTCTTCATGCTCTTACATGCTGACGCTGAGCCTGGAGGGAGAGTCTAGAATGACATTTCAACAATTTTATGTTCTGACAATTATTACTACAACCTGGAAGCTTTCATAGAAACTAGATACAGAAACACAATGGTCCACATATCAATATAGCATGTCTACTAAGCCTAGAGGCTATTTTTTTTAGAAAGGATATACAACTATTTTAGGCTAATTTAATAAAGAAACAAAATGAAAATCAAAAATCAAAAAATGAGACCAACAATTTACCTATTGTGACGTAAAACCAGTTTTGAGTTTGTGAAGATCATGTCAACACTTACTTTGCAGATATTTGTTTAGAACTGAATGCAAATTACCTATTGATAACGGCTTCTTTGACTTTCTAAATTGCTAAGTTAAAGAGTAACTCAAATTTTGTTGAAACCCCCCCCCCCCCCAGATGATCTATGTACAAGGATTTTAACAAACTTTGCTGCAGATTCCTACTTTTTGTTATTCTGAAGAAATCCCTGTGTGTTTGTGTCCATGTGGGAAAGTGAATCTAATGGGAGTGGTTTCATAATTATCAATCAGCTGTGCACCTGCAGAGCTCTAATGAGGAAAGCTGATGGGTCTACATCCCTTTACACGTGATTTCCTATTGGGAGTATCTCACAAAAATTAAATTTCTGTTGCAGGGGATGCCTGAAATATAACTTCTATCTTAGTGCCGACTTCTGGGAAAATCAGTGAGCCAATCCCACAAGCAGGAAATTATGTTTCTGGGGAGTGTTTTGTACACATTCTGTGCACAGAATGCCTCCAGGTAGCCATATTGCATTGCATTTTCAGAAAATTACAGAGCTGCAGATTGAAAAGGAAAGGTTATTTTTAATAACATTCAATTACAATATAACTTGTGTTGCAATTGTATACTCTATATTATTTTTTCTATTTGCTATCTTTTTCCCCACGAAAGTGGAGTTACCCTTTAAAAATAATTCAATGTATTTTTAAACCCATAATGTATACTATTTCATTGTCATTCTGAAATGCGCCCCAATGCACCTACACAGCCTACCACAACTCACATATGTTTAGGCACAACACTTAGACGTGACATTGAGAAAAAGGATGCAGGTACATTAAAACGGAATACGTTTCCTTACCACAAAACGTATTAAGGTGCATGTTCATGTACTGCGATAATGTGGATCCACCATAATATAATCTGTATCTACTGTACATTAAAGTAGAATGAAGTCAAAACTTTTTTATCTTCAGTTGGGATAAGGTAAGGTAGCATTTTTTGAATGGCCCTTTGGAGAGATTTACCTTAATTTACCTTAATTTCCTGTCCCATAGCCAAAACAGGAAATCAGAGGAAATCCCTGGCTATTACCAGGATCGCCAGAGTCCCTATTGGAAAATTTCCCCTCTATCCCTGTTCTGGCGACAACTCAAAATTTGGGATTCTTTTTCAGTTTCACTATTGGCGACACTAGTAAATATAGAGGGTGAATTTCCCTAACGAGGCCATAGCCAGCAATAAAAACCTGACAGGATGCTAATCCATGTCCGCGCTATCCTAAATTAAAAAAAAAGTTCTGCTTTTAGTTATTCTTGAATTGATTTCCAATACATGAAAGATTGCAAATGTATATTTTCTTGAGGCTGGGTTCACACATCTTCAAATTGGATGCGGTTTCCCCGCATCCAATTCGCATGACAGGAGATTGTAACCTGCTCTCAATGGAGCCGGTTCACACATCTCCAGGGTGGCCACAGGGCGCACAGCAGAAGCGTCCTGTGCGTCTTTGGCTCTGTTTCAGGTCTGAAATCAGGCAAAAATTCTGACCTAATTCGGACCAAAAATGGTGAACGGGGATGCAAACCCCCTGCTGTGCCCTACGCCGTACATAGTGTGAACCCAGCCTAAAACTGCACTAAAAAGTATGTGTTTGTTTTAGATATGCATGCAAATTTATATTATCAATCTCCAAAAATGCTTTAAAACATGTGTCTCTATTTCTAGTTGTAAAAAATATACATACAACAAGAGCAACTATATTGTTTATACGTAGACCGTGTTTTCTGCACAGAAATAATTACAAACCCTTGCTGCCTTACTGTCAATGCATGTCTATCACTTTGCTCACTGAAAGCAAGACAACATTTAGGCTTAATTTTTAATAAAGACTTGTCGTTGAAGGTGCAGGTTCTAATTCTGTCATCCTGATCTTGGCTTTGCTTCCTAGTAAGTCAATGACCTGGAACAAGCTAGCAACCAATGAACTTTTCAAAGATTGAACTTTGTTTCTGTACACTTATTCCGGGTCAGTAACTCACTAGGTAGACAAAACATTTCAGTTATTTATCAAAATATGCTGACTGCAAGGAATGAGTTTTTGGGATTGGGTTGAACATGAGTTTGAACTGAACACAGACTGTTCACCCGCTAGCCTGAACCTCCAGCTGATGTAGCTGGAAATCTGTCATTTAGCAGCAGTATTACTTTTACCTATAAATAACAGATCCCTGCTGACTTCTGTTTGAAATTGTAATCAAGTCAGTGGAGATCCTGGGTGACATCATTGACCAAACATGGTCATGGCCTGAGGGGCAGCTTGCTCTCTGCAGCCTTTTCCTGGTTATATACCATATTTATTGGTGTATAACACACACCCCAATTTAAGAGGGAAGATTCAGAAAAAAAACATTTTTTTAAAATAAACCACTTTGAAGCAAAATAATGGTCAGTGAGCATCAATGCAGCCTGATTAGTGCCCATCTGCAGCCTCAATGCAGCCTAATCTGTGCCCATCTGCATCTTCAGTGCAGCTTGATCTGTGCCCATCTTCAGCCTGATCTTTGCCCATCTGCAGCCTGATCTGTGCCCATTTGCAGCTTCATGCAGCCTGATCTGTGCCCATCTGCAGCCTGATCTGTGCCCATCTGCAGCCTTGCTCATCACTGCAGCCTAATCAGTGCTCATCTGCAGCCTAATCAGTGCCCATCTGCAGCCTTGCTCTTCACTGCAGCCTGATCAGTGTCCATCTGCAGCCTTGCCGAAATAGACAGAGCCGAATCTCCTGTGTACTCGGCTCGCTTCGTTTACAAACAGAAGTTGGCAGAGATCTGTTATTTATAAGAGGTAGTACTACAGATACCATCTGCAGCCTGATCTGTGCCCATCTGCAGCCTTGCTCATCACTGCAGCCTAATCAGTGCTCATCTGCAGCCTAATCAGTGCCCATCTGCAGCCTTGCTCTTCACTGCAGCCTGATCAGTGTCCATCTGCAGCCTTGCCGAAATAGACAGAGCCGAATCTCCTGTGTACTCGGCTCGCTTCGTTTACAAACAGAAGTTGGCAGAGATCTGTTATTTATAAGAGGTAGTACTACAGATACCTAATTTATTGACAAACAAAAACTTTTGGGGAACTTTTATTTAGCAGTGATACTACTACCATGGCTAAATGACAGAGCACCGGGCCACCATTTGTAAAGCCAAAATGTCATTGTATGTAGTATATCAAACTACATCCACAATTTCCCATACAACATTAACATATCCATCATACATGTTATTTAAAGGATTTGTTTATTTACAATAATGGCTTGTAAGCTAAATTAAATGACCCCTTCCCCACTGAACAGTATTTTTACAATTTTTATTGCATTGATACATGTCCCCCATGCCAGTGCCTAGTTAATGCACCTGTGCCTTAAAAAAAAAAATTGCAAACTGGTGTAAGGATCTTCTGCTCTCTACTGTCTGAATTTGTAAATGCCTGTAAATATATTATGTATGCACTTTCTGCCCCTGGTGGTTGGCTTGGAAAACCCAGAAGGAGGAGGTGGAGAGAGAGATGTCCTGTTCATGCTACTGAATCCTGGATCAGGAGTAACTATTATACTTTACAAGGGAGTGACCAAAGTAAAGAGTAGATGGCTGACTCTGCGTTCCATTACCACACCACAGTTCCTGCTGTGGAGAAAATCCATTCCAGGCTGGTCGGACAGCAGTCGGAGGATACCCCCATGATCTCTGATCTTGTCTTCAGGTCTCTGACACAAAGATAGATACCACATCATCTCTATTAAAGTGGTTGTAAAGGCAGAAGGTTTTTTATCCCAATGCATTATATGCATTAAGATAAAAAAAACTTCTGTTTGTAGTAGCCCCCCATATTACTTACCTGAGCCCCATCTCGATCCAGCGATGTTGTATGAGAGACTCGGCTGTCTGCTCCCGCTGCTGTTAATCAAAGTCAGTGAGCCAATGAGGAGAGAGAGGGGGCAGGGTCGGGCCGCAGCTCCTTGTCTAAATGGACACAGGAAGCTGAAGCTCGGCTTGGGTGCCCCCATAGCAAGCTGTTTGCTGTGGGGGCACTTGATGGGAGGGAAAGACATTGCCATGTAGACCAGAGGAGAAACCAGGCGTCCCAGTCGGGGAATGCGCCGGACCATGAGGAGGAGGAAGTAGGAGTAAAGCGGACGGAGGAAACTGGGATTTGACCTTCTGTGGGTAACATGGACTGTCGATTGGGAGTGAGAAAGGGAGTGCAACCCAGTGGTGCTTACCCGTAAACTTGCTATGTGTCCAAGGACCTAGTGAGGGACACTTTGTAATATATATATATATATATATATATATATATATATCTCACAAAAGAGAGTACACCCCTCACATTTTTGTAAATATTTTATTATATCTTTTCATGTGACAACATTGAAGAAATTACACTTTGCTACAATTTAAAGTAGCGAGTTTACAGCTTGTAAAAGGGCTCATGCACACAGGACGTTTTAAAAATGCCAGCGCTACAGCAGCGCTAAAAACGCTATTTTTTTTGCATTTAGAAGCATTTTCCCGCGTTAGTCTTTTTGGCCATTTTTTATTGATAACACTCTCTAAAATGTAAAAACACCTAAAAACACAAAACGTGGCTAAATGTGACTAAACAAGGCTTGACGCGCTTAGTCGCATTTAGCCGTGTTTTCTGGCGTTTTTCATTTTTACAGCTCACTTTTACTGCTCCTGGAAGCACAGGCTGGCTGTTTTTTTTTACTGCCATTAACCACTTCAATACCCGGCCATAGTCAAATGACGCCCACAAGGTGGATCTCCCATCCAGGGTGGGCGTCATATGACGTCCTCGGCCTTCCGCCGCTACTGCGGGCCCGGGGGGCCCGCAGAGCGGCGATCGGGGATCCGGTGTGTCCCTCCGGTGTGTAACTCCTGTTGCTGGGTTCTCCTCTTCACACACCGATCCTGTGTGAGGAGGAGATCAGCTAACAGTGGGTTACCTATATACTGTACCCACTAGTATATATACCCATCTGTGCCCAGATCACCCCCCCCAAAATAAAGAGAACCTTTCATCAGGTGTACCTGTCATCAGGTGTACCTGTCATCAGTAGTACCTGTCATCAGTACCTGTCACCTCACCAGAGTACCTGCCACCAGAGTACCCGCCACCTCACCACCTACTAGAGTACCACCAGAGTACCCGCCACCTCACCACCTGCCAGAGTACCACCAGAGTACCCGCCACCTCACCACCTGCCAGAGTACCCGCCACCTCACCACCTGCCAGAGTACCACCAGAGTACCCGCCACCTCACCACCTGCCAGAGTACCACCAGAGTACCCGCCACCTCACCACCTGCCAGAGTACCACCAGAGTACCCGCCACCTCACCACCTGCCAGAGTACCACCAGAGTACCCGCCATCTGCCAGAGTACCTGCCACCAGAGTACCTGCAACCAGAGTACCTGCCATCAGAGTACCTGCAACCAGAGTACCTGCCATCAGAGTACCACCAGAGTACCCGCCACCTCATCACCTGCCACCAGTGTACCTGCCACCAGTGTACCTACCACCAGAGTACCCACCACCTCACCAGCTGCCACCAGAGTACCTGCCACCTCACCACCTGCCACCAGAGTACCCACCACCTCACCAGAATACCCGCCACCTCACCACCTGCCACCAGAGTACCTGCCACTATGTCCAAAAGGGTGTACACCCCAGAGGAGGCATACCAAATACTCATTCTGAGCGATGAGAGCATCGGGGAGCTCTCACCGCTCAGTTCTGTTTCAGTTTCTGGCTCAGAATATGAGCCCCCTGAAGGCAGCACCTCAGGATCCGAATTGGAGGAGGAAGCAGTCTCTCCTAAAAGAAGACGGTCTGAACCCCAGGCATCTACCAGCAGTGCCAACGGCGGTAGACCCCAGGAGGAGAGGCCCAGTGCGCGCCAAAGAATTAGGGCCCAAAATCAGCTGCCAGAAAGCTTGGCAAACCCATTGTGGCTGCCTTCTACCACAGGGTCAGCCACGATCCCCCCTTTTACAGCACAGCCAGGTGTGCAGGTCAACACTGCAGGTTTTTCCCAGATGGATTTTTTTTAATTTATTTTTCCCATAGGAATTGTTTCAAGTCATCATGGACCAAATCAACCCTTTTGCCCAACAATTTATCACAGCCAACCCCAGCTTCAGCTATGCCCGCTCTTTTGAATGGCGACCCCTAACAATTGCAGAGCTGAAATTGTTTTTAGGCCTAACGCTAAACATGGGGCTTACAAAAAAAAAATTAGATACATAAGTATTGGTTGACCAAATCTATCCATCACATGCCAGTTTTTTCTGCAGCCATGTCCAGGTCCCGATACGAAATTATTATGCGCTTCCTACATTTTAGTGACAACTCACAGTGCCCCCCCCCCCCCCCCCGGAATCACCCAAAATTTGACAAGCTGTATAAAATTTGCGCCCTAATTAATTTTTTTTCCAAAAAGTTTGCTGAGCTTTATGTCCCAGACAAAAATATATCTGTGGACGAATCCCTGGTGCATTTCACAGGCCGGCTGGGTATCAAACAATACATCCCAAGTAAGAGAGCGAGGTATGGCTTGAAGCTCAACAAGCTCTGTGAAAGTGCCACCGGTTATGTGCACTCCTTCCGTGTGTACGAAGGAAAAGATTCCCAGCTCCAGCCCCCTGAGTGTCCATCGTACATGGGAATTAGTGGGAAAATTGTTTGGGAGTTGGCATTCCCACTCCTCCAAAAGGGGTATCATATCTATATGGACAATTTCTACACTAGTTTGCCCCTTTTCCGCCACCTGTACCTAAAAAAAAACATTGGCCTGTGGTACAATAAGAAAAAACCGAAAGGGCTTCCCACAGCGTCTTGTCGCCACAAATATTCGAAGGGGGGAATCGGCCAGCTTGAGGAATGAGGAAGTGCTGGCTGTGAAGTGGAAGGATAGTAAAGATGTGTATATGATGTCCACCATCCACAATGACACCTCAGTGGACAGAAGACGCGGTCCCGTTCGCAAGCCTTCCTGCATCAATGCATATAATAAATTTATGGGGGGGGGGGGGTGGATTTAAATGACCAGATGTTGCAGCCCTATCTGTCAACAAGAAAATCCCTTTTTTGGTACAAAAAAGTTGCAATTTACTTTTTTCATTTGGCCCTTTTAAATTATTTTATAATTTACCAAAAATCCTCAGCAACACCCACCACCTTCATAAAGTATATCGAAGAAATTGTCACTTTACTAATTTATCAAGAAGAATGGCGTCACTAAACGTTCCCAGGCTACATGAGCATCATTTTCCAGAACATATTCCAGCAACAGCATCCGGAAGACGATGCCAAAAAAAATGCCGGGTGTGCACTAAGGCCCCTTTCACACCGGGGCGTTTTTCATGCGGTGCAGCGCTAAAAATAGCGCCTGTTCACCGCATGAAAAAATCCGGCCCCTTTAACTCCAGTGTGAAAGCCGGCGGGCTTTCACACTGGAGCGGTGCGCTAGCAGGATGACAAAAAAAGTCCTGCTAGCAGCATCTTTGGAGCGGGATAGGAGCGGTGTGTTCACCGCTCCTATACCGCTCCTTCCAATTGAAAAGAATGGGAGACCGCGGTAAAACCGCGGCAATACCGCCGCAAAGCGCCGCTACGGCGGCGCTCTGCGGGGGGTGTTTAACCCTTTTTCGGCTGCTCGCGGGGGGTAAAACCGCACCGCGAGCGGCCGAAAACCGCGGTGAAAACGACGGTAAAGCAGCGCTAAATATAGCGCTGCTTTACCGTCACCACGGCTCACCGCCCCAGTGTGAAAGGGGCCTAAGAGAGGAGTTAGGAAAGAGACCAGCTTCTATTGTCCCGATTGTCCCTCCCTACCTGGCCTTTGCATCGGACAATGCTTCAGGCGATATCACACTCTGGACCACTATTAGCCCATATTTCCAAAAGACTGCCATTTCCCCCCAATTTCTGTCATGAATATTTCCCTGCCTCAACCAACCATATCATTGTCTTCCATGTGAACTGACCCTGGCCTGTTTCTCGACTATGCCTCTGCCTAACGTCTCCATTGTTTATCCGCCATGTTTCTGCCTTTCAAGTGAACTGACCCTGGACTGTATCGACTATGCCTCTGCCTACCGTCTATGTCTGCCTTTTACCTGCACTGACCTCGGCTTGTTGACCATGTTTTTGCCTGCCCCTTGGACTGATCTTTTACCCTGCTACACAGGGGTCTCACATATGTGAGGGGCTCCAGAATAGTGTTCGGGGTACAGAAAAACAGTTTTTCTGTGTTCCCATAACAGGGTCTGGTTGTCCGGAGGCTTCAAAGAGATTTGGGTGGGAGAAGCCTCTACCCCTGTCCCCTTTCTTCCCTGACCGATGCCCTAAGCTTGATGGTCCTGTCTGCTCCCTGGAAAAAATACTCTGGCTGTGCTGACCATACCTCTGCATGCTGCCTTTACTAATTATGGACAGTATTCCTGCCTGCTGCATGGACGATCCTTTGATCCTTTTGCTGCTGCTGACCACATCCCTGCCTGCTATCTGGACTAATGCATTGGCTGTGTTGACAACATCTCTACCTGTGCTGACTATTCCTGCCTGCTGCCTGTTTTGCTGTCGCTGTCCACGTTCCTGCCTGCTGCCTGTTTTGCTGTCGCTGTCTACGTTCCTGCCTGCTGCCTGGACCGATGCTCTCCTCTGTGGACCACTGCACTACTAAAACCGCAGGTAATCTTTTCTTTACCCTTTGCTCAGCAGAATGTATTTTGGTTTGTAATTGGTATGTACAGTACATGCTATGTGTTAGAAATATGAAGGGCCTTCAACAATGTGATAGGTTGGCAGGAATTTATGTGTGTAATTTATGCTCCTAGAACACCTGACAGTGCTACTTGGGCCTCTGTATCTCGCCAGGCTGTGTAAAAGTCTCACACATGTGGTATCGCCATACTCAGGAGGAGTAGCAAAATGTATTTTGGGTTGTCAATTTTGCTATGTACATGCTATGTGTTGGAAATATCTTATAAATGGACAACATTGTATAAAACAAATGCGTTTTCATTTTTTTTCCACATATTACAAAAGCTTTGGGAAAAAAATGAACCATTTAAAAGACTCATTATGCCTCATAGATTATACGTTGGGGTGTTAGCTTTCCAAAATGGGGTCATTTTGTGGGCGTTTCCATTGTCCTGGTGCTCCAGGGCCTTCAAAAGTGTAATAGGTGGTTGAGAAATGAGATGTGTAATTTATGCATGTAGAACGCCTGACGGTGCTACTTCAATGTTGGGCCTCTGTATGTGGCCAGGCTGTGTAAAAGTCTCACACATTTGGTATCGCCATACTCAGGAGGAGTAGTAGAATGCATTTTGAGGTGTCAGTTTTGCTATGTACATGCTATGTGTTGGAAATATCTTATAAATGGACAACATTGTATAAAACAAATGCGTTTTCATTTTTTTTTTTTTTCCACATATTACAAAAGCTTTGGGAAAAAAATGAACCATTTAAAAGACTCATTATGCCTCATAGATTATACGTTGGGGTGTTAGCTTTCCAAAATGGGGTCATTTTGTGGGCGTTTCCATTGTCCTGGTGCTCCAGGGCTTCAAAAGTGTAATAGGTGGTTGAGAAATGAGATGTGTAATTTATGCATGTAGAACGCCTGACGGTGCTACTTCAATGTTGGGCCTCTGTATGTGGCCAGGCTGTGTAAAAGTCTCACACATTTGGTATCGCCATACTCAGGAGGAGTAGTAGAATGCATTTTGAGGTGTCATTTTTGCTATGTACATGCTATGTGTTGGAAATATCTTATAAATGGACAACTTTATGTAAAAAAAAAAATGCGTTTTCATTTTTTTCCACAGGTTCCAAATACTACTGGAAAAAAATGAACCATTCAAAAGACTCATTATGCCTCACAGATTATACGTTGGGGTGTTAGCTTTCCAAAATGGGGTCATTTTGTGGGCGTTTGCATTGACCTGGTGCTCCAGGGCCTTCAAAAGTGTGATAGGTTGTGATCAAATGAGATGTGCAATTTATGCTCGTAGAACGCCTGACGGTGCTACTTGGATGTTAGACCTCTGTATGTGGCCAG
This sequence comes from Lithobates sylvaticus, assembly GCA_028564925.1. NCBI lineage: Eukaryota > Metazoa > Chordata > Amphibia > Anura > Ranidae > Lithobates > Lithobates sylvaticus. Next base: position 520,975,097 of record CM053029.1, read on the forward strand.
GCTATGTAAAAGTCTCACACATGTGGTATCACTATACTCAGGAGGAGTAGCAGAATATATTTTGGGGTGTCATTGCAAGTATGCATGTGCTGTGTGAGAGAAATAACTTGTTTTTATGACAATTTTGTGCAATAAAAAAAAAAAAGATTTATAATTTTTCCAAGAATTTGGGGAAAAAATTACAACTTAAAAAAACTCGCCAAGCCTCTTACTAAATACCTTGGAATGTCTGCTTTCCAAAAAGGGGTAATTTGGGGGGTATTTGTACTTTCCTGGCTTGTTAGGGTCTCAAGAAATGAGATAGGCCTTCAGTGCATCAGGTGTGATCAGATGTGATCATTTTCAATGATTTGCACCATAGCTTTTAGACGCTATAACTTTCACAGCAACCAAATAATATACACTTATTTGGGTTAGTTTTACTAAAGATAAGTAGCAGTATACATTTTGGCCAAAATTTATGAAAAAAAATTTTATTTGCAAAAATTTTCAATAGAAACTAAAAAAAGGTGTTTTTATTTCAAAAAATTCTCTCTTTTTTCGCTAATATTGCAATAAAAAAAAAAACCCAGCAGTAATTAAATACCACCAAAAGAAAGCTCTGTTTGTGAGAAAAAAATGATAAAAATTTGGTTTGGGTAGCATGTAGCATGACTGAGTAATTGTCATTCAAAGTGTGAGAGCGCTGAAAGCTAAAAATTGGTCTGGTAAGGAAGGGTGTTTAAAAGCCCTGTATTGAAGTGGTTAAACATCTATGCCTCCAAATGCCTTTGGCAGTTTATGTGTGCATGGACACATAGGCTAACATTGAGGGGCTTTTAGAGGCAGCTAAAAAAAATGTCAAATGCCCCTAACAGCAGCTGTAAAAACGTCATGTGTGCATGAGCCCTAACAGTGTATATTTGCTGCCCCCTCAAAATAACTCAACACACAGCCATTAATGTATAAACCCCTGGCAACAAAAGTGAGTACACCCCTAAGTGAAAATGTCCAAATTGGGCCCAAAGTGTCAATATTTTGTGTGGCCACCATTATTTTCCAGCACTGCCTTAACTCTCTTAGGCATGGAGTTCACCAGAGCTTCACAGGTTGCCAGTGGAGTCCTCTTCCACTCCTCCATGACGACATCAAGGAGCTGGTGGATGTTAGAGACCTTGCACTCCTCCATCTTCCATTTGAGGATGCCCCACAGATGCTCAATAGGGTTTAGGTCTGGAGACATGCTTGGCCAGTCAATCACCTTTACCTTCAGCTTCTTTAGCAAGGCAGTGGTCATCTTGGAGGTGTGTTTGGGGCTGTTATCCTGTTGGAATACTGTCCTGTGGCCCAGTCTCTGAAGGGAGGGGATGATGCTCTGCTTCAGTATGTCACAGTACATGTTGGCATTCATGGTTCCCTCAATGAACTGTAGCTCCCCAGTGCCGGCAGCACTCATGCAGCCCCAGACAATGACACTCCCACCACCATGCTTGACTATAGGCAGGACATACTTGTCTTTGTACTCCTGACCTAGTTGCCGCCACACACGCTTGACACCATCTGAACCAAATAATCTTGACCATGGCGAGGCCTGTTCTGAGTGGAACCTGTCCTGTTAAACCACTGTATGGTTTTGGCCACCGTGCTGCAGCTCAATTTTCAGGGTCATGGCAATCTTCTCATAGCCTAGGCCATTTTTATGTAGAGCAACAATTCTTTTTTTCAGATCCTCAGAGAGTTCTATGCCATGAGTTGCCATGTTGAACTTTCAGTGAACAGTATGAGCGAGTGAGAGCGATAACACCAAATTTAACACACCTGCTCCCCATTCACACTTGAGACCTTGTAACACTATCAAGTCACATGACACCGAGGAGGAAAAATGGCTAATTGGGCCCAATTTGGACATTTTCACTTAGAGGTGTACTCACTTTTGTTGCCAGCGGTTTAGACATTAATGGCTGTGTGTTGAGTTATTTTGAGGGGACAGCAAATTTACACTGTTATACAAGCTGTACACTCACTACTTTACATTGTAGCAAAGTGTAATTTCTTCAGTGTTGTCACATGAAAAGATATAATAAAATATTTCCAAAAATTTTGAGATACTGTATATATATATATATATATATATGTGGCGGTCACACTTTGCTAAGTGTGCGCTACCAGTGCAAATTTAGTTTTTCCTCAGAACTGTAATGGAGCTCTGGGGGTTAATTGTACAGGATTTACTTTGACATCAGTCTGACTGGGCTGTACTAAGGTTCTGCCTGGTCATAGATGCAGTGAGGCACACATCACAGGCCGAGAACCAGGCCTGGTTGGACCGGTTAGGTACCAAGCTTTCCCGGAGCCAATCAGTGGGTGCGTATGGCCCCGCTGTGTAGTCTGGGAAGGGGTATTTAAGGTGCCGAAGTCACGTGCTCGGGGTTCAGATGCTGCTTTGATTCCTGGTTCTGGTCCGGGGCAGCCCCGCGAGGGGTCCCGGGCCCAGGAGTGTTTGCTGTCCCGCAAACATGGTCACCCTGACCAGCCCCAGAGGTCCTCATGGCCTGGGAAAGGGATCCGTCTGTTCCCGAGCCTCGGAACTGGCTAGTTCGAGGCCCAGTAACTGAAGGAGGATTCAAAAGGCGTCCCAGTGTGCTCTCGGTATTGGAGGGACACGGCAACTCGTACAAGTGACCAGGGGAGGACTCTTCGGAGGAGAGCCAACAAGCTGGCTGCTCAGTAAGAGCCTGGGAGCTGAGTTGTATGGACACTAAAGAATCCACAATTCGCACAGTATCGCCAAGAAGGCTGAGAGATTCAGGTACTGTGGGAAATGTTCCTCCTATTTATCTTCGGTTGCAATCTAGTCTGTGGCAGAGACTTTACTAAGTTTTCCGGATCACGTGCTGGCTGCTAGATCTCTGGCTAGAGGTTTATCCAGCAGTGAAGTACCCAGTTGCGAGTGGCTACTCTCTGGGTTAATTAGAGACATTCAGTGGATGTCAGCAGTTCAACGTACCTGAGTTTTATCACCCGTGCCCTCTATTCCCATCAGAGACTGTGTTATTGTTGGATGTTACTCCCTGCAAAATAAAAACCTTGAAAAGGACTTTTATGTGTCAGTGTCTGCAGTCACTGGGTACTAACCCTGGGAACCCCTAGACAACAACCGACAAGCCCAGAGGAGGTAACTGGTAAGCCCAGAAAATCAAGGCTGCCCCTAGGGGTTATGGCTGCAACATATATATATATATATTTATTTATGAGAAAGTACAGTCACAATGCAATTCAATTCAAAAGGGTTAGGAGGACCAAGCAAGTAAAATTGTGGAAGTTGCATCAAAGGTCCTTTTCAGGTAAACCTTACAAGGTAATTTTTGCCATTGTTCAGGCGTAAAGATCTCATGGAGATCGCGTTCCCATGCTAGTATGTTAGGGTTTTTAATAAATGTTAATTTGTCATTAAGGATATTATAGAATAGTGATATACCTTTCGTGATTGGTGTGAGTTTAGTGAAGAATAGTAACACCTTCCATGGTAGCTGAATGGAGGTTTTGGTATTAGAGCGTAGGAAATGGGAAATTTGCATGTATCTATATTGTTCTGAGCTACCTAATCCAAATTCTAGTTGTAAGGACCTAAACGTCTTCACTGCGGGTCCAACCATAATATCTGAGATGTTGCTAATTCCTTGGTCTACCCAGTGTGCTAGATGTAGATCAGGAATGATTCCTGTTAAACATGTGATAGGGATTGGTAGTGGGGCGGTTGGGGGGGTTCTAGTCTTCTGCCTCAGCAGGGTTTTCCATGCTTGAAGGGACGCTTTGATAGGGGGTGCTACGGGAGAAGTGGTTGGGTGGCCGTAGGAAAATGCTATTAAGTGGGTAAAGAGGTTATACAAGGTAATTTTTAACATATGTACTTACTGGAAATACATTAAATGGTCTGTTAATGTTTTCATCCAAGATTCACACAACGTTCACCCAAGAGTCCAACAATTTTCTAATTGGATTCAAGTTGTGTGAATCTTGGATGAAAACACTAATAAATAGACACCTATAGATGTCAGATTGCACAGCAATGACTCCTAAATCTCAGCAATGATAACAAGTGGTGTAATTATCAACTCGCCAGTCTATGTCTTTTATTTTGTTAGTTATTTAAGTAGCATGCTTTATGTAGCATTTCCATGACTGGATAGCATGCTTTGGGCTTTGTAAAATCTTTTTCACAAATTGCACTTAATAGAAAGTAACCCTTTGCTGAATATGACTGTACATACTGCCCGCCTTCTGAGACACATTACCAGCCTGACATTGTCATGAATTCTTTAATCTCCCTGACACTGATATAGCACATGCTTTGAACTTGCTGCTAGATGGTAACATACTATAGTTTACCATGGACTGTTAACGTTCTAATCCTGGTGGATAAATTACCAATGTGTGATTACATTCCCATCATAAACGTCAAGGCTATTGCTAGTTCCCACACACTTCAACAGGTGCAATAGCAATAACAATGATATTAAAGTGCAATTCCAGGCGGCAAGTGAAAGCAATTAGTGAGCAACACTTTGCAGTAAAATGAAGAGGCCCACCCAATTTACCTTAAAGTGGCACTGTCATAAGGGAAGTACGTGGGCTGCCATCGCTGGCCTCTTACAGTGGAACTTAACTTGTTACTAAACCCACAACATTAAAATCAGTGTATATGCATTCCAGCATGCTTGTTATACTCAATGTGATTTAAAAAGCTGTCTGATCCTCCCCTTCTTCCACTGTCCCCAATCCATCTCCTTATAGAACAGAGCCTTGGGGGCAAGCTGCACATGCTCAGTTTGGTGTGTATTACGAGAGAGTTTTCTTTTTTTTTCTTGGGAGAGTGCATGTGATTAGCATAGGGCCAATCAGCACTGTCCAGGGGGTCAGGGGTCCTGCATCCTGATAGGACAATTGTGGGGAAAGGAAAACTCCTCCCACACATAGCCATCTTGAGTAAGGGCAAATTACACACTTATTTGATCAGGTGCATTGTGGTACATTATATGCATTCTTTTTTCATTCATAGCATCAAATGCACTAAGGGCTCTTTCAGATCGGGGGGAGATGTAAAAACAGATGACTGAGCTGCAGTTTTACCACCCCCGGCTGCCCACCCAAATTGCAGTTGGGTTGAGAAGGGCTCTTTGCTTCTCCCCAGAGCACCCCCCTTGCTCACTTGAGGCTCCCCTTGGGGTATATTTTGCTTTTTTGTTACTTACCTTTTTCTGATGTCTTCTGGCTGGTCACATGACACACCAGATTGTCCTCAATTTTCTCCCAGTGGTGGGCGAATACAGAGAGCGGGACTGATGTGATGACATTAGCGCAGGTCTCCTCATCAGGACACCATGTTCAGGTACAAGACCCATGATGCCCTGCGCTCACAGTCTTCCTCAGTCTTCTGGGTTGAGTGATGCTGGGTGTCATTCAACCCAGAAGGACATCTTGTGGAGAAGAAGAGGTACTGCGGGGGGCAGCTCCAGATTGACATAGAGTATTGCAACCCAAAAAAAAAAATATACTGTACATGAGGACATTTAAACCTTTTTTTTAACCCTGAATATGTGCTCAGCTTGTGGTGGTATATATATTTAATGCTTGTCAGTGCATATAAGCATGTGTATAAATGCACGCAAATGTATACTGTATATGCATACACGTGTAAAGTCATTAGAGGAATTGTACGTGTCTAAGCGTTGGTACTTTAGGCACGCATTTTATGCAGGATCATTGACAACAAGAGTCTACGTTCCATGCAGAAAATAGCTTTAGGCTTCATTCACACAGGCATATGCATATCTTCTGCATGGAATGCAGGTTCTCACTGGCAGAGATGGCAGAAAATCCCACCTAAAGTATGCATGTTTATGCTTTTAGACACGTACAGGGCTTAGATGCGTAGAATTCTTCTAGTGACTTTATATGTGTAAACATATACACAATTACACATGTCTGTGTGCATTTAAATGCATACTGTTCAAGCCTTCATTCACACTGCCATATGTGTTTTGTGTGCATGCAGGACTGGGACAAGGGGTGGGCAGGAGAGGCCGTTAGCCTGGGCACCATGGCACAATGTAAGGTGGAAATGCAAGGAGATTGGGGGGAGGGGAGTTGTGTTGGAAGGGGGAATTTGGGGGGCAGCAGGGGGAAAGTATTGGTTTAGGAGGGAGAATCTGAGGGGGGTGCTAAGAGTGGGGATTTATGGGGATTTGTCTTGGGGGGGATGGGGGAAAAAGATTTGTGCTACGAGGGGGGATTGGGGGGATCTTTGCTAACACCTAATGCTCATACATCTTGGGGGGGGGGTGCAGTTTGGCATGGTCGCTCTTGCACTGTCTGTATGGAATGCAGAATTGAGCTAGCAGGAGATGCTGCATAAAATACGCATTTAGATGTGTACAATTCATCAAATGACTCTACGTGTGTATGTGTATTGTGTTTACATGCGATTATAGAAATGTAGAAGACTTCCTTTTTTTTTTCATTTGAGTATAGATCTGTGTTTGTCCCAGGCATGTTTGAATCCACTTACTTCTGAGGGGATCACTACCTCTGCTGAAAGTTTATTCAAAGCATCAACTACTCTTTTTGGTAAAACAATACTAATGCCGTGTACACACGATCGTGTGTGGGCCTCATTGGACTTTTTTTTTCGAAAATTATGAGGAACCTAGAAATGGAACATGTTCTAAATTTATCTGACGGAACCAAGTATGCTGGTCCGACGGACCAAAAGCGATGCATGCTCTAAAGCAAGTACGAGACGGAAGCTATTGGCTATTAAACTTCCTTTTTCTAGTCCCGTCGTACCTGTTGTACGTCACCACGTTCTAGACGGTCGGACTTTGGTGTGATCCTGTGTAGGCAAGACCGTTTCGGCGGAACTCTGTCGGAACTCCGTCGGAAAGACTGTCTGAGTTTATTCTGACACAAAGAACGGTCGTGTGTACGTGGCATAAGATTTGTTTTGATCTTTCCTATGTAAATAAGGCAGATTGCAGTTCTGTCAGTAGGTAAGGCATGGATCCTGTGTTCCTGCATAGCAGGAACATGGATCCATGCCTTCCTATAGTAAAAGCACCTCCCCCACAGTGAGAAAACACTTGGTAGGCACACAGTTAACCATTTGATTGCCCATGATGTTAACCCCTTCCCAGTCAGTGTCATTAGTACAGTGACAGTGCATATTTTTACCACTGATCACTGTATTAGTGTCATTGGTCCCCCAAAAAGTGTCAAAAGTGTCAGTTAGTGTCCCCACTGCCCGCTGCAATATCACAGTTTCACTAAAAATCATTGATCGCCGCCATTACTAGTAAAAAAAAAAAAATCCATAAATATATCCCATAGTTTGTAGATGCTATATCCTTTACACAAACCAATCAATATAGGCTTATTGGGATTTTTTTACCAAAAACATGGCCTGAATTTATGAAGAAATTTGATGTTTTACATGTGTTTTATAGCAGAAAGTGAAAAAATTATGTTTTTTTTTTTTTAAATTGTCATCTTTTTAGTTTGAAGCGCAAAAAATAAATACCGCAGAGGTGATAAAATACCACCAAAAGCAAGACAGGAAAAAAGGACATACACGTTATTTGGGTACAGCGTTGCACGACCACAAAATTGTCAGTTAAAGTAACGCAGTGCCATATCACAAAAAATGGCCTGGTCATTAAGGGGGTAAAACCTTTCCGGAGGTCAAGTGCTTAAGCTGGCCATTAATAGGTAGAATTTCAAATTACGATTCTTAGGAAAAAAACATTCTAATGCCCCGTACACACGGTCGGATTTTCCGACGGAAAATGTCCTATCGGACAATGTTGTTGGAAATTCCGACCGTGTGTAGGCTCCATCGGACTTTTTCCGTTGGATTTTCCGACGGACAAAGTTTTATCTCCTGCTCTCAAATTTTCCGACAACAAAGTCCTATTGGACTTTTTCCGATCGTGTGTAGCGAATTCCGACGGACAAAGTGCCACGCATGCTCAGATCACATTACAAGACCAAAGCTATTGGCTACTAGCCTCTACGTAGTCCCGTCGTAGGCAACAAACGTCACCACGTTCAGAATGATCGGATTTTCTGACAACTTTGTCCGACCGTGTGTATGCAACACCAGTGTCGGACAAAATCCGTCAGAAAAAATCCGATGGTCGGATTTTCCGACCGTGTGTACGGGGCATTAGAAAGCGCATTTGTTTTTTTGATCATTAGTGGGTCAAATCGATAATCGTTTTAGACTGCAGTGACAAGGGCTGCTGTTAGAAATGATGGGGCCCCGTACAACCTTCCTGACTGGTATTACTAAAGCCCAGTAGACACGGCTGACTTTCAGTTCATGTGTAGAGCTGTCTGTTCAACAGAAGCCTATCTTACGACCGGCTACTGTCCAACACTCCTGCTGGAAAGCCAGCATTCAATCAGCAATGGCAATGGCTTTAAGCGATGATCTTTGTATTCTGGTGGGGAGAGTGTCCCCCTGTCAGAATACAATAGAACAGTAAGAGAGATACTCATCTTGTGTTGATGTGGGGACCTGTCAGTTTTTTTTCATTCAGCCCACTGGTTGATGGAAGAAAAATTGTATGTGTGTGCCCAGCATACCAGTGTATATGGTTTTTGTTCAGGAAAGTCCATTTAATTCCAGAATCAAATGCTAAAAGAAAACAAAATCTTTCAAACTGCATTTGAATGTTCTGAGAATGTCCTAAAGCTGGCCATGGATGGATAGAAGTTTTAACTAAAATTCTAAGGAAGGTCCCAGGAAAATTCATGTGAAAATTCTCAGAACATTCAAATGTCGTTCAAAGATTTAATTTGCTTTTAACATTTGATTTTGGAACGAATGGATTTTACCCAGAACCGCATACACTGTGAGAAATGTATTCATATGAGAAAGATTTTCCATTCTGCTCCTTCAAATTCTCTCATCACTGTGGTCAAAAATTAACATTCATTTGACCCGACTAAAGATAAGAAAAAAGAACAAACTTTCTTAAAGCAGAGTTCAACCCAAACATGGAACTTCTGCTTTAAGTACTGGTGACCCCCTTTTTTTTGGGGGGGTACCCAGTTTTGACAGGCACACAGCTCCCAATTCCTCCCCTGGCACCTTGGCGCCCGAAGGAAGTTCACCTCTCCCCCTTCCCTCCCTGCAATCTTCTGGGACACGTCACAGGTCATGTCACATCACAGGTCACATCACAGGTCATGTCACGTCACAGGTCACATCACAGGTCACTTAACGTCACAGGTCATGTCACAGGTCATGTCACATCACAGGTCACGTCACAGGTCATGTCACAGGTCACGTCACAGGTCACATCACGTCACAGGTCACGTCACAGGTCACGTCATGTCACAGGTCACATCACGTCACAGGTCACGTCACAGGTCACTTCACGTCACAGGTCACGTCACAGGTCACGTCACAGGTCCCATCACAGGTCACATCACGTCACAGGTCACGTTACAGGTCACATCACAGGTCACATCACGTCACAGGTCACGTTACAGGTCACATCACAGGTCACATCACGTTACAGGTCACAGGTCACATTACGTCACAGGTCACATCACGTCACAGGTCACATCAAAGGTCACTTCACATCACAGGTCATGTCACAGGTCACGTCACAGGTCATGTCACAGGTCACATCACGTTACAGGTCACGTCACAGGTCATGTCACAGGTCACGTCACGTCACAGGTCACATCACGTCACAGGTCACGTCACAGGTCACTTCACGTCACAGGTCACGTCACAGGTCACATCACAGGTCACATCACGTCACAGGTCACGTTACAGGTCACATCACGTCACAGGTCACAGGTCACGTCACAGGTCACATTACGTCACAGTTCACATCACAGGTCACTTCACATCACAGGTCATGTAACAGGTCACGTCACAGGTCATGTCACAGGTCACATCACGTCACAGGTCACGTCACAGGTCACGTCACAGGTCACATCACATCACAGGTCATGTCACAGGTCACATCACGTCACAGGTCACGTCACAGGCCATGTCACGTCACAGGTCATGTCACAGGTCACATCACGTCACAGGTCACGTCACAGGCCATGTCACGTCACAGGTCACATCACATCACAGGTCATGTTACAGGTCACGTCACAGGTCACATCACAGGTCATATCACAGGTCATATCACAGGTCACTTTACTTCACAGGTCATGTCACGTCACAGATCACGTCACAGGTCACGTCACAGGTCACGTCACAGGTCACGTCACATGTCATGTCACTTCACAGGCCACATCACAGGTTACGTCACAGGTCATGTCACTTCACAGGTCACGTCACAGGTCACGTCACAGCCAGGCGCCCACAGTTACAATACAAAAAATAAAGTGCAGCGCTAGATATAAACACAAGATGATCCTGTGCAAAAAAAGCATATATTAAAGTAGATATGTCACTGTAGTGCAATATGACCATAAACATTAAATAGCATAAATTCAAATAAAGTGCAACTGTACAGTGCACATATGATGAATTGTATTAGACGCAACCAAAATATTTAGTTTTTGTGCGATCCCATTTGACAAAAGCAAGAGGAAAACAGAGTCACATAAAAAGCGCACAAAATTACAATGCCAGCACCGACGAGAGGAGGCAGAGAGGGGTGAGGATTCGTGCGCCCGCATCGCTGGACCCTGGGACAGGCAAGTGTCCGATTATTAAAAGTCAGCAGCTACACTTTTTGTAGCTGCGACTTTTAAATGGGTGGAACTCCGCTTTAAGGTCCGTACACACAATAAAAAAATAGAAAAATTCCGTAAGAGGAACAATCGGTCGATTATCTGTTTGTTCGTATAGGGATTTTGACAGCTGATTCCGCCTGTTCGAACAAAAATAAATAAAAATGAAGGTGCAAGCTACAAAATTTTTATGCGTACACCAATCGTATGGAAATAATCAAATAGAAAATACGGCGCAGGATCGAAGCAAAGAACATCTCTGAAGACACCAGTGTGTAGCTACGTTTGCCCTTGTCGTTCGAGAATTTTTGTACAAGGTAAAATTGGACGATCGATTTGTTTGAAATTCTACCCATCTATGGCTAGCTGGCCACACATGGATCAAAATTTGTTTGGTTAAGCAGGGACCAGCCACATTTCAATCCATGTATGGGCTATCTGGTTGTACACATTGCAATCTATTAATCGATTAGTGTACAAACCAACCTGTGGGGTTTTCCTGAACGATCAGCTAATCACTTTGATTATTTGAGGATCAGACTTTCTCTACCATATATCTTTTTTTGCGGAACTTTCATCATGATTCCATTCGTTATCTTCCTATTTTTTAATTGCTCTCATAGACTCTTTTGACTTTAGCGCTTTGGTGGCATTTGTTGTTTATTTTTCCTGAACGATCGGTGCAGCTGACTTTCCCGACAGCTCCATGTCAGTACAGTAGTAGGCTTGTCAGGAAAAGAAAATTGCGGTAAGTATTTGATATTCAATTTTCCTTTTTTCTACCGGGGGATGGGAGAATGGGCTCATTTTTTTCGTTCAACCCAATGGTTGTACTGCTTGCTAGAACGTCTTGAGAATTTTTGTATACATTTTCCTAACCTAAGATTTTTCTTTCATTCGAAATTCTATCCACCCAGTATTTACTATCTTGTCTTTCTATAAACCCAGACATGAACTAAGGGAGTTGTGACCTGGGATTCTCCTGTCCTGCCATAATATTTCTCCTCCGCCAGGTGGCGGTGTAGAGGCCGCTGTGTGCGCTGACAGTGCCCATAGATGAGAGTAGTCCGGGACTCGGCTGGATGGACACACGTTCCTTCCTCCCATAGCGTGCAGTTGCCAGGGAACTGAAGTGAACCTGCATGCACTTTCCTCGCCCCGGACTCCTCTCCCCCGCTGGAGGGACGGCTCGGAATCTGCGGGGCTTCTGCTCCTCAACTCTAAAAGTTCTCATTGATTGGACAGCCTGAGAATTGGAGGATCTGCAGGGTGAGCGATCCTAGGAGACAGCTGGCTGCAGGTAAGTGATGGGCAGGTGGGCTGACTGTGTACTCTCCATCCATATACACCCTCCATGTACTGTGCACCCTCCATCCATATACACCCTCCATGTACTGTGTACACTCCATCCATATACACCCTCCATGTACTGTGCACCCTCCATATACACCCTCCATGTACTGTGCACCCTCCATATACACCCTCCATGTACTGTGTACTCTCCATCCATATACACCCTCCATGTACTGTGCACCCTCCATCCATATACACCCTCCATGTACTGTGTACTCTCCATATACACCCTCCATGTACTGTGTACTCTCCATCCATATACACCCTCCATGTACTGTGCACCCTCCATCCATATACACCCTCCATGTACTGTGTACTCTCCATATACACCCTCCATGTACTGTGTACTCTCCATCCATATACACCCTCCATGTACTGTGCACCCTCCATCCATATACACCCTCCATGTACTGTGCACCCTCCATCCATATACACCCTCCATGTACTGTGTACTCTCCATCCATATACACCCTCCATGTACTGTGCACCCTCCATCCATATACACCCTCCATGTACTGTGCACTCTCCATATACACCCTCCATGTACTGTGTACTCTCCATCCATATACACCCTCCATGTACTGTGCACCCTCCATCCATATACACCCTCCATGTACTGAGCACCCTCCATATACACCCTCCATGTACTGTGCACTCTCCATACTGTGCACCCTTCATGTACTGTGTACTCTCCATCCATATACACCCTCCATGTACTGGTTACCCTCCATGTACTGTGTACTCTCCATCCATATGCACCCTCCATGTATTGTGCACCCTCCATGTATTGTGCACCCTCCATGTACTGTACACCCTCAATGTACTGTGCACTCCCAATCCATATACACCCTCCATGTACTGTGCACTCTCCATCCATATACACCCTCCATGTACTGGTCACCCTCCATGTACTGTGCACTCTCCATATACTGTGCACCCTCCATGTACTGTGCACTCTCCATATACTGTGCACTCTCCATATACTGTGCACCCTCCATGTACTGTGCACCCTCCATGTACACCCTCCATGTACTGTGCACCCTCCATATACACCCTCCATGTACTGTGCACCCTCCATGTACTGTGCGCCCTCCATCCATATACACCCTCCATGTACTGTGCACCCTCCATATACACCCTCCATGTACTGTGCACCCTCCATGTACTGTGCACCCTCCATCCATATACACCCTCCATGTACTGTGCACCCTCCATCCATATACACCTTCCATGTACTGTGCACCCTCCATATACACCCTCCATGTACTATGTACTCTCTATATATTGTGCAGCCTCCATGTACTGTGTACTCTCTATATACTGTGCACCCTCCATGTACTGTGCACCCTCCATCCATATACACCTTCCATGTACTGTGCACCCTCCATATACACCTTCCATGTACTGTGCACCCTCCATATACACCCTCCATGTACTATGTACTCTCTATATATTGTGCACCCTCCATGTACTATGTACTCTCTATATACTGTACACACCCCATGTACTGTGCGCCCTCCATGTATTATGTACTTTCTATGTACTGTGCACCCTCCATATTCTGTCCACCCTCTATGTACTGTGTACTCTCTATATACTGTACACCCTCCATGTACTGTGTATGATTATACCAGGAATTGTTGAATTCCTGTGATCAGTGATCTCTGTGTAGGTAGATGTTTGATGTGTCTGATATGTAATGTAGTTGTAGTTTGTGTCACTTGTACATGACCCATGTGTTGTACCTTATATAGTATAGAGCTGATCTGTGAACACCATAGTGGAAGTGTTGCCTAGCAACCAGACTGGCATCAGTGGCCTTTTATTTGTTGCTATGGGTGACCGCTCTACTTCTGCATCTGCTTTGTTTTAAAGTGGTAGTAAACTCTTTTACACCACTTGTACCTACAGGTAAGTCTTACCTGTCGATTGTGAATATCTTGCACAGTTTAGGAAATATCCCGAGTGCACGCAGCTGATGACATCACCGACACATGCGCTTTGAAGGTTTGGCTTACGGTGCCGGACCTTCAGACCCTGTGCCGTAAATGATGGCTGCCGCGCGCATGCGCAGGAGTGATGTCATCGCACCCCCGGCCACTCATTTAGCCAAAGGCCACAAACTAGAAGCTGATTGGTTGCCATGCACAACTGCTCCAGATTCTGGCAGCTTCAGTTTTGATGAACTCCTGTGATTGGCCAGCATGTCCAATCATTAGCATCCCTAAAGTGGAACTAAAGGCACACATACTTACCTTAGTTCCAACAGTCCGATGTCTGTGAAAGTCCCTCGCCAGCGTGTACATCTTCTCCTGGGTTCTTCTGGTCTTTGACCATTTTAATTTACCAGTGTCGGCTGACGTCACATTTTCAGTGTGCCAGAATTTATATTGAGCTGTGCATGCGCAGCTCAGTATACATTCTGCAGAGGATAGCAAATAGGCAGGTAGGTGTACTTTATTGTAGAAGAGTCTTTGCATGTCTGTAATAATGACGCTGTCTGTTCACAATTATTTAGTTTCCAATCTTAGTTCTGCATTAAGGTGACCATTCATCGTACAATTGACTGTAGAATCTACTACCAACTATGTAGTACAAGGGTCTTCCTGATTCGATATAAATTGGAAGTATCATGTAGGTTTGTTCTCGTATGACATAATTTTGGTAAATCTAAAGATGATTGTGCAACCAAATTTGTATAGTGTATGGTCCATCTTGGGGTCATCATACACAATACAATCTTCATACAATCAACTTTAGATTTCCCAATTCTATGTAATATGAGGACCTTCGTAATCTAACCAATCCATTTGTATCCAATCAGCCAGGTCTGTGCACTATAACGTTTTTGGCAGATGCAGGCTCCATTCACACTTTGGACATCAAAGTCGCATGACAAATTGCAGCCCATTCGTTTCAATGGCATCTGTTCAAATCGATGTGACTTAAAGTCGCAGCAACTTTGTAAAGGTTCCTGCACTACTTTGGTGCAACTTTTGATGTGACTTAGATCCATAGAGTGCAAAGTCGCTCTGGAAATCATGTGACTTTGGAGACGCACTAATGTGAATGGAGCCGTACAGTCAGATTGTAACGTGTGTGGTGAGCTTTAGATCTACCGAAAACAGTAGTGGATGGGCCTGCCTGATTGGATAGAAACGGATCGGTTAGATTACGTTCGACCTCGTACTACAGAGTTTTGATCGCTTTAAAGATTGTACGGACAGATGGCAGTGTGTATGGTGAGATTTAAGGTGTCCGATTGATGAGTGACAAAATCTGCAAACAATTGAACAGCCATAACTTCCCTTCCGATAGATTAAGATTTAGTTTCAATCATTTCGGGGGGTTTTTTGTCTTGTTTTTATTTTTTCCTTTTTTTATTATTATTTTTTTTCCTTTTTTTTATTATATTTTTTTTTTCCTTTTTTAATTTATTATTTTGTTTTTCCTTTTTAATTTATTATTTTGTTTTTCCTTTTTTATTATTTTGTTTTTCCTTTATTATTATTTTGTTTTTTTTTAGGTTGTATTAGTTACATATTTTGGAGATTTTTGTAACTGTTTAAGGGATTTTCTTTGTATATTGATTAAAAATAAATAAAGATTAAAGGGACAAAAAAAAAAAAAAAAAAGATTTAGTTTAGATCAGATTTGTTGCAGCACTGAGATCCCCTTTTCATAAAAGCGTTCATATTTTGATCGATCAGATTCTGAGGTCACATGGTGCAAACAGAGATGCGGTCAATTATTTACAGTCGTTCATTTTAAATGGTATCTTAACTATCAATGGAAATCCACTTCCCTGTGTGTGGCATATCGATCAAATGGGTTGTCGACTAATGGATCGGAGAAAAATCAAAAAATTTAGCAAAGCAAGGTCTATGTAAATAATAGCAGGGGACATATTTGACTTTACAATGCCATTCGCTCCTTTGAGTATAATTGGCAGTTGCGCAGTTTTGGGCGATGGTGGGTGATTTGGGGGGGATTGGTACCTCCCGGGGAGGTAGGTTCTCACTGTGGCCCCTCTGGATCTTCAGGAGCTGTAGTAGTGCTGAGTCTTCTAATCCTTTCATTAGTGTGGATCTCGCTCCCTTCTTCTGAAACATGCAGGTAAAGGCGAGTAGTGTTGCTCGGGGGCACTGGAGTAGCGATAAATCCTCAGATTAAAAAGCTGTCTGCAGAATGCTGGGAGTCTGTATACGGCTCATTTTCATCTACCTGGAAGACGGCTTTTTATAAGATCTGCCAGCTTTCTCTGTAAATCAAGCATAACAGATAAGAGGAAAACAGGTGACAGGAAACTTCAGAGTTCTCAGAGTTCTCAGAGAGGGAAGAAGAGGATAGTGATGATTTATCCCCCAGAAGGAATGTTCTACTCCCAGGCTACGAGTCACTATGTTTATGGGGGGGGGGGGGGGGGGGGGGGGGGGGGGGTCATTCCTGAGCTGATCATGTGGGATTACCTGGGAAAGCATCTGGTGTTTAAAACTGGTTCTGGACTTCCTTCTGCACATTTACTGCGGCAAGGCCGCCCGGCTGTGCGAAACGACGTACCTTTACATCGTTCCGAGCATTAGCTCTGGGGGGCGTGCACGCACCTCCTGCCGGAGGCGCAATCGTGTGCTGATTGGCCAGAGGGGGAGCCAATCTGGGCGCAACCCGCGATCATTCTCGGAAGAGGCAGAACAGCGATCTGCCTATCGGTGCTAAGCAGGAACAAGGATCTCTTTCTTTCCCCAGTCAAACAATCCCTCACACAGTTATGCCCCGTACACACGGTCGGAAATTCCGACCACAAAATCCGTCGGATTTTGTCCGACACTTGTGTTGCATACACACGGTCGGACAAAAATCTGATCATTCTGAACGTGGTGACGTTCGTTGCGTACGACGGAACTACGCAGAGGCTATTAGCCAATAGGTTTGGTCTCCTAATGTGATCTGAGCATGCATGGCACTTTGGCCGTAGGAATTCTCTACACACAAAAAAGTCTGATCGGATTTTGTTGTCGGAAAATTTGAGAGCAGGATCTCAAATTCCGACGGAAAAAGTCAGATGGAGCCCACACACAGTCGGATTTTACGACAACATGGTCCGATAAGACATTGTCCATCGGAATTTCCGACCGTGTGTACAGGGCATTAGAAAGCACTCCCTAGGTCAGTGGTCAGTGGGGGTGAACCTTGGCACCCCAGATGTTTAGGAACTACATTTCCCATGATGCTCATGCACTCTGCAGTGTAGTTGAACATCATGGGAAATGCAGTTCCAAAACATCTGGGGTGCCAAGGTTCGCCATCACTGCCCTAGGGACACACTTAACCCTTTGATCGCCCCTGATATTAACCCCTTCCCTACCAGCGTCATTAGTACAGTAACAGTGCATATTTTTAGCACTGATCACTGTATTCTAGAGCTGAATGATTCTGGCTAAAATAAGAATCATGATTTTTTTGCTTGGAATAAATATCACGATTCTCGTGGCATAACATTTCACATTATACCAAAAAATTGGGCTAACTTTACTGTTTAGTTTTATTTTTTATTTAATAAAGTGCATTTGTTCCAAAAAAATTGCATTTGAAAGACCGCTGCGCAAATACATTGTGACATAAAATATTGCAAAAATTGACGTTTTATTCTCTAAGGTCTCTGCTAAAAAAAATATAATGTTTGGGGTTTCTAAGTAATTTTCTAGCAAAAAATACTGATTTTTAACTTGTAGGCGTCAAATGTCAGAAAAAGGTTTTATTAACCACTTTCAGACCGGACCAATTTGCAGCCAAAGGACCAGGCCCCTTTTTGCGATTCGGCACTGCGTCGCTTTAACTGACAATTGCGCGGTCGTGCGACGTGGCTCCCAAACAAAATTGACGTCCTTTTTTTCCCACAAATAGAGCTTTCTTTTGGTGGTATTTGATCGCCCCTGCGGTTTTTATTTTTTGCGCTATAAACAAAAATAGAGCGACAATTTTGAAAAAAATGCATTATTTTTTATTTTTTGCTATAATAAATATCCCCCAAAAATATATAAAAAAAACATTTTTTTTTCCTCAGTTTAGGCCGATACGTATTCTTCTACATATTTTTGGTAAAAAAAATCGCAATAAGCGATTATTGATCGGTTTGCGCAGAAGTTATAGCGTTTACAAGATAGGGGATAGTTTTATAGCATTTTTATTAATAATTTTTTTTTTTTATTATTAATGGCGGAGATCTGCGATTTTTTTTTTTGTGACTGCGACATTATGGCGGACACATCGGACATTTTTGACACATTTTTGGGACCATTGTCATTTTTACAGCAATTAATGCATTTAAATGCATTGATTTCTGTATAAATGACACTGGCAGTTTAGGAGTTAACCACAAGGTGGCAGTGTAGGGGTTAAGTAGGCCTAGGGGTGTTTTTTTTACTGTGGGGGGGCGTGGCTGTCAGCTAGTGAATGCTGATCTCTGCTCCAATCACAGGGAGCAGAGATCGGCGTCACTAGTTGCTAGGCAGAACGGGGAGATGCTGTTTATCTCGGCATCTCCCCGTTCAGCCGCTCCGTGAGACGATCGCGGAGTCCCCGCGGCGATCGAGTCCGCGGGGACCGCGGCCGGACTCACGGGGGGTCCCGACCGGCGCGGGAGCGCGCCGCTCCCCGCGCGCTCCCGATGGCACGGACAGGCTAAAGGAGGGACGTATATATACGCCCTCCTGCCTGTACGTGCCATTCTGTCGACGTATATCGTCGTGCGCCGGTCGGCAAGTGGTTAAGTGATTTAACTGACCTCATTTACATACCGAAGTTCATCCCTTTTGATCTAAAAGAACTAAATGTTACAATGTTTATAGTTATCGCCACCTGTGATGTGATGTTGTGATAAAATTTGCAGACTGCCTGTTTTTTTTATTTTGACAGCTGTCAGCAGTGAGCAGAGAACTCTCTGCACTGAATCTAGGAAATGCTGTTTTAAGATCATGAGGGGGGCTAGAATCGCAATCTCGGTTCTTTAATGAATAATCATGCAGCTCTTCTGTAGTCGTGTCACTGCTCCCCCCCCCCCCCAAAAAAAAGTGTCGAAAGTGTCAGGTGTACGATTTGTCTGCCGTAATGTCGCAGTCCTGCTAAAAATCGTTGTTCGCCGTCATTTCTAGTAAAACAATAAAATAAATAAAAATTCCATAAAAATATCCAATAGTCTGTAGACAATGTAACTTTTGCACAAACCAATCAATAATGTGTACCTAAATACATATTGGCCTAAATTGATGCAGAAATTTGATTTAAAAAAAATAAATATATATATATATATATATATATATATATATATATATATATATATATATATATATATATATATATATATATATATATATATATATATATATATTATAAAATATTGGATCTGTATTCTAGCAGAAAGTAAAAAATAGTGTTGTTTTTTTTTTTTTTTTTAAAAATTTTACTTAAATTTTGTTTAAAAAATAAAAACCGCAGAGGTGATCAAATACCAACAAAAGAAAACTCCATTTGTGGGGGAAAAAAAAGGACATCAATTTTATTTGGGTACAGCATTGCAAGACCACACAATTGTCGGTTATGCCCCGTACACACGGTCGGAAATTCTGACCACAAAATCCGTCTGATTTTTTCCAACGGATTTTGTCCGACACTGGTGTTGCATACACACAGTCGGATAAAGTTGTCAGAAAATCCGATCATCCTGAACGTGGTGACATTCGTTGCGTAAGACGGGACTACGTAGAGGCTAGTAGCCAATAGCTTTGGTCTCGTAATTTGATCTGAGCATGCGTGGCACTTTGTCCGTCGGAATTCGCTACACACGATCAGAAAAAGTCCGATAGGACTTTGTTGTCGGAAAATTTGAGAGCAGGAGATTAAAACTTTGTCTGTCTTGTCTAAAAAATCCGATGGAAAAAGTCCGATGGAGCCCACACACGGTCGGAATTTCCGACAACATTGTCCGATTAGGACATTTTCCGTACGAAAATCCGGCCGTGTGTATGGGGCATTAAAGTAACGCAGTGCCGTATCGCAAAAAAATGGCCTGGTCATGAAGGGGGTATAGAAAGACATTCTATAAACTTGTGTACAATGCTGCCAAATGTGCCATACAGTCAACAGAATGGTGGTGGGATCAATGCGTTTCGCCCAGATTGGGCTTCTTCAGGATCCACTTGAAGTTTTCATAATATATTAACTGATGAGTAAACAGTACATCATTACATCATTATTACACAGTATACCTACAAAATATATATTGCATATAATAAACAATAATGGGGGAAAAAAAGTGAAAATCTACAGTACACAAACGTCAGACAATCAGCAGAAGATCAGAGGTGTAACCCCTCATTCATTAGGATCCTGATTGACTAAAGTGTGGAGTGAACCTGTGTGTTAATTTCAGCCTATTTTTTAATGTCCCCTGCATATGATTGGATGTCTGTGTTCAATACCTCCCACCACACCGAACACTTTAGTAAATTGGTCATAGAGATGTCAAACTCCGCTCTTCCATCCTGTAATGGTGCAGCGCTTGTGATTTATAAGGTAATAGGTGTTTATCTAGTACTGACAATTTACATAGCGTACATTCACATCAGTCCCTGGTTCAAGGAGCTTACAATCTAGTTCCTACATATACTATGGCCATGTAATTTACCATCATGTCTTTAGATGGAGGAAACCCACACAAGCAAAGGGAGGACATACAAACTCCATGCAGGTGGTATTTTGCATGGGATTTGAATAGAACCCTAGCATAAGGAAAAATCATTTCAGTGGCAGGGAGTTTAAAGCGGCCGTTTATTGAAACTGGAAGACAAGCGTTTTAAACTGCATAGAGGGTTCTTTACTGTCAGAGCGGTGGGGATTTGGAGCTCCCTTCCACATGCAGTGATTATAAGCAGGGAGTGTCGCTAGTTTTAACAGACTTTTTGATGAGCATCTTAACGATCGCAACATACAGGGATATGGGATTTAATATTGCCATAAACTCACACACACCACAGGATGAACTGGATGGAACGGTGTCTTTATTCAACCTTACCAACTGTAACTTGTATAAACAGATATTTATATAGTGCCCAAGGTTCATGCAGCACTGTACAAATACATTCGCATCAGTCCCTGCCCTAAAGGGACTGGCAATCTAAGGCTCCATTTGCACAGTTGTATAGCCACACCACAATCCCAGCGACAACAGTGGACTGGTTTCTGGGATTGGCAGCAGTGTGCAGACAGCGGCTTTGATTGGCAGCAGTGTGCAGACAGCGGCTTTGATTGGCAGCAGTGTGCAGACAGCGGCTTTGATTGGCAGCAGCGTGCAGACAGCGGCTGGGAATGGCAGCAGCGTGCAGACAGCGGCTGGGAATGGCAGCAGCGTGCAGACAGCGGCTGGGAATGGCAGCAGCGTGCAGACAGCGGCTGGGAATGGCAGCAGCGTGCAGACAGCAGCTGGGAATGGCAGCAGCGTGCAGAAAGCGGCTGGGAATGGCAGCAGCGTGCAGAAAGCGGCTGGGAATGGCAGCAGCGTGCAGAAAGCGGCTGGGAATGGCAGCAGCGTGCAGAAAGCGGCTGGGAATGGCAGCAGCGTGCAGAAAGCGGCTGGGAATGGCAGCAGCGTGAAGAAAGCGGCTTTGATTGACAGCTGTGCGCAGGTGGCGGCCGGGATTGACAGCGCAGGTGGCGGCAGGGATTGACAGCTGTGCGCAGATGGCGGCCGGGATTGACAGCTGTGCGCAGATGGCGGCCGGGATTGACAGCTGTGTGCAGATGGCGGCCGGGATTGACAGCTGTGAAAAGAGAGGGCTGGAAGTAGCAGATAGCTGCAGCTGCCCAGCCCCTACAGTGCAATGACAGCTGTCAATCACATGACACAGTAGTCCATATTCTTGCTGCAGGGATTCACAGCATGGCTAAAAGCTTGTGCGAACACAGCCAATAGTTCCTACTATATATATATATATATATATATATATATATATATATATATATATATATATATATATATATATATATATATATATATATATATATATATATATATATATATATAATACAGTAGGGACAATTTAGAGTGTGGGAGGATTCATGCACAGGGAAAACATGCAGGTAGTGTTCTAGTTGGGATTCAAACCAAGAACCCTAGTCTTTCAAGACAGGAGTGCTAACACCTAAGCCACAGTGCTACTAGACTTTATTCTAGCTCTGCAGCTCATAAAGGGCCATACATATCAGGGAAAGAAAATTACATTATACTAGTCTTTTGTTGGGATGCATGGAACCAAGCCATGCATCCTCCATTCATTAGTTAGAGCACATTGATAAATGGGCCGAAAATGAAGGAAATCGTGTATTTGAATTTGGTTTGGATGGCAGAATAATTTTGCTTGTTTTGTTTAAAGTATTGCACATGAGTATCCTTAGTAGAGCTGCACGATTAATCGTTAACAAAATTGCAATCTCGATTTAAAGGGGTTGTAAAGGTACGTGTTTTTTCACCTTAATGCATCCTATGCATTAAGGTGAAAAAACACCTGTCAGTCACCGGCCCCCCTGTTTTACTTACCGGAGCCCCAAATTTCCCGCGCCCCTCTCTCCATGGGTTCCCGGTTCTTGATTGGATAGATTGATAGCAGCGCAGCCATTGGCTCCAGCTTCTGTCAATCAAATCCAATGATGTGGGCACTGGGGGGCAGGGCCGAGTCCTGCATTCGGCTTCTATGGATGCTGAATGCTGGACTCGGGAATGTGCCTGCAAGGTCACCCCCTCGGGAGAGCGCTTCTCCAAGGGGGTTATCTAATACCGGGAGGAGCCCCAAGAGCCGCCGAGGGACCCCAGAAATGGATTTTCAGGGCCACTCTGTGCAAAACGAGCTGCACAGTGAAGGTAAGTATGACATGTTTGTTATTTAAAAAAAAAAAATGATCCTTTAGTATCACTTTAACCTCCCACACGATCTTAATCCAGCATTTCCACGATTCATGTAACAAGTGCAGAGCTGTTCTGCTCACAGCTGTCAAAAAAAAAAAAAAGCAGCTGGGAATGTTTATCAACAAAGTGCTGCAAGAGAGATAAAATGAAACATTGGAACCTTCTGTTCTTTTAGAGATCAAAGGTCTGCAAATAAGGTCAATTTAACTACTGAAAGAGGAAGTAAACCCTGATGGGTGTTACTTCCTCTTTGTTTCCCTGCAAAGGTAAAGCATAATGGGCTAGTGCCTTGCATAGTAGCCCATTATGTGACACTTACCTGCAGGAGAAGCCTGCGATGTCCCCGTCTTCCTCGCTAGTAGCGAGTGTCCATTCTTCACTCCTCTTCCTTCCGGGGCCGCAAACTCCGGCTCTGTGACATATATATATATATATATATATATATATATATATATATATATATATATATATATATATATATATATATATATATATATATATATATATTATATATATATATATATATATATATATATATATATATATATATATATATATATATATATATATATTAAAAAAAAAAAAAATTTAACAGAGACCTTCGAGAATAAAAAATTGTGAAAGAATTGTGATCTTTATTCTAAGAAGAAAAGTCGTGATTCTCATTTTATCCAGAATCGTGCAGCTCTAATCCTCAGCATGAGTTGTGACCTGCGCTATTATTATTATTATTAATATTTTATTATAGGGCTCAGCTGAAACAAGATATGTCAGTCTTTGCCAAACTGTTTGATTTCCAGCTCTATTATGCACATCGAATGATAGTGGGGATGTCACATTACACATGTGCTGGTTATGCAGTACTGTCACTACATGTGTACTATGTCATAAGTATTG
Source organism: Lithobates sylvaticus (assembly GCA_028564925.1). Classification (NCBI taxonomy): domain Eukaryota; kingdom Metazoa; phylum Chordata; class Amphibia; order Anura; family Ranidae; genus Lithobates; species Lithobates sylvaticus. The sequence goes on from CM053029.1 coordinate 520,999,047, forward strand.
TGTGAGACAATTTAAGCCAGGCAGGCAAAGAATACAGATTACATAGTTCTGTCTTTTTAAAGTGCTTGTAAACTCTGCTTTTAATCTTGTACCTACAGGTAAGCTTATAAGTCTAACCTGTAGGTACAATAAATATCACCGTTTTAGGAGATATTCACAATTTCAGTGGCTGGTGACATCCCAGGCACATGCACTTTGCATTCGGGGGTGCACTGAATGATTTTTTAATGAGCCTGTAAGGGCAGAAATGTGGAAGCTGATTTAAAGCCTAAGTTCAGCGAAACCAAAAAAAACTAAATATCAGCACAAGGGACATAACTTGCAGTCAGTAGGATGTGTTACTTGTGCTGATTCCTTCTCTAGCCATCTCCCTCCACCCACACCTACTGCCATGGGTGGGCATAAACAGAGGAGAATTTCTACTAGCAGAAGAGGAATCGCACAATTAGCTACACCATTAGCCCCTTTGGGGGTTATTTACAAAAGGCAAATCCACTTTGCACTACAAGTGCATAGTGCACTTGAAATTGCACTGAAAGTGCAGTCACTGTAGATCTGAAGGGAAGATCTGAAATGAGGGGAAGCTCTGCTGATTTTACCATCCAATCATGTGCAAGCTAAAATGCTTTTTAAAATTTTCCTTGCATGACCCTCTCCGATCTACAGTGACTGCACTTCCAAGTGCACTTTCAGTGCAATTTAAAGTGCACTTTTCACTTGTAGTGCAAAGTGGATTTACCTTCAGCAAATGACCCCCATAGGCTTTAAAGGTGCAGGCTACGATGCTGTCACCATGGCCTCACAGCTTTTTCGGTCTGTGACCTGAAATAAGCATGCAGCCAGTGAAGTCTAAATTCTTGCCCTGCATCTGTTTCTAATCAGTGACTAATGTGTGTATGATAGCCCCAAAGTTTTCCCCCTTCGAGCCTAATGCAGCGTACACACGGTCGGAATTTCTGATGGAAACAGTCCGATAGGAGCTTTTCATCGGATTTTCCGACCGTGTGTATGCCCAACGGTCTTTTTCTGTCGGAATTTCCGACGGACTTTGAATTGAGAACCTGTTCTCAATTTTTCCAACAGAAAACCTTTCTATCGGATTTTCCGATCGTGTGTATGCAATTCCGACACGCAAAATTCCGACGCATGCTCGGAAACAATTCAACGCATGCTCGGAAGCATTACACTTCCCTTTTTATAGTGCTGTCGAACGTGTTTTATGCCGCTGTGTTATTGACCGTCGGAATTTGGTGTGATCATGTGTAGGCAACACAGCTTGAGCGGAATTTCGTCGGAAAAACCGTCAGAGTTTTTTCCGAAGAGAATTCCGATCGTGTGTACGCGGCATAAGTTTAGGTAAAACTTTATTTGTAAAAAAATAAATAAAAAATCAGCACCAGGGATGGAATTTAATCTGAAGTGTCCCTGGTGCTGGTTCTGGGTGTAATACTTGAAATCCAAATCCTGCAACTAATATTCCAGTGCTGCGTCCTAAGGGACCTGTCAAAGGCATTCATTAAGTGTGCTGACCCTGCCCTTCATTTCTGCCCCCTCCTCCATTCATAGAAGTTGTACTATAGCTTCCATGAATGAAACACAATCTATAAATGGGTGAGGAGGACCTTTTATTTATCTGCCCATCCTCCATTCATAGAATGTTTTTGTTCATGAAAGCTATAGCACAGCTTCTGTGAATGGAGGAGGGGGCCGGAAAGGGCAGATAGTTGTTCTCTCGGCTCTATTACCCCCCCCCCCCCCCCCCCCCAGCACTGAAATATTATGGGAGGGAGGTGCAGAGGGTTTCATCTATGACTGCCAGCGCAAAGAACACTTCAGACTAAATGTAAGGGACATAGCAGTACATCTTTAGTTGTCCTTTTTATTTTACTCCTTGAAATGTCCACGGTGTCCAATAAATATCGTGATTTATATAGGAAACTCCTACAGAAATTCCCTTTAAAGTATCCATATGGTCTTGTATAATTCTTTAGTCCCTCCAGCTGAACATACGTTTTCCATTTTCACACAGATATTCTTAGATTCCACATACATTATAATTTTAGTATTACAGAACTGAAGTTTATCAGGCCTCACTGCCATATCCATTACATTTGTGGCAGCCTCACTTGATATGTCCAGCAGTCAAGAGACATTGTTCATCGTCAGGTTATCTGAAACACCAAGTAGGTCAAAGATCAACAAGACCTCTAGGGCGCTATGTATGGCTTATGCTAATAGGAAAGAATTATTTAAGAAGAACATCTCTCATCCGAGACTCAGTAGAGCAGCAGCAGTGATGGTATTGGATAGTGATAGGACTTGTTTCATTATTGGTATGAGTACTTTGTAACAGTAAAGTAGAACTATTGGCAAAACTTTTTTTTTTTTTTTTTTTTTCATTTTGGATAGAGTAAGGCCCCTTTCACACTGGGGCGGGGAGCCGCGGTGACGGTAAAGCAGCGCTATATTTAGCGCTGCTTTACCGTCGTTTTAACCGCGGTATGCGGCCGCTAGCGCTGCGGTTTTACCCCCCGCGAGCGCCGCCGTAGCGGTATTGCCGCGGTTTTACCGCAGTGTCCCATTCTAATCAATGGGAAGGAGCGGTATAGGAGCGGTGAACACACCGCTCCTATACCGCTCCAAAGATGCTGCTAGCAGGACTTTTTTTGTCATCCTGCTAGCGCACCGCTCCAGTGTGAAAGCCCGCCGGCTTTCACACTGGAGTTAAAGGGGCCGGATTTTTTTCAGGCGGTATACAGGCGCTATTTTTAGCGCTGTACCGCATGAAAAACGCCCCGGTGTGAAAGGGGCATAAGCGAACCCCTGTTAGATTTATTTTTGCCATCTTTGTCCCATCGGGGAGATTTACCTTCACTTCCTGTCCCATAGCCAAATCAGGAAGTGCAAGGAACCCCCCCCCCCCCCCCAGGTCACCAGAGCTAGTGTCCCCATTGGAAGATTTCCCCTCCCATTACTTTTCTGGAGGCAACCCAAAATTTGGGATTTTCTTTTACTTTCAGTGATAATGGTAAACAGAACAAACCAAGAGGTTGAATGTCCCCAATGGGGGACACAGACAGCAATAAAAACTGACAGGTGTTCTAATCGCTCTCTACTCTATCCAAAAGGAAAAAAAAACATTTTGCCTTTAATTCTACTTGAAACTAAAGGCAAAACTTTTTTTTAGTTTGGACCGCATGGAAATGGATTAGAACCCCTTTCAGGGTTTTATTGTGGTCTGTGTCCCCATTAGGGAGGTTCACCCTCTCTATTTGTCCCGTTTACCATTATCCTTGAACATGAAACACACAAGAAAATACCAAATTTCGGGTTGTCCTCAGATGGCAAAAAATAAACTGACAGGGGTTATGACCCTCCCTTGCTCTATCCAAAATGGAATTTTTTTTTTTTTTTTTTTAAAGAAGCCCATAGTAGGCCATATATGTAAAGACCAGACTGCTCAACTCAGTTTAGGATCATGTTCAGAATCATGAGGCGCAGTCTTTAAAGCAAACCATCACAAATATAGGTCTCCACTGCAGCTAGTACTCGGCTTCCCTTGACTTATTGCCAATGGGAGTGAAGAAATATTCCCATTAATTTTGATGATGGAAAGCACATGACTGGCGATTGGCCAGGGCTGTCATATTTTGACAGGAAGACAGTCCAGACCCATGTGTAACCTCCATTTGAAGCGTAACCTGGAATCCCTTTCATTGTCCTAGCACCTGCATGGATGAGCTGGAGAGCGAATGGAAGTTTATGTCCGGGTTGTGGGGCACATGGGCAAAGCTTCGGTTCACTTTACGTGATCTGGCAATATTCATTAAATTGGACCATCCAAGGTTAACAGTCTGATGACCAAATCAAAATGATAATTTTGTTTGTCAGGTTACCTTCTTACCTTTTCTGTTAGTAGAAGATACCAAATAAAATATACACAGTGACTATGTACATGGACAGATTTGTATGTGAGCCTGGATTTTCCATCCAATCTATATTTGCTGTAAATATAGCACAAGAATGTGTATAGTGGTTGTATGTATATCTTCTTTCTGAGGGTATTTGTTATAGTCAAGTTATATAATAATATTTTATATTTTTGGAGCCAACAGATGGAGGTCTAGGTTTCTTTTTCTACTCATTTTACTCTGTCTTACAAGTTGTAAAACTCCTGTTTACAGAGTTCAGTAGCACAAGCTGAAATGTGTACACACGTAAGTGAAAGGGTTAGAGGAATCACTTGCCACTTCTTTGGTTGCAATTTCTGTTATACACAGCCTGCTGATTGCTACTGCTATGTGCTCTTTGCACATAAACCATAGGGTTCTTGTTTGGCATGCATTAAATGTATATTTGTAAAACTAACATTGTGTATGTATATTATATTTTAAAATGGCTATTACCCCCAGGGTTATGTGAGATGACCCTAAGTGTCCTAACAAGTTTAAACTCAGAATTCTCTAGTCTGCTTACTTCAATGTAGCTCCAGGGCATATTCACTCTCAGGGCTGAATCCTTGGTGAGAAGTTGGGCACCAGTCATTTCAGAAATTCTTGAAGTTTTGTTTGCTGAAGCACTCAAGCAGAGAGAAGGCGCTGGAACAGACAAAAAAAAAAAAAAAAAACTGCTATAAATCCAGCCGCTTCTATGTTTTTAAAGCAGAACTCCAACCATAAATACATTTTACCTTCAATCCATAGATTTTCCCGTCTTTTTTTTCTTTAGTCAGTCCACTTCTTCTGAGCCCAGGTCATCTTGAACACTCCAGCCTATGACTGGATAGTAAAAGGATCATCCTCATCATGCTTCTTGTCAGCACATAAACTGATTGACTCTTTGTACTGCTTCTTTTTCTCACACTCCATCCCTGTTGTACAGGGACTGCAAGAGGCTGATACCAGGTCAAATTCAGGTACTTGCACTGCTTACCTTTAACCACTTCAGGACCGCCTCCTGCACACATATGTCATCAGAATGGCACGGCTGGGCAAAACCACGTACCTGTACGTGGCCCTTTAATTGCCCAGCCGTGGGTCGTGCATGCGCCGCCGGCGGCGTGCTCGCAACCCGGTCCTGAGCTCCGTGACCGCGGCCGAGGGACCAGCGGACCCGATCGCCGCTGGTGTCCCGCGATCGGGGTCACAGAGCTGAAGAACGGGGAGAGGTCTGTGTAAACAAACCCCTCCCCGTGCTTCCTACACTGCCTGTCGCTGATCGGCTGTTCCCTGTCATCGGGAAAGCCGATCAGTGACGTCAGACGTAAAGCCACGCCCCTACTGTAAAAAAAACACTCACGTCACACTAACCCCTCTCCGCCTCCTAGTGGTTAACTCCTTCACTGCCACTGTCATTTACATAGGAATCAGTGCATTTAAATAGCACTGATTTCTGTATAAATGACAATGGTTCCAAAAATGTGTCAAAAATGTCCGATGTGTCCGCCCATAATGTCGCAGTCACAATCAAAATCGCTGACCACCACCATTACTAGTAAAAAAAAAATATTAATAAAAATGCTATAAAACTATCCCCTATTTTGTAAACGCGCTAACTTTTGCGCAAATCAATCAATAATCGCTAATTGCGTTTTTTTTTTTTTGATTTTTTTTTTTTTTTTTTACCAAAAATATGTAGAAGAATACGTATCGGCCGAAACTGAGGAAAAAATATATATTTTTTTATATATTTTTTGGGGATATTACTAGCAAAAAGTTAAAAATATTGCATTTTTTTTTTTTAAATTGTCGCTCTATTTTTGTTTTGTAGCGCAAAAAATAAAAACCGTATAGGCGATCAAATACCACCAAAAGAAAGCTCTATTTGTGGGAAAAAAAAGGATGCCAATTTTGTTTGGGAGCCACGTCGCACGACCGCGCAATTGTCAGTTATGGCGACGCAGTGCCGAATCGCAAAAAGGGGCCTGGTCCTTTGGCTGCAAATTGGTCCGGGGCTTAAGTGGTTTTTAAAAATACATTTCATGATTGCAGAGATGCATTAGTATGAATATTTTAAGTCTTTTTCTAGATTTCTGCTAGATTTTTTAGGACGTTGTAGCAAATTATTTCTTCTGGGCCAGGGGCCCCCAACTTTTTTTGGCACCAGGGATCTGTTTATTGGCAGCCAATTTTTCCAGAGACCGGAGTGGGGGGTTCACAGAGTCGGTCCTCAACATCCCTTTACATCACAACCCCCCCCCCCCCTTTACAGCTCAGGCCCCCTTTATATCAGTATCCACAGTCCCCCATTACATCACAGTGCTCTCAGTTCAGCTTCACATCAGTCCCCTTTACATCACAGTGCTCCTTTACAGTGCAGTACCCTTCACATTAATGGTCTGAACAGGACTGTCACAGACCGTGGTTACTGCTCAGTTCTTGCTGTAGTGCCCAGTTATCAACAGGCTACGAACTGGTACCAGTCTGTGGCCCAGGGGTTGGGGACTCCTAGTCTAGGCTACATACACACCTAGGGTGGCTGGGCAGGACAAGTTCTTCCAAAGTCTGTGTCTGAATGTTTGCTTGATTATTCTTTCTGCAATTGCAGGTCAGCGGAAAAGGTTCTAGTGTCTTCCATTTCCTGTAAGCCAGTTCAGCGCCACTTCTCTATAGGCATCTGCAGGCACTTCTCACTTGTTTGCAGTCATTAAAGAGGGGTTACGTTACTTTGGTCTCCACGGCCCCTCGTACCACTGGGGAGAGTTCCCAGTCATATCTTCTTTAGATAGAGGCCTAGACAACATCAACAGCTCCCACTGGACATCATCCCAGGAACTTAACATATTACCCCTCTCAATGTACGCCAATTAGATTAAAGGCTATGTTTAACTTTCTAATAAAAGTCCTAATCCTAATGTATTCAATTATCCCCAAGGTCATGGTTATCCTTTCTTCCTCGCTTGTTGAGTTACTGACCCTAGAACAAGTTTGTGGACATGAGATATTCTGACACTTTATTTTCTGCATGCATGGCCAGGATCATTGACTTGGTGTACTAAAGCAAGCCTAAGGGCTCTTTCACACGGGGCGGATCAGTGCAGATCCGCCCCGTGGATATCCGCTTGCTCAGCGGGGATCGCCGGAGCGATCTCCGCTGAGCAGGAAGATGACAGGTCCGTCTCTGCACACTGTGCAGGGACGGACCTGTCACAGCGCCGCTCTCCCCTATGGTAGATCGGGTGACGACAGACCATAGAGTCTGTCGTCATCCGATCCGCTCTGCAGAGGGATGGAAAAATAGGGTTTTCCTCCGTCTGCAGAAATGGACCATATCGGGCACGAGATCGGGTGTCAGCGGATGTTCATCCGCTGACACCCGCTATCCCATAGGGATACATGTATGTCCATTTTGCATCTGAAAACGGAAGGATGAAAAACGGACATACAGACCGTCCGTGTGAAAGAGCCCTAAGGAAGAAAGCCCAGAGTCTGTTCATTTAAATTACAGCCAACAGTGACCAAACCCATAATTCTATCCCTTTAAAGAATGAGTCCACTCAATGGTGATACTACAGTTATAGACCAAGTCTGTTGCGTTCACCAAAGGGCCATACATAATGTATAGTATACAGGGGTTGGACAAAAATATGGAAACACTACATGATTTGCAGGTATGAAAGTGACAACATGTTTAATGTTGACAGTGATGTACAGTAACATGGGATGGTAGGCCGCATAAACTCCAAACATACAAAGACTAGACACGCCAAACTGGATTAATAACGGCTGCGGCCTTGTTTATTGGTTTTCACAAATGTAAACAATAAACAATTCACCATAAGGCTCGGTTCCCACTAGGGCGACCTGTCAGGTGACTTAGCTCCATTCAGTGCAATGGAACCATTCTAATTGGAGCGACTCAAGTTGCTCTGACTTAGAAAAAGGTTCCTGTACTACTTGGGGGTGACTTCGAAGAGGCTTGCATTGACTTCTATTAAAATAAGTCTTTTGCAAGCTGTGCTAAAGTCACGTGTGGGGGGAATTCAGAGCAGGGCGACTTTGAAGCCACCCCAGTGTGAACATGCACTAAATCAATAAACACTTTAAAACTATAAACAAAATCAGCGGGGTGATTTTCAAATATCCCTCTGGTGACTGGCAATGACCCTCCCTCAGCCTCCTACTTAAATTGGGGTCCTGGGAATTTTTGGAATGTTCTGGGGAGTCAGGGGACCTAAATGACTTATCCTAGAGGACCCCCAGAACATTCCCAATAAGCTAACCTTCGTGGACATATCACAAAACCCCCCATTGAAATCAATCAATGGTTGGTTTGAAACTCTTACATAGGACTTCTAGTGTGTTAGTGGCATCACACAGGAGCTCCTATATATTCTTCTCAGCAGCACCCACCAGGACTTCTAGTGTGTTAGTGGCATCACACAGAGGCTCTCTATTTTCTTTGCAGAAGGGCACCCACAGGACTTCTAGTGTTTAGTGGGCATCACACAGGAGCTCCTTATTTTCTTTGCAGAAGCACCCATAGGACTTCTAGTGTGTTAGTGGCATCACACAGTGCTCCTCTATTTTCTTTGCAGAAGCACCCACAGGACTTCTAGTGGTGTTAGTGGCATCACACAGAGCTCCTCTATTTTCTTTGCAGAAGCACCCACAGGACTTCTAGTGTGTTAGTGGCATCACACACTAAATATACACAAAAAAAACTTCTTTGCAGAAGCACCCACAGTACTTCTAGCTCCACACAGAGATCTATTTTCTTTGCAGAAGCACCCATAGGACTTCTAGTGTGTTAGTGGCATCACACAGAGCTCCTCTATTTTCTTTGCAGAAGCACCCACAGGACTTTAGTGTGTTAGTGGCATCACACAGAGCTCCTATATATTCTTCTCAGGCAGCACCCACAGGACTTCTAGTGTGTTAGTGGCATCACACAGAGCTCCTCTATTTTCTTTGCAGAAGCACCATACAGGACTTCTAGTGTGTTAGTGGGCATCACACAGAGCTCCTCTATTTTCTTTGCAGAAGCACCCACAGGACTTCTAGTGTGTTAGTGGCATCACACAGAGCTCCTCTATTTTCTTTGCAGAAGCACCCACAGGACTTCTGTGTGTTAGTGGCACCACACAGAGCTCCTCTATTTTTCTTTGCAGAAGCACCCATAGGACTTCTAGTGTGTTAGTGGCATCACACAGAGCTCCTCTATTTTCTTTGCAGATTTTCTTTCTTCTTGCAGCAGCACCCACAGGACTTCTAGTGTGTTAGGGCTTCCTCTATTTTCTTTGCAGTGTGTTAGGGGCATCAACACAGAGTCTCTATATTTTCTTTGCAAACAGCACCCTCAGGGCTTCTGTGTGTTTGAGTGGCATTCACCACTCCCTGGATCACACCTAGAGCTCCTCCTATTTTCTTTGCAGAAGCACCCATAGGACTTCTAGTGTGTTAGTGGCATCACACAGAGCTCCTATATATTCTTCTCAGCAGCACCCACAGACTACCGAAACTACAATGGCTGGAAGACCGCCAAGGGGAGGCCGCCAGAGCGTGCAGAGCCAAGAACACAGGGCAGGCAGGCTCTGTTTCTAGTGGACGTGGCGTGGACGTGGATCGTGGTCGTGCATCGTCATCAGCACGTGGCCATGGGACACGCGCGTCTTTGTTTTCGGCAGCTGGACATGTGGAGCCGCATCATGCTGAAGGCTTGGTAGAATGGATGACCAAGCCCTCCTCATCCTCCTCATCCTCTCTCACCCAGGCTCAGGTACTGACAGAGCATCATCAGCCACCCCTTCCAGCCACCATGAGGGAAAGGCTATCCCCCCCCCCCCCCCCCCCCCCTCCTTTCCTCACATTCTTTTTCTCCAGCTGTGGGATAAGACACCTAGCTAGCAGGTGGGAAGCCTCACTTTCTTTATTCACTGTGTGCGCAGCTAGTAATACGGAGTCATGTCAGAGCTTACTGAGTTCCGAAGAGGGCAAATTGTTGGTGGCAGCTTAGCTGGTGCCTCTATTACTGAAGTTGTCAATTTATTTGAGGTGTTGGAAGGGACAGTATGAAAAGTTTATGATGGCATATACAATTTCTGGTTAAACATTGTCTGGTAAGCATAAGCGCCGTCGACATGGTAAACTGGTATCAGATTGCATTATCCACCATTGACTTATATTTGTCAATTTCTAGGAGAATTCAGGCCGTCTTGAATGCCAAAGGTGGTCCAACACCATATTAAGTAACAGTTTTGTTCTTTTACCTGGTGTTTTCATATTTTTGTCCAACCCCTGTATGTAATGCTAAAGAGGATGGTTAGATACTGCAGTCATACCGCACTACAGGAAATCATGGTCAAATATTTTGGCCTATGTTTGGAGACTGGAAACCTAGTGCAGAAGACAATGAGAGACTGGGGACATGTTACATGAGGCTAGAAGTGATCACTGTTATTACTTTAAAAATCAATGTTCCTCCTCCTAGTACAAACCGCCAGGGTCTAAGGGCCACAGGTCGGACACAAGGGCAGTAGAGAGATCAGTGTAGTTCTCAACTCCTGTTTATGGCCAACTCTTTAGTTTGTGTGTTTCCACCTATCTTATGTGCGTTACTCCTCCAGATGCATTCTGATAAAGTATCCAACAGGGAAACTGGATCCCTATCATAATGCCCACAGTAGGTGTGGAGGTGCCACAGTTTAAACGTGGCCGTGTGCCCACTAAGACGACAAGACATATGACGTTATTGGGTGGTTTAACACTCCAGCATCTTTTAAAAAATGAAAGTTCGGTTTTGAATGAGCCAACACTTTTTTTGCAAGTCATGTGCTATGCAGACAGTCCTACAGTAGTGTGGTACTGTATCCTAACATCTTAAAACTGAGAACTTGGCAAAGGTGACTTTAGATGTAAACAAATCTTTGTCGGTACGCATCCCAACCACGGCACTACCTGTCTGGAGTTTGCATGTTCTCCCTGTGCCTGCATGGGTTTCCTTTGAGTAGTTCTGTTTCCTCCTACACTCCAAAGACATGCTGGTTGGCTAATTGGCTCCTGTCTAAATTGGCCCCAGTATGTGTATGTATGAATGCTAGAGAGGGACCTTAGACTGTAAGTTCCATGAGGGCAGGGACTGATGTGAATATACAATATATATGTAAAGCACTGTGTAAATTGACAGCGCTAAATTAAGTACCTGTTATAAATAAATAAATCCAACTTTACCCTCAGTTGTGGGGGAAAACTAGTTCAACATGATGCAGGAGGACCATTGCTGTGCTTTTATGTAGGTGACAACCTTTTAAAGAGTTGATTTATGTTAAGCTGACATGTGCAAATATGATTTTCATATATACCTTTTTTGCTGTATAAATACTGATCTTCTTTAAGTGGTGACTTGCAAAGCATAAAGAATCTGAAGAAGTAGTAGGATCTGTATGTTGTGTGTAAAAGAAGAATGCTTCTTAATTTCAAGCTAGAGAAATCCTTAGAAACATTTCTCCACCATCAGCATGCAGCTTGCCCTCCACAGCCAAAGGAAAACTCATATATTTTTTATTTATTTTATGTAAATGGTTGTTTTCAATGCAAATTTCATGTTTTTACATGCCAGCTGTGCCATATTCTCTTTATGGTATATAGGGATGCACCCATACCATTTTTTTTATTTTTTATTTTTATTTTTTTATGAGTATCGATACTTTACTTTATTTTAGTACTCGCTGATACCAATTACCAATACCTTCAGCAACTGTTTTGTTTTCACTTCAGCTGTCAGCAATGGTACAAAGCATTGAAAAGTTATTTTACAAATGAAATAGATTTTTTTTTGTTTCGCTTTTTCAATGTCAAATGTGTACAGGCATACCCCACTTTTAAGTACACAATGGGACCGGAGCATGTATGTAAAATGAAAATGTACTTAGAGTGAAGCAATACCTTTTTTTTTTTTTTTTTTTTTTTTTTTACCTCTAGGCTGTAGTGGGGGTGTCCATGGAGGAGAATAGGGAGTTAATTAAGGCTCATTAAATTAAGGGTTTATAAGGGGTTAAACAGAGGAACATTTGTTCATACCTTTTGATCTGCAGATGAAGAAACAGATTAAAAAAAAAACAATGTTTTTTTTTATTTTAGTGTTTCAGCAGCTGAGCAATGTTGTTAATAAACATTGCCGGCTGCTTTTTTTTTTTTTTCTTACAGCTTCAATTACCACTGTCAACAGGGGAGACCCACTGACGGCTCAAAGAACCAAGCCTGAAGGTATCGGTTTCAGGTATCGGTTCATTTGCACGAGTGCCGATACTTGTGCAAATACTCTGTATCAGCACTGATACTAGTATCGGTGCAACCCTAATGGTATAGTGTATAAAGATGTGTATATGCTCACGCTGTCTGAATAATATGCAGTACAGTTGACATTCTTGGTGATCAACAGATGTGATTTTAATTTACTTGATAATATATCTGCAAGTTACCTAGAAGAAGAGACGTTGGTAATGCTAGCAATTTATCCGAGTAGGGAGAGTGGTAATAGGAAAATTGTGGTGCAGGTAACTGTGGCAGGGCAAAATGAAGCAGATGACTAGGGGAGGGTGTGGCCTTGCAGGTGACTAGAGATGGGCGATAGAGGGTAGGTCACTGGGGGAGGGCACTGTGGGCCAGTTTAATGGGGTGGGTGCCGTGTTGCAGGGGATTGCGAGAGGGCTCTGCAGTGCTGCAGGTGACAGCAGGTAGGTGCTGGATGTGCAGGTAATGGCGAAAGGGTGCGTTGTTGCAGGTGGCTGGGGAAGGGTGCAGTGGTGCAGGTGATTGGGGAAGGGTGCAGTGGTGCAGGTGGCTGGGGAAGGGTGCAGTGGTGCAGGTGGCTGGGGAAGGGTGCGGTGGTGCAGGTGGCTGGGGAAGGGTGCGGTGGTGCAGGTGGCTGGGGAGGGGTGCGGTGGTGCAGGTGGCGGAGGAGGGGTGTGGTGTGGTGCAGGTGGCGGAGGAGGGGTGTGGTGTGGTGCAGGTGGCGGAGGAGGGGTGTGGTGGTGCAGGTGGCGGAGGAGGGGTGTGGTGGTGCAGGTGGCGGAGGAGGGGTGTGGTGGTGCAGGTGGCGGAAGAGGGGTGTGGTGGTGCAGGTGACTGGGAAAGGGGGCGGTGGTGCAGGTGACTGGGGAAGGGGGCGGTGGTGCAGGTGACTGGGGAAGGGGGCGGTGGTGCAGGTGACTGGGGAAGGGGGCGGTGGTGCAGGTGACTGGGGAAGGGGGCGGTGGTGCAGGTGACTGGGGAAGGGGGCGGTGGTGCAGGTGACTGGGGAAGGGGGCGGTGGTGTTGAGGATTGGAAGATGGCACAGCAGTGCAGGTGACTGGGATAAAGAGGCAGATCACAGGAGTGTTAAAGGGGCACACCTGCCAAGTATTTTCAGGCTAGAAAGGGAGTACTAAGCATGCAGGCACCATACCACGCAAATCCTAACCTTGCATGCAGCACTAGATAGCACAGGGCATTCACCTTAGTGATAGCAGTGCAGCCCACATGCTGTCCAAAATACAGGCACCAAATGCTCTTTGCAGAGTCCATGTAAACTTATCCTTTTTGCTAACCTCATCATATACACAGCTGTGTGTTACATCAGTATATATATTTATATATCTACATTTGCATGGAACAATATGAAATGAGCTGAATACAATAGACTATTATGCTATACACAGCTGTGTGTCATATATCAGCTGTATAGAGTATACATTTAGACATACATAGTGCTCTGTAATGTCAGATATGAATTTAATGAGCTTTTTTTTTTTTTTTTTTGTTATCCGTAGCTATATATGTATTAACTGTATATACTGTACACTGTACAGTATTCACAAAACAGATCACTGTGTACATCCAAATATGTATTGTAAGACCAAAGCTGCATTGTTCCTAGATTTTGGAAAGCTGTGTTCCCCATGAATCTGCTCACACATTCTATTCACCCCCTTTGTGACTGATATCTTATCTCGACAGTTGTTAAGCAGGATGCAGAGTGATTGTGGTCAAATCCAGAGCTCCCTCTACTGGCTGCTCTACAGATATCTGCGTTTAGTATGATAACAAAAACATGGAAGGACAAGCTTAAGAAAACCCAAATGATGCATAAAATATACTTTAAGTTAAATGCTGCAATGATAACCCAAATATGTGGTCACTAAAAGTACACAATGCTTTCCCTTTGGAGCAGTTCATCTCTCTGCCAGCAGGTGGAACAGATCACCATCAATATGGGAACATCGTTTTAACTTTATCACTATTTTTATTTTCACAACATGATCATTTTAACTTTCTTTTCAGATTTTTATTCACTTGAGTAGTTAAAGGAAATATTTTTTTCAAAGATAGAAATCAGTAAATTATGCCAGAAGATTAGGGTGGAAAAAAGTATGTTTGATCTTCAGATCTTCTCTTTTACTGCAGTGGAGACAGCTGTTTTTTTAGCAGGTTTTATGGAGGTTAAAATGTGAGCTGACATTTTAATGCTTTGGTATGGAGTGCTTACTGACTTTTTAAAGCAAAATGTCCATCTCATTTTACAGATGTCTGTCATCCTCTCTCTTTTTAACACCACAGTAATTAACAGCGGTAAATCGCCCTCAAAGCATCACACAATATAATTCTGAGTGAGGGGTGTTGGATGGAATATAGGATATATTTAATCATTTCTGAGCTGATTGGGAATTTCAGATGCAGAGATCATTATTTGACAATTAACCAGAAAAAACTGATACTATTTTTGGTATATAGATTTCAGAATGAAAATATATACGTTTTTTGTTTTTGCAGGTTTGCACATGTAAAACTGTATTTTATATAGCATATCCTGAAAGCCCAACTCCAGACAAAGTGTTTCTTCTTTTCTTATTTGCATGGAGTGAGGAAGGTTTAGAATTCGTATGTCTCTGCTGGACCTATCTCCCTTCATTTTTTGCATGGTCAGTGAGACAGGAAAGCGTGGTCTATGCAATGGTGGCTAAAATCAGTGTTGGTTATCAATTTTGTGTCCTCACAGGCTTCCAAATGCACAAAAATAAATAGAAATATTTTATATTGTGTGTGTGTGTATATGTGTGTATATATATATATATATATATATATGTATATGTGTGTGTGTGTGTATGTGTGTGTATATGTATATGTATGTATATGTATGATATGTATATGTATATATATATATATATATATATATATATATATATATATATATATATATATATATATATATATATATATATCTATCTCTATATATATATATAATTTTTTTAAAACCTTGGTTTGAGAGTAACTTGATTTGAGAGCGTTTTGCGAGACATCAAAATGTTTTAATAAATTTTGACCTGATATACAAGCGATGTCTTGCTATACAGGTAGCGTCATGTCACAACTGACTATAAAAGAGAAGAGTGGCGCCTTTAAGTGTAACAATTTGGTTAGATTTAATGAAGGTACAACATTTAGCAACTCACATGGTTGATGATTAAAACAGGCACATCTAAGCATGCAGGCATCCGGGGTAAAGCTGTCCACAAAGATCATCCTCCACACCGCCATCGACGTCACTTCCATGCTGTGCTCCACGAGCGGTTCAATCCTCCTTTTCAGATGGCTCTACTGCAGGTTAATTCTCCCGGTCGTGATTGCAGACTGACAGCGGTGGTAGCCGGCGATGTGGAGGATGGTCTGTGGACAGCTTTACCCCGTATTCCTGCATACTTAGATGTGCCTCTTTTAATCATCAACCATGTGAGTTGCTAAATGTTGTACCTTCATTAAATGTAACCATATTGCTACACTTCGAGGTGCCTCTCTTCTCTTTTATACTCTGTAGATTTTGCTTCTAATCCCCTTGTGGAGGCTGCCATTGTGGATAGACATTTTATGGTTACACAACTTATCACATATATAATCTTTTTTATATGAAACATTAAACAAAAGGACTTATGAATAAATGATTGTGGAACTAATCATCTGAGTTTCCATTATTTCTTATGGGAAAATTTGCTTTGATATAAGAGTGCTTTAGATTACAAGCATGTTTCTGGAATGAATTATTGTCGCAATACAAGGTTTTAGTGTATATTTATATATACATCTCAAGACAAGGGCACACAAGAAGCAGGTGTCTGCTAGACTTGTCTCTACGGCCTCTTCTCCCGGTGTCCGGCCTCTTCTCCCGCTCTCTGGCGTTGTCTCCTGCTCTTCTGCCGGCTCCTCCGCTATCTTCTTGCAGCTCTTTTACCAGCAGGGGAGCCGGTCCTTCTTCCCTCTTCTTCTGATGTTGACACGACGCTCTCTCCCGCTGTAATGCCGTGTGAGCGATGCGCGATGACTTATATAGGAATGGTGCGGGGTCACCAGGTGATGTCACACAGTGGCCTTGCCCCCTATGACGTCACAGTCCCAGCATGCCTCGGGACCCGAAGTCGGAAGAAGACCCCCCGGTGCTGATTAATAAATTACTTTAAAAATCTGTGTTGTTTTTTTTTATTGACGCTTTCTTTCCCCAGGTGAATGGGTAGGGGTACGATGTACCCCAAACGCATTCACATAGGGTGGGGGGCCGGGATCTGGGGCCCCCTTATTAAAGGGGGCTCCCGGATTCCGATAAGCCCCCTGCCCGCAGACTCCAACGGCCGGGGTTGTCAGGAAGAGGCCAACATGGGGACAAGGTGCTTTGGGGTGGGGGGGCCGCAGGGCACATACCCCCCCCATGTTGAGGGCATGCGGCCTGGTACGGTTCAGGAGGGGGGGGCGCTCACTTGTCCCCACCCCCTTTCCTGACCGGCCAGGCTGCATGCTCGGATAAGGGTCTGGTATGGATTTTGGGGGGACCCCCCACGCCGTTTTTTCGGCGTAGGGGGTTCCCCTTAAAATCCATACCAGACCTAAGGGCCTGGTATGCTCCTGGAGGGGGAACCCATGCCGTTTTTTTTAATTTAAAATTTCCCCCTCAAGGCGACACTTTTGCGTCAATATAGATGGAGATCCGACTTGGAGGCGACTTCCATTGAAATCAATGAGTACAAGTCGCCTTAAAGTCGGATTGAAGTAGTACAGGAACCTTTTTTAAAGTCGGAGCGACTTCAGTAGTGTGCATTGAGACGGCTCCATAGACTAACATTACAGCGCGACTTGGGGCGTCTCGGGGCGACCTGAAGTCGGATCCTGAGTCGCCCTGGTGTGAACCGGCTCCAACTGTGGTCCCACCCAGAGCTCTATCAGACTCCCAGTAAAACCAGCTCCGGAATGGACTTTACTAATACAGGGAAAATAACTATCTTACTTCACCACAAAGTCTTTGCTGGCATTGCATTAGATTGCAAATCAAAGAATCCATGGAGGAACATATATCCCATCCATAATGTTTCCTGCCATTTTAACATGTTTTACAGGCTCCCTGCTACAACATGAACTTGTCAGTTTAATCCGGAAGTAGAATGTTCTTTAGTAAGAGGTCATTCATTCCTGTAAATTGGAGACATTGATATGGTGGCCCTTGAAGGAAACGTTTGAAATAAGTTGAGTCCATCAAGGCGCCATCGAATGGTTGGATGAGCAATTTTTCTACTTTCTTGTTTGAATTAAATTGTACAGGTGTAAGGACAGCATTAGTTCCACCTCCATGCTACAGAGTACCATGTGTATACAGTGTCCTTTCTTGCAAAGACATATATATTTTAGCTCTTTACATCTTTCCTGTTAACTGCCTAAACAGTAAAAGGATTATGTTGGAGACTCAGCCCTTTGCCAATTACATGCACAATTTCAACCGCCTCAGGCTGACAGTTTGACAGACGTTTATCCTGCGTGATGGAATTTAATAATTACAGTTTTGGCAACCATTTCAATAGCCTTTCTTTTTTCATGAACTCTTGTTTGGATGGAGATGGAGATTGAGATACCTACAAAGATTATCATTAAAAAACAGACAAATATTAGATCGGCTTAACAAAAGTGTTTTGGGCTTATGTTATGTATACTGTATTCTTCATTGTTACGAATTGCTGGTTTACATAAATCTGATCTCATTTACACATTGCTTTCCAGCCCTCACCATGCGACCGCCCCTGCCTACCAGTCTGGGACAGTGGGAAGAGTTTAGAAAATTATGAGTCATTTCACAACTCCACAATAACCTCAATGGAAATGTTGTGGACAAAGTAGAGGAAGTTTTACTAAAATTGTTGTGCACAGAATGTGGTGCAGCTGTGCATATGTCAGAAACCATGAATCAGACTGAGACAGAAGTACAGTTAAATCACACTTGTTTAATAATAAAAAAAGGTAAACAGAGTAAACGTAGTCAAAACATAGCCAGAGTTTAGGAACTGGAACGGATAGTCAGACAAGCCAAAACGTCAGGGAGCCAGAGATGAGAGTAGTAGAACAGCAAGCAGGATCTGGAGCCAGAAGGAATGTCAGCCAAGCAAGTCTTTAACAGGAACACAGGAGAGCGTCTCTAGAGATGTGACCAAGGCGAAGGCAAAGATCATCTGGACTGGACAGATTAAGTAGGCAGGACTGACAAGCAGAATATCATCAACATGTGAGTCACTGTGGAGAGACAGGAGCTGGCAATTAGCCGACAGCTGAGCGGCCAGCTTTGAGAAGGAAGGGCTGGGCCCAGCCCTGACAGCATATTAACCAATCAGCATATAGCTTCAACTTGATCAATTAAGCTTTGACAATAAAACCTAGAAACTGATTGGTAACTTACTATGCACAGCTGGACCTGATTCTGTGCACACCAGTTTTAGTAAATAGCTGTGTACTAACCAATAGATTATCCAACAAACTCTCTGAATGTGTGTTTTTTTTTTTTTGTCCGATTTTCTCATCGTGTGTACCAGGCATACTTTTTTTTTTTTTTTTTTTAATGAGAAGTGTGCTGGTGCTGGCTGTAGTTTAAATTTTCCATCCTCTGCTCCCTATACCCCAGCAGCTGTAATCTTCCAGTACTGCAGGGGTTAATATGAGCCACTTAACCTGTCATAGGCACTTGTTAAGAGTTCTGACTATGCCCAACCTTTCCACCCTATTTTTCCATTCATAGAAGCTGTACTATAGCTTACATCACTGATAAGTGCTCTAAGAATGGAGAATGGGTACATTTAATCATCCACCTGTCCTCCATTCATAGAGGAGAAGGATGGAAAGGGTGAACATAGTCAGCACTCTTGGTGAGTGCTTATGACAGGTCCGACAGCTGTATTAACTCCCTCAGCACAGAAATATTGCTGTTGTTGGGGTAAGGGGGTGGGGGGGGGGGGGCAGAGGACAGAAGATTTAAACTAGGACAGCAGCCACCAGCACAAGGGACCCATCCGATTCAATGTACTATCCCTTTTGCTGATTTAAATAAATAAACTTAGGCTTTTTCTTTTTTTGCCTCCAAATGCCTTTTAATGTTAACCTAGGTGTTCATGCACACATAGATATTTACAGGCATTTGGAGGCAGAAAAAAAAAAAAAAACAGTGGGAAGCTGGCTTTTACTCCTTCCGGGTTCACATCCCATTTCACACAATGCATATGCAAGCTGCACTGTGCCTTGTGAATGGTCCCATGGACTCCTGGGACTTATGACGTGTTCCAGAACATTGCGGGCAGGGAGGAGAGAGGAAGAACGTCCAATGGAATCTCCTAGACCATCTGACCAGAAATGGGAGCGGGTACCTATCATCTAAACCAGGTTCCCACTCTCCTCCCTCCAAAAAAAAAGTTTGTAAAAGAAGAAGAGGAAGGAAGGAGAAGGGCATAAATTGCAACTTGCCCTTTAGGGTGAAGTTGTTCTTTTAAGTATGTTTTTTGTGCAGAACCTGGCTATGGAGGCAAAGGAGGGGAAGGGCAGTAGGGAAGTTCAACTTTACACTACAACTGTGCTGTAGTACTATTCTGGGTGCACAGTTGGCCAAGGGATAAAAAGGAAAGATTTGCATAGCTCTGATGTCTTGCAGCATTTCTTAGTCCTGGCTTGCTGTATGTCCTAAATGAGTAGCCCAAAAGTGGGCCATAAAAAAAAAAAAAGGATCTGCTTGCTTCTTTATTGTGCATAATAACCAATTAGAATCCTTGTTCTATTTTTAAACCTTGGACTGTGGAGATGAGTTGGACGCTGACTAGGCATGTTATCTTTTCTCCAACACATTTCCCATACATCAGCTTCTACAGTTTTTATTTTGGAATATGCGGTAACTAACAGCAGTCAGTTGGACTACATTAGATTACTGCATATTACACATTTTTGTGATGTCATGGAATCACACTATGTTGTAATATTTTTCCCATCGTGCAGGGCTGACCAATAAGCTGTTCTCCTGGCTCTAATAAATCCATACCTTAACGCTGCAGTGTTCTGTCCATCCACTTTTGACAAATGTTTGTTATGTATAATAATTAGTGGTGTAGATCTAGACCAGATGGCAAAATTGTAAGAGCGGATGTTTTGTGATCGTTCATCGTATCTAAATGTCCAGTAGGAAGACCAAATGATTGTTCTTCACTATAGATATTGTGAGCAAATACTGTTCAATAGATAAGATAAAGCTGTGTTTTCTTTAGCGTATATAAGCTTTGTAAAGGTTTTATTGTGTACAGTGCCTTGAAAAAGTATTCATACCCCTTTGCCATTTTCCACATTTTGTCATTTTACAACCAAAAATGTAAATGTATTTTATTGGGATTTTTTGTGATAGACCAACACAAAGTGGCACATAATTGTGAAGTGGAAGGAACATTATAAATGGTTTTCAATTTTTTTTACAAATTAAATATATGAAAAGTGTGGCGTGCATTTGTATTCAGCCACCTTTAGAGCCCGTTCACACTACCGCGAATTGGGGGGGCGACTTGTCAGACCGCAAGTCGCCCCAAGTCGCTTGACATCAGAAATTACATGCAAGTGAATGAGAGCCATCTTAATGAACGCTACTGAAGTAGCTCCGACTTCAGAAAAGGTTCCTGTCCTACTTTAATCCGACTTCTAGGCGACTTGTACACATTGATTTCAATGGAAGTCGCCTCCAAGTCAGATCTCCATCTATATGGACGCGACAGTGTCTCCTTGAGGAGGAACTCCACGCCAAATTTTAAATAAAAAACCGGCATGGGTTCCCGCTCCAGGAGCATACCAGGCCCTTAGGTCTGGTATGGATTTTAAGGGCAACCCCCTACGCCAAAAAAACGGCGTGGGGGTCCCCCCAAAATCCATACCAGACCCTTATCCGAGCACGCAGCCTGGCCAGTCAGGAAAGGGGGTGGGGACGAGCGAGCGCCCCCCCTCCTGAACCGTACCAGGCCGCATGCCCTCAACATGGGGGGTGGGTGCTTTGGGGAAGGGGGGTGCACCCATGTTGATGAGGACCAGGGCCTCTTCCCAACAACCCTGGCCGTTGGTTGTCGGGGTCTGCGGGCGGGGGGCTTATCAGAATCCGGGAGCCCCTTTAATAAGGGGGCCCCCCCCGGCCCCCAACCCTATGTGAATGAGTATGGGGTACATCGTACCCCTACCCATTCACCTGTGGGGAAAAAAGTGTCAATAAAAAAACACACAACACAGGTTTTTAAAGTAATTTTATTAATCAGCTCCGGGGGCTGACTTCCGACTTCTCCACTTTGTTCGGCCTCTTCTTCCGGTGTCCGGCCTCTTCTCCCGCTCTCCGGCGTTGTCTCCCGCTCTTCTGCCGGCTCCTCCGCTATCTTCTTGCAGCTCTTTTACCAGCGAGGGAGCTGGTCCTCCTTCCTTCTCTCTACTTTCCTTGTTGACACAACGCTCTCTTCCGCTGTAATGCCGTGTGAGCGCTGCGCGATGACTTATATAGGAATGGGGCGTGGTCAACGTGTGATGTCACAAAATGGCCCCGCCCTGTATTATGTCACAGTCCCAGCATGCCTCGGGACCCGACGTCATAAGGGGCGGGGCCACCGTGGGACATCACCCGGTGACCCCACCCCATTCCTATATAAGCCATCGCGCATCGCTCACACGGCATTTCAGCGGGCGAGAGCGTCGTGTCAACAAGGAATGAAGAAAGAATAGAGAAGAGGGAAGAAGGACCGGCTCCCTCGCTGGTAAAAGAGCTGCAAGAAGATAGCGGAGGAGCCGGCAGAGGCCGAACAGAGCGGAGAAGTCGGAAGTCGGCCCCCGAAGTCGGAAGAAGACCCCCGGAGCTGATTAATAAATTACTTTAAAAACCTGTGTTGTTTTTTTTTTTTATTGACACTTTTTTTCACAGGTGAATGGGTAGGGGTACGATGTACCCCATATTCATTCACATAGGGTTGGGGGCCGGGACCTGGGGCCCCCTTATTAAAGGGGGCTCCCGGATTCCGATAAGCCCCCCGCACGCAGACCCCGACAACCAACGGCCAGGGTTGTCGGGAAGAGGCCCTTGTCCTCATCAACATGGGGACAAGGTGCTTTGGGGTGGGGGGGGCCGCAGGGCGCCCCCTTCCTCAAAGCACCCACCCCCATGTTGAGGGCATGCGGCCTGGTACGGTTCAGAAGGGGCGCTCGCTCGTCCCCACCCTCTTTCCTGACCGGCCAGGCTGCGTGCTCGGATAAGGGTCTGGTATGGATTTTGGGGGGACCCCCATGACGTTTTTTCGGCGTAGGGGGTCGCCCTTAAAATCCATACCAGACCTAAGGGCCTGCTATGCTCCTGGAGTGGGAACCCATGCCGTTTTTTTTATTTAAAATTTGGCGTATAGTTCTCCCTCCAGAGCTGATTATTTTTCTGATTCGCCACGGCCAAAGTCGCCTGGCCTGGGGCGACTTAAAGTCGTGTTGTAAGACGCCCCAAGTCGTGTTGAAGTAGCTCCAAGACGCACTGTTATTCATACTCGAGTCGTGTCCAAGTTGCCTCCAAAAGTCGCGCTGGAAGTCGTGTCGCCCCTGTGTGAACCGGCACTTACTCTGATGCCCCTAACTACAATCTAGTGGAACTAATTTCCTTCAGAAATCACCTAATTAGTAAATAGAGTCCACCTGTGTATAATTTAATGTCAGTATAGGTGTTCTGTGAAGCCCTCAAAGGTTTGTTAGAGAACCTTAGTGAACAAACGGCATCATAGAGGCCAAGAAACATACCAGACAGGTCAGAGATAAAGTTGTGAAGAAGTTTAAAGCAGGTGCACAAAGTCATACTTCATCCATGTCACCGCACAGGACATGCAGGGCCATACAGAGAGGTGTAATATTATGCAAACATGTTGCATAATATTATACATCTCTGGGACATAGAATAACATGGGATTCTAGAGTGAATATGACACCATAGAAAATAGTTTTCTATGTATTATTGCAGTTTACTACATTTATGAATGAGGGATAATGCAGGTAAATATTGCAGAGAATTTTTTTTTTTTTTTATTACTATTTTTGGAGCTCTGTGCTCCTTTTTCACATCTTTAGTGAGCTAACAGCTTTGCTGAAAACAGTTTGGTTACAGAGCTAAATAGCTGAAGCTCAAATTACAGCCCCCAGTATTTGTATGGCTTCATATACATTTTTTAATTTACAGAGACACGGAAACGCTGCTGCTATAAAAACACAGAAAGCTCTGCAAAATCGCTGTCATTGATGTACACTTTATTGACTCTGTTTGTAAAAAATATATAATATACAGTATTCTAAAACATCCAACATATAAAAAAAATATATTTAAAAAGATATATTGCAAGCTTAAAAAAAAAGAAAATATATATATGTGTGTAAATGTATGTGTGTGTAAATATATATATATATATATATATATGTATATATATATATATATATATATATATATATATATATTTATATATATATATATATATAATACATTATGTGTGTGTGTGAAAATCATGTTACAATGTAGGTAAAAGTGGTCTGTTAAGCCCCATACACACGCTCGGATTATCCGAGGACCAGGTCCGTCGGATCATGTCCGTCGTACTTTGTCCGATTGTTGGTTTTGCGTACACACGGTCGGACAAAGTTGTCGGAAAATCCGATCATTCTGAACGTGGTGACGTTTGTTGCCTACGACGGGACTACGTAGAGGCTAGTAGCCAATAGCTTTTGTCTTGTAATGTGATCTGAGCATGCGTAGCACTTTGTCCGTGGGAATTCGCTACAGACGATCAGATTTGGTGTGATCGGACTTTGTTGTCTATCTATCCAGCAGGAGATAGGACTTTGTCCGTCGGACAATCCGATGGAAACTGTCCGATGGTGCCTACACACGGTCGGAATTTCCGACAACATTGTCTGATAGGACAGAATCCATCGGAAAATCCGACCGTGTGTATGGGGCTTAAGGGTTTATAGCCACTTTAAGGTACTATAGTAGCGTTTTAAAAAACTGCTGCGCAAATATCATGTGTCAAGAATATACAACACCTACCATTTTATTCTCTAGGGTCTCTGCTTAAAAATGATATAATGTTTTGGGGTTCTTAGTAGTTTTCTAGCAAAAAATGCTTATTTTTACATGTAGGAGAGGAATGTCAGAATTGGCCTGGACTGGAACTGGTTAAAACAAGTATATATATATATATATGGTAGCAGCGTAAGGATTAAAAAGAGTCAATGTGGATTGAGAGAGTGACGTTCCTCTTTAACCTGATGAGTGGTACTTGTCATTGTGCATGGTATGTCTTTTATAAAGCCTAGCATTCCATAATTGAACTGTCTTAGTATGACAAATCCTAGAACCATTACTAAGAAATTACTCCTGAACACAACATGTCTTTAATAGTTGTCTTTCCTTTTCATACCAAGTATCTGTCAATGCAAATTATCTTCACCGTTGAAGACTATTGTTTTGCTATGACTCACATTGACTTCAATCAGCGATAAACATGTGCATTTAGCTTCACAGTTATACACAAGAAATGAAAGATATGTTCGATAGAACGTGTTTTCATGAACTGTAACCAAAGCAAATCTGTTCCAGGCAGTTCAAAGGTGGACACGTTAAAATGTAGGGCAGAACCTTGACAGCCATGATGTTCTATCCGATCCTTCACTCTGCAGCCGTATGGGTTCATTGCAAGCGTCAGCCAGAAGCACATACTTCTTGTGACCTTGGCGTTGTCTCTTCTGTAAAACCTTCTATTAAAATTGTACTATCATTGTGATGAAATGGGTCCAAGAATGTGACTTACTGCAACAGGATTAATAATTTAGCTCCATTTGCAGAGCAGTATCCTTTATATAACATTTCTTAATCTCTTCTACAGGGGAATTGTGCCAGGGTGAAGAACTACAAAAATGTTGTATGTTCTTGTAGAATTCTTTGTGGGATTAGATAGACAAGAAAGACACCACAGGCCTTTGGATTCCATTGAGATTGGCTGGAGGGGAGGCATGGCTTCACTAGTTTCACTAATTTATGGGAAAATTCCTTTTCAAGGTGAACAGTCTATTTTGCCTTTTAGTAAGTCCATCATTTCTATTTATACAATGGGTAAAGCTTTTATATTTATTATTTTAAAGATTTAGCCCCTGCATGTGAATAGAATTTTTGTGTAATTCACATGCGTTTCAGTATGGTACAATTAGAACCCATTCATTTTGAATAGGCTCAAATTGCACAGCATCACAGCAAAAAAGTGCAGGCACCTTTTTTGGAGCCGCAACGCAACCGCATCACATTGTCATTTTGCAGTCAGACATAGTTCTGAGAGTGCAGAAAGCTATTCTGATATGCAGTATAGTAGCCTACAGTAACCAATCAATATGTTGGGCAGATCTCTGAAATATAAATTTTGTTTCCACTGGTTATCCCTTTTTGCTTTATTGCAACATAGTTGCCAAATGTCCCTGATTTTAGAGGGACTGACCCGGATTTGGAACAAAGTCGCTCTGTCCCTTTTTCCTCATTTGTCCCTCATTTTGGTCTGATCTATATAGTTCTATTTAAAAAAATATTATTCTTTCAAAAAATGTTTCCCAGCGCTAAACCTTTTTAGAAATCCTGTTTCCAAATGGCTGTATTTGTAAATGTATACATCAGTATTAAGGAATAGTATAGGTTGATAGTAGTGCTTAAAAAAAAAAAAAATATTATATATAATATATATATTGTGACGATCCGGGGTGATTAGCTACAAGTGGTGCATGCGATTTTCCAGAAACGTGCCACTTGCAGACTTGTGTTTTTAGGGCATGGCAGCCCACTTTTATTTAAAGGAAACAAAAAAGTTTAAACAATCAGAAATCTTCCCTCGCAGGGGGTTCGACCATCACTGTATTCCAAAACCAATAGCAGCCTGGCTTACTCATTGTCAGCTTCGTGCTGCTTTAGTCGCAGGCTACACCTGCCTGCTTCAAACGTACGCACAGTCTGTCACCTGCAGTCTTAGGCTCCGAGACCTCCTGGAACTCTCCAGGAGTGCAATTAGTATTCCTGCCAAAATCAGGCATACACTGCACATATGCACCTGTGAGATGGGGTCGCATCTCCACAATATCTATCTATCTATCTATCTATCTATCTATCTATCTATCTAATCTTTTTAAGGGTGTGTGGCCTATTCCTACATACTTTTGCTAATAGATGTCCCTCATTCCCATCTGAAAAAGATGGGAGGTATGTTGCAATACAGTGGGCTTGCTGGGCATTTTAGAGAGGCGGATTTCAGGTGCCATCCTGGAAATGTCGGTGTATACTCAGTACAGGCGGTCCCCTGGTTACAAACATCCGACTTACACACGACTCCTACTTACAAATTGAGCGAGACAACAGGGAGTGAGAGTAAATCTACCACTAAGAAGGGAAATTCACTCCTGTAAGAGTTATTATGGGAAAAAGGTGTCTCCACTGAAGCTGTATCACCAAGGCTTGCTTCCACAACAACCCAATATTTTCAAAATCCAATTGTCATTGGGACAGAAAATGAGGTGAAATCTACTGAACAGGAGCACAGACAGCAAAACAAATGTTACAGGGGTATAACCCTTTCCTATGCTATCCAAAAAGCTCTAAAATACTTTTTTTGGCTGGAGCGACACTTAAGAAATATTCCAACTTACAAACAGATTCACAGACATCCCAACCTGCAAAAACTCATTTCAGGGAGGTTTTGCGCCGCCGCTGAAACCTCCCCCAATTAAATGCAGCCTTACCGTGCCCATCATTGCAGCCTTACCGTGCCCACATTGCAGCCTTACCGTGCCTGTCATTGCAGCCTTACCGTATCCGTCATTGCGGCCTTACCGTGCCCGTCATTGCGGCCTTACCGTGCCCGTCATTGCGGCCTTACCGTGCCCGTCATTGCGGCCTTACCGTGCCCGTCATTGCGGCCTTACCGTGCCCGTCATTGCTGCCTTACCGTGCCCGTCATTGCGGCCTTACCGTGCCCGTCATTGCGGCCTTACCGTGCCCGTCATTGCGGCCTTACCGTGCCCGTCATTGCGGCCTTACCGTGCCCGTCATTGCGGCCTTACCGTGCCCGTCACTGCGGCCTTACCGTGCCCGTCACTGCGGCCTTACCGTGCCCGTCACTGCGGCCTTACCGTGCCCGTCACTGCGGCCTTACCGTGCCCGTCATTGCGGCCTTACCGTGCATTGCGGCCTTACCGTGCCCGTCATTGCGGCCTTACCGTGCCCGTCATTGCGGCCTTACCGTGCCCGTCATTGCGGCCTTACCGTGCCCGTCATTGCGGCCTTACCGTGCCCGTCATTGCAGCCTTACCGTGCCCGTCATTGCAGCCTTACCGTGCCCGTCATTGCAGCCTTACCGTGCCCGTCATTGCAGCCTTACTACGGTCAGTGCCTGGATTACACACAGCAGGCATCCACCGCTGTGTCTCGAATTCAGTGTGAAAACTTTGGCCGCGCTGTGGCAAAAGTCCTGCCCTCCTCCTAGACCAGATCGTGTGATAGATGCAGTGTTCTGTCTATCACACGATCTGGTCTAAGAGGAGGGCGGGACTTTTGCCACAACACGGCCAAAGTTTTTTACACTCAGCTCCGACCACTGTGTGTGACTGACGTAGTGGAGGAGGAGGAAGGAAAGCGCCTCCTGTCACTTAGCCACAGACAGAGCAGCCCAAGCGGCTATACTCCATTCGGCTGCTTGGGCTGCTCTGTCTGTGCCTGAGTGACAGGCGCAGCCAGGAGATCGCCCGGCACTCGCGAGGGATCAGGAGACTCCCGCGATTTGCGGGAGAGTTGAGATGTCTGGATTCAACTTAAGAACAAACCTATAGGCCCTATCCTGACACTCCAGATACAGTCTGTGATTGACAGCCTCAGCTCTTTTCCTGTATGCTGTAAGAAGGGGAATGTGTTCCTTCCCTCCAATCAGCTCTCAGAGCTCTTGTACAGTGTGTAACTGCAGCTCTTGCCCCCTGCTTTGTGAGTCTGGGAAAAATCCTTTTCATCTCTGATTTTTACAAGGATGTGCAGGACAAATTGCTGTAACTAAACAACAACTTGTATAGGAGGGTTTGTTTCACCTTTGTGTATCACGTGAGGCCAGTCAATTCAATAGGTATAGGTAAGAGTTTAAAACCACTTTAAGGGCTTGATCACACTAGCGTTGAGCTCTGAAGAGCGAACCCCATTCCCAGTGTACTGCCTCCTCACAAGCTGCTTTAAATCCCTTGAACCGTGCTCTAGCGCGCCACACGCGGTCGTGGTTTGCTTGTAGAGCTACGCTCGCCAAAAGTGACGGGATAGAATTCCTGACGTGAACCAAAGCTTCATGATCAGGCCATATGTACACCCCTGGCCACTTCTGCCGTTTAAAGGGCAACCACTTGTGTAAATGAGCCCTTACACACAGTATATGGGTTCCCCCCACCTTACGGACCAGGAAGAAAAAAATTGCAAAGCATAATCTGGTAGACCAATCTGTGTTTTTGGTATATGCTCCTCATTGATGAGTTGAGGTCATGAATCAAGCTGAAATCTTGTGCACATTGGTATATGAATATAAAATTGTTGGGGATTGTGTGATAAGCAACCCTATGGGGTTGACTTACTAAAACTGGAGAGTGCAAAATCTGGTGCAGCTGTGCATGGTACCCAATCAGCTCAGCTTGTTCAATTAACCACCTCCCTCCTGCGCTATAGCCGAATGACAGCTACAGCATGGGCTCACATTGCCTGGAGGCCATCTATGGACATCTTCCTGTGATCGAGCTTCCCGTGCACCCGCATTGGCACGGATCTTTGATCCTTCGGACGCAGCTGGTTACAGATTGGGGTAGAGACAATCACAGAGGCTTTCTACCAGCTGTGTTCAATCACAGCTGATCAGTATAAACAGGAATTGCCTGTTATCGACAGTCCTCTCCTCACACTGACAGTGCATGAGGAGAGGAAGGTTGATAACCGGCAAGTCCACACAGGGGACATCTACAATGGTAATCGGGACACTGATAATTAGTGTCCTGATTATCAGTGCCCATCAGTGCCCACCAGTGCTGTCAATCTCTGCCCATCAGTCCTGCCTGTCAGTGCTTTTCAGTACCACCTATTAGTGCAGCCTTATCAGTGTACATCAGTGAAGTAGAAAAAATACTTATTTAGAAAATTTGATAAAAGAAAAACTTTATTATTTTTTTTTTTCCAATATTTTTTTGTTTCTTTACCAAAAAATAAAAAACCCAGTGGTGATTAAATGCCACCAATAAGAAAGCTCAATTTGTGTAAAAAAAAAAAAAAAAAAAAATGATAAAAATGTCTTATGGGCACAGTGTTGCATGACCACGCAATTGTCATTTAAAGTGTGATAGTGCTGAAATCTGAAAATTGGGCTGGGCAGGAAGGGGGTGAATGTGCCCAGTAGGCAAGTGGGTAAGCTTTGACAAAAAAAACTGGAAGCTGATTGGTTTCTTTGCAGAGCAGCACCAGATTTTGCACACTCAGGTTTTAGTAAATCAACCCATTTATGATTATTACTCATAGTTCTAAATAATACATTTGCGCATGAGCCCAGGGTCAAAGGTAATCCAAACTGTAGCATGGTGGAAAATGGAAAAGCTATTTTCTATTCAGTGCAGATGTTCTGTTCATTCTAATGGAGGATTTTTTCTTGTTTCACGTCAGCATAAGTCATATTTTTCTCATCTTCATTTCCCCTCTGTAATTGATTGGAATTATCTACATGTCTCAACCAGACAGCTGTAAAATGATCAGCATTGTTGGTATTCAGCAATTATTTGTAGTTACCTGCTGGTTTAATATGTGCTCGGAAAGGTGGAATGCATTCATGTGCAACAGTCAATCATCTTTTTTTATAACTGTAATCTCTGACTTTATTTATAATTGGTGAACAATTTACGATGCAGGTATATGGAAGATAGAACGACAAAGGGAAATCCACATAAGATCTATAAAACATAATACAAATTGGGTAAAATGTACCTGTCTATTTATTTTTTTGGCTACTGTAGGTAAAATAATCCTGTGTTAAGGTTTTTGTTTTGTCTGTATTTCTACAATGTTATTTTGGGTTGAGACAGAAATATGATGTCTTATTCCTACTTCCATTCTTTATAGCTACTCTTTGAAGTTACTCTGCTTGGCTTTCTTAGCCTCTAGGGGAGAGGGCTTAAAGTAAAACTGTGCTTAGACTATGTACAAATAATTTACATGTTGTGAACAAGCAGTTAAAACACTTAAAACAAGCACTCTGCAGCTATAGGCAATGTGGAGAAATGTATTTTCAAATTTCACAACAGAGGCTTTAAAATCATAGCAAGTCAAAGGGAAGCCCATTCACTTCAATGGGCTGCGCTTGACGTGACAAACGCACCAAAGTAACTTCTACATTTTTTTTGGGCAGTCAGTAATGCGTGTTTTGGGTAATCTGGTAGCTGCATTTGGGGTGCCATTAGGAAATAATGTCACTGCAAGTGCGATGCGCATTTTGACACGTCTTCAGGAACCTGTACAGAAGCTCACATTTCCATGTGCATTCCCGAAACGCAAAGGTGTGAACATGTCCTAATATTTGAAGAAATAAGTATGGCCAAAAAAGCTTCTCTTCTGGGTGACAATAGTGCACTTGCTTTTGCTCTCCTGTGACCCAAAATCAGCCGGCAGTGATCTAAAGCCCACTGTCAACTGATGTCACAGAGCCGGTCCAGACTTTGGAAGGATCCAGACAATATGAGGTTTGAGGTAGCATTGTATTTAGGGCAAAAACGCGTCACCTTTTATTGTTCCTGCTATACCTGTGATGGGATTTGATACAAAAAAAAAAAGATATTGAGTAGTGCAGCAAATTTTGCACTTTTTGCTCTTTGATCCCAACAACGATGTTGAGATCCACCCAGGTGCCTGACTGGTAGCTGGCTTAGCCTCTCAGCGCACAGCTTCCACCACCGCCACAGCCCGGCGCTCCACTGAGAGCTCAGATAATGGTGACCGACAGTCACCACTCTTTGCTCAATGAAGACTGAGAACTGAGCGATCAGCAGTCATGTGATTGCTCAGTTCTAGAGTTTAGAGTCAGCGGGAGACAACTGCAGCACACTGATGCTGCATCCATAGGGGTAAGTATGTATGTTTTTTTTTTATTTTTTTTTTTTTTTAAAAACCCCAAACTTCACCACGTCAGCCCCAGAAGATTTTACCCCCTTTTTTGACCAGAGCACTTTTTACAATTTGGCACTGCGTTGATTTAACTGACAATTGCGTGGCCATGCAATGCTGTACCCAAACAAAATGTGCGCCTTTTTTTTTCCACAAATAGAGCTTTCTTTTGGTGGTATTTGATCACCTCTGCGTTTGTTTTTTTTTTTTGCGCTATAAACAAAAAAAGAGCAACAATTTAAAAAAAAATATATTTTTACTTTTTGCTATAATAAATATCCCCAATTTAAAAAAAAAAAACAAAAAAAAAAACATTTCTTCATCAGTTTAGGCCAATATATATTCTTCTACATATTTTTGGTAAAAAAAAAATCGCAATAAGCGATTGGTTTGCGCAAAAGTTATAGCGTCTACAAACTATGGGAAAGATTTATGGCATTTTTTATTATAATTTTTTTTTATTAGTAATGGCGTGATCTGCGATTTTTAGCGGTACTGCGACATTGCGAGGGACAGATCGGACACCTTTGACACATTTTTGGGACCATTGACATTTATACAGCGATCAGTGCTATAAATAATGCACTGATTACTGTGTAAATGTCACTAGTAGGGAAGGGGTTAACACTAGGGGGGGCGATCAAGGGGTTACAAGTGTGTTCCCTAGATGTGTTCTCTCTGTATGGGGATAGGACTGACTGGGGGAGGAGACATATATCGTTGTTCCTACCTAGTAAGAACAAACAATAGTACAGTGGGAACCGTTGTTCTATCACCAAGTGTCCGGCTGTCACTAGGTGTCCGAAGTGTACTGCGCATGCGCAGCGCATGCGCAGTACGGAGCATGAAGATGTTCGGAAATTTTCGGAAGATGAACGGCGCCTGCGCCGTGAGTCGAGGAGAAGCCCCCACCATCCAAGCGGACATAGGGTTAGTCAAACTTAGAGGGCCCCTCGCGGGCTCGCTTCGCTCGCCACGCTTCGGGCACGGCCTCGCTGTGCTCGGCACTTTTATATTCTAACTCTATGTCCACTTGGATGGTGGGGCTTGAAAGTGGACTCACGGCGCAGGCGCCGTTCATCCTCGGCAATTTCCGGAATCTGGGTGTCCTGTGTACTGCGCATGCGCAGTACACCTCGGACACTTCGTGATGGGGGACTGGTAATGATACAACACCGGTTAAGGATTGTTTTAATAACTTTTTCAATGATAGTGATAAATGTCACTCTTTGGTGAGTTATTTCCCATAACTGACATTTGAAACTGTGTTTTTATTTTTTGTTGTCGCCCAACTGGAAGTAGTAAAAAGTATGCTTTTCAAGGTTGCATAGTAATATTCACATTATGGAAATGATTTACTAACCTGCTGCTGCTTAATAAATAGTTTCTGAGTTACTGCAGAGATATTGGCAGTGAGAAGGAGGTGATGCATACTTTCACTGTAATTAACAGGCACACCACACGCTTTCACTGCAAATGCTTCTACTTACAGTAATGTAAGAAAAATCGGACTTGTGTAAATATGTATGCAACAGTATAAATACTTATGACCATATCTTCGACACTAATTACTGTATATGGTTCATTGAATTTGTAGGGGAGAAATGATTGCTATAACCAGGTGTGTTGATCAAGGTGTGGAAATAAAAAAATATACATGAATGAGCTGGAGCAGACTTCTAAAAATTAAAAAAAAAATATTATGCTATGTGGCCTTCCCTTTTCTGGGGACCTACTTTTTGGGCCAGATCTGGAAACCATCTTGGACAGAACTGCTGATAAAAAGAAGGCCTTCCCTACTAAGAAGAAACAGGCACCGAAGAAAAATTTGAGAAAAAAATATAACTGCTTCTCATACCAGACAACTAATTAATTATTATTTTTTTTTTTTTAAATCAAGCTTTATTTGAAAGTTAAGAGTAAAAAGGGCTCTATGGTGGTGGAGGTGTCCGACCAACCTTTCCAGAGGTAAAAAAAAAAAAGTTTTTCGAGAGGAAGTGAGGGGTAGAACGTCTGTTGGGCATTTAATGCCATCTGTTTGACTAACTACACCAAAGCGTGGGGGTCTCCTCAAATAGACCTTTTTGCCAATCGGCAGAACTGCAAGGTCCGCAGGTTCTTTTCCCTGCACAGATTCTTCAACGTGGGGACACAAAAAGCAATAAATATCCAAAAGAGACTGTAAGGGCCTGTTTATTTTGAAAAAAACACTGTCCAGGGAGACTTTAATTTCCAGATTTTTTAGAGACTGTAAGGGCCCAATCGCACTATTCTGACACAATGTGGTGCTTTACCACATATGTGTTTAGTTAATGCTCCTCTTTGATTCGAAAATGGGTGGCCAGTGCACTACAGTTTTTAATGGACAAGTTTTTTACCAGTTTTTTTTTATCACAGATATTTTCAGGAGCTATTTCTGAAATGTATAACTTTTTTTATTCATCCCAGTGTTGTCACATGAATCAATGGATCCACATGGCCTTAAGGAATATGAGAATGAATTACTTTATTGTATCTGGCCTGTAGCTATAGAGGTTAGTGAAGGCTCATTTTTAAAGCTTATATACAGCCACTTAAAAATAAGCAAATTCATGAATAGCTATAGCCTACCTACAGGTTCTAAGTTAAACTCTTAGTATAGATTGCTCTCCCAGATAGGACCTGAACTAGTATGCTTCGCAGGAGTGGGAGAGTGGCAGCTAATATGTGAGGCTTCTCGCATAACAATTTTACATTGTGATACCTTGATTTACCTCGATTTAAACAAGGTTAGGTCTGTATGATATGTTAAATACAGTTCTGTAAGCAACAACCTTATTTTCTGGCAGTGCCCCTCCCCAGACTAGACTCTGGATCCACCCCTGCGTTGAATACGGAAACTAGGACAGAACTGATGCAGCTCTTTCCAGGGTCTCCCTGCAGCTATAGTGGTCTCCACTGACCAAATCTAGACCCCTCCTCCCATGAGCAAATGCATTGTCATCTGGATTTTTAGCAAGCACAAACTTGTGAAGACTTCATTGCCAATTTTGTGCCCTTGCCAATGCGATTTGATCTTATCTGAATGTTATACAAAGTTTACACAAACTGAATTTTTCCTTGTGTGCATCTCATTTTAGCTTTGAAAAGGGAATAGAGCTATACATTTTACTTTGAGCTTTACCATTCCTTTACAGTAAATAAGAGCCACATGATGTGATTTCATTTTAACCAGTGGGGGTGCTGAATCCCGGGGTGGGTGCTGAAATTTTAATTTGGGGGGGGGGGGGGGGTTAGGGTGCACAAATTACATAAATGTTGTGTTGGGAAAAATGACAGGAAAAAGCATTTTTTCAAAAACGTTTTTACTAATTAAAAAAAAAAAAATTATTAAAGCATATGTCTCCCGATCTCCTACCAAATTTACCCCTTGGCGCCGAGCGTATGCAAATATGCAGTCCCACTGGGCTAAGCTTTTTTCCGTGGAGCCGCATATTTGCATATCTGTCTGTGTTGGGAGCATGTCTCACTGAGAGCCACAGGCCCCAGTAGTAATAAATGTTATTATATTCATAGCCTTTCCTCCTGGTCAATAGAACTCTCATGTAACCCATATCATATTTTGTGATTGCTAAATCAGAAATAGAGATTTTAGAGGTTAACACATGTCTCACTGAGAGCCACAGGCCCCAGTAGTAATGATCGGAGCAGTGGCCATTTGTTTGTGGATGGGGGAAGTGGCCTTTTATTCGTACTATACAAACGATTGGGACCCAGGACTCCCGATTTCCGGTCACCTGACCACTGTGATAGCCTTTGATTG
This sequence comes from Lithobates sylvaticus, assembly GCA_028564925.1. NCBI lineage: Eukaryota > Metazoa > Chordata > Amphibia > Anura > Ranidae > Lithobates > Lithobates sylvaticus. Next base: position 521,034,341 of record CM053029.1, read on the forward strand.
GCTATTGTAGTGATCAGTCACTGGGAAGCATGCCACCTGTGTTTTCTCTCTCTGAATGGAGGAGAAAGATGCTTTTGTATCTCTCTCTCTCTCTCTCTCTCTCTCTCTCTCTCTCTCAGTGCCAGAGTTAGTGTTTGGGTCAAAAAATAAAAATAAAAAATAATAAAAAAAAAACCAGATCAAGGTTTGATCTAGGTCAGTGCCAGAGTTAGTGTTTGGGTCAAAACTTAGTGTCAGTATTTCTTTGGGCAGGATTTTTACGTATCGGCGTCGGTGTGTTTTAGGTAGGTAAAAAAAGTGTGCATTTTTTCTGGGCAGTACTACTGGTACATACAACAACTAACATACACATATGTGGTATTGCTGTGATCATCATGAGCAGACTTTTTTCTTTTTGTTTTTTATTTTAGTACTTTGGTAGGTTATGGCAGTAGCAAGAAATATACAGTTAAAAAAGAAAAAAAAAATTTATATACATATAATTTTTTTTTTTTTTTTTTTTTATTTCCGGACAGTTTTTCCTTCTGGAAATATCTGGAGATATCCATTACCATTTACCACCAATTAAACACCTCTTTGACCTGAAAAATGCTGTAACATCCACCTGGATGCACAAATTAGTTGTGATGATATGTACAGTTTTACTGACACATATCAAACGAGCAAAGTAAAAATAACTTTTTCCATAGACAGTCATCTGTCTTCTACTATAAATCCCATTCAATACACTATATGGTTTATTTATTATTGCTATTACAAATAAAACATGTGAACACGGGATTTATCCAAATGTCTGGACTGTTCAGATAATGTAACGAAGATTAAAAAAAATAGTAGGATCCACAAATCATAAGGTAATTCAGTCTTTAACCTTTCACTAGTCTTCAGGAGGAATATTCCCCACACTGTCATAAAATTGTTTAATTTTGAATAAAGCATTATATTATGAAAATCAGCAAGCCAGATTTAAAAGCCCACAATACTTTTCACATGCTTTAGATCCAAAATGTTGAAAAGACTCATCATTTTGGGGTTTGATATATCTTCTTTATATCATATTGCTCACAAAAAGCTCTTTTCTGATATTTCATTCACATTACAAGATGGTCAGAGAAGCTGGAAGTTACTCTTGGAATGGAGGACTGGAATCAAATTTGGAAAACTTCTAAACAATACTCCAGTAATGTCTATGCATTAGAGACAATCCCACATATCCAAATTTACACCTGAATCCTCTCGTAATGTTTCTGGGGATGTGATGAATATGGCACTTTACATTATATACTGTATGGTGGACATGTCCCATCATGTGTGTGCTTTGGTATAGTAACTATCAAATGTTACATATAAACCTGAACTGCTCCCTCTCAGAGGACTCATGCAAAGCCCTTCTCAATAATACCAACCAATTGGAATAACGAATTACTGCTAGCCATATTTACCACAACCAAACAATTGTTAATGCATGGCAATCCCCATACCTTAACCCTCAAAATATAATAATAAGGGTATCTCAGGCTCTGTTGAATAAAAAAAAAAATAACCAATAGATTTGACAATGGTCAAATTCCAGTCCCCCTGGGTAGACAACTTTCTTCCTTTTGACCTTCGTCTTCTCCTCTTATGTGATGATTGATAGAAATCTATGCATAGTGCCACAGTCCCCAGCTACTACTTTACCCTGTCCTACCTTTACTTTTCACTCTAACCTGCTTTCGCTTTTCCACCCAAATTAAAAAAGACATAAAACGGTGATTAATTACATCCAGTATGTCAACTCTGTTGAGTTTAAAGCATGGCCCCTGAGGTCACATAAAACCATAGCAACTACAAAAACACCACAAAGATAAAATTACATCTCTGCTGTTTTGGTTTTATTCTGTTTGAGCAGAAAATAACTTTGCTGTACATTACTGTGGTTCCCATTTGCTCTGTCTGTCTACTATTTTCAGTCACTCTGTGTCCTTAAAGTGGAAGTCTTATTTTTTTCTTGTACCTACAGGTAAGCCTATAATAAGGCTCACCTGTAGGTACTATGAATATCTCCTAAACTTGCACAGTTTAGATGATTTTCAGAGTGCATGCAGCTGATGACATCATCAGCACATGCGCTCTGAATGTCCGGCTTACTGTGCTGGACCTTCAGAGCCCGTTCTGTAAACGACGGCTCATGCGCGCATGCGTGAGTGATGTTATCGCTGCTTTGGCCACTCACAGCATTGGAGCCCGCAAACCCGGAAGAAACACCAGGGAAGAGAGTCAGCCTTCTCAGTGGTGTGCGGGCGCCACTGGAGGGCTTCATTCTAAGGTAAGTATTTTAAAATGAGCTAGAATGCAATGCATACTAGTTCATTATGCCTTTTGTTTGTTTTTCCCCCAGGGTTTACAACCGCTTTAAGGACACTATAACATTATTGATTAAGATAAAGTTAACTAGTGGGCAGTGTTTGTTTGGATAACCTGTTATTCTTTTTGGGTGATTGCAGAGGCCCATAGTACTGTACTGTGGTAACCCATAAGGGTGAAATGCCACTTTGATGGTTCTATATGATATTCAATATGTGCCGTGCCATGTAATATTTGTAAACAAGTCTGAAGTGATGCAACAACAATATTATTATTATTATTAGGATTATTATATTTATTATTATTTTGCAGGATTTATATAGCGCCAACAGTTTGCGCAGCGCTTTACAACATGAGGGCAGACAGTACACTTACAATACAAATCAATGCAGGAGGGATCAGAGGGCCCTGCTTGTTAGAGCTTACAAACTAGAAGGAAGGGTCAAGTTGAAATAAAAAGTAATACTGTGGGGGATGAGCTGATGTAGAAAATGAAAATACAGTTGTTAGGTGTGGGTAGGGTATGCTTCTCTGAAGAGGAGGGTTTTCAGGGATCGTCTAAAAGACAATAAAGTAGGAGATAGGTGGACAGATTGGGGTAGGGCATTCCATAGGATTGGAGAGGCTTTGGAAAAGTCCTGGAGGCGAGCATGGGAGGAGGTGCTGAGGGAGCTAGAGAGCAGGAGGTCTTGAGAGTAATGAAGAGAACGAGTAGGTTGGTATTTAGAGACTAAGCTAGTGATGTAGCTGGGTGCTAAATTGTGGATGGCTTTGTACGTAGTTGTTAGTATTTGGAATTTAATTCTTTGGCCGAGTCAGTGGAGGGATTGACAGAGAGGAGTGGCAGACACAGAGCGATTGGTAAGGTGGATGAGTCTGGCAGCAGCATTCATGATGGATTGAAGAGGTGATAGACTATGTAGAGGTAAGCCAATGAGAACAGAGTTGTAGTAGTCAAGGCGAGAGATGACGAGCGAGTGAATTAAGAGCTTTGTTGTGTCATTGGTTAGAAAGGGGCGTATTTTGGAGATGTTGCGGAGGTTGAGGCTGCAGGATTTGGACAGTGATTGGATGTATTGCTTGAAGGAGAGTTCAGAGTCCAGGACTGCACCTAGAACCTTGGCATGAGGGGGTGGGCTTATGGTTGTGCCATCGATTTTGACAGAGAGATCAGGGGAAGGGGAGGGGGCATATGGGGGAGGAAAAATTTATAAGTTTGGTTTTGGATAGATGGAGTTTGAGGAAGTGGTGTGACATCCAGACGGATATATCTGATAGTAGATTAGTGATACGTAAGGAGACAGAGGGAGTGAGCTGAGGGGTAGAGAAATAGATTTGGGTGTCGTCGGCGTAGAGGTGGTTATTTTTGTATCAATAAAACTATTTTATTTTATTTTCTTAGTATATACTTACTACTCATTTACATTTTACTGTCCTACCGTACCGTGATAGTCCAACACTGCCCACAAGTCCTCTGTGGTGACCTGGTTGGGGACCAGGTTCCCACCCCTCTATTTCAAATATTCCTGGATGATGGTACAAGCTTATTTATTTCCATGTTGATATTCAATCATAGAGACCACACACATTTTTTCGGCGTAGAGGTGGTATTGAAAGCCATGGGAGGCTATCAGTTGACCCAGGGAGGAAACGTAGATTGAAAATATTAATAAAAATAATATACATAATACTATAATAGAGAGAACGTGGTAAATAATAACGTTTATAAAGGTGAAGTGAATAGGTTCCAAGGTGTAAAAATTGAGTTGGCAAGTCCTAAACTTCAATCCAGAGATCACCCAAAAATATGTCTATGTTGAGCAAAAAATAATCCGTAAATAGTGACTTAAATTGATTCTAAAGCCAGAAGTTTTTTTTTTTTTTATCTTAATGCATTCTATGCATTAAGATAAAACGCCTTCTGTGTGCAGCAGCCCCCCTCAGCCCCCCTAATACTTATCTGAGCCCATCTCTATCCAGTGATGTTGCAGGAGAGACTCAGCTGTCCGGGACTCTCCCTCCTCATTGGCTGAGATCGCAGTGGAGCGCAATGGCTCCCGTTGCAGTCAGTGAGCCAATGAGGAGAGAGGGGCCGAGCCTAGTCATGGTTCTTTGTCTGAATGGACACACACAGCCTCAGCTTGGGTGCTTCTATAGCAATCTGCTTGCTGTGGGGGCACTCGGCAAAAGGGAAGGACCCGAGAAGAGGAGAATGGTGCTGCTCTTGGCAAAACCACTGTACAGAGTAGAGAAGTATTACATGTTTGGTATTAAAACACAAAAAAATAGACTTTAGTATCACTTTACCTCAGTGTTTCACCACCTCATTTAAATGGTATGCACTTGTGTAATGGCAGACCGCCACTCTTAAGCCCCATACACACGGTCGGACAATCCGCAGACCAGGTCCGTCGGATCATGTCCGTCGTACTTTGTCCGATGTTGGTTTTGCGTACACACGGTCGGACAAAGTTGTCGGAAAATCCGATCATTCTGAACGTGGTGACGTTTGTTGCCTACGACGGGACAACGTAGAGGCTAGTAGCCAATAGCTTTGGTCTTGTAATGTGATCTGAGCATGCGTAGCACTTTGTCCGGTCGGACAACCGTACACACGATCGGGTTTGGTGTGTATGGGGCTTTAGAGAGGAGTTCTTATATTTCTACATGGGTAACTGGGGTAATCGGCCACAAAATCCCTTAAAGTCAGCATATGTAAAAGGACATGGGACAAAACTCCATTGTATACAACAATTATGTAAAGTTTATTTTAAAGAACTAATGCTAAACACTCACAGAATGTGTGCAGTAAACAGTGCTGTACACAGACTCAATCGCGGGGATCGTCCAGGACACTTCCTGGATCCAAGTACGCAATCATGTCACAGGCATGGACTCCACCCGATGCTTTTCGTCATGACTGACTGGTTACATAGAAATTGTTTATTGAATTAACCTAGGAATTCAATGCAATGGGCCATCTGTAGGCAGTCTGTGCACAACTGATAATGGTTCACTGTGTGTATTGATGGTATTATGAGGGGAATTCAATTATGGGGTTCTCTAATATAAAGTAATGTTTACTGAATTGTCAGAATGTTGGAGTTTTCTAACAAGGATGTAATGTTTTTTTAAGTGTTACTAAACTCACAACAGTAAAATCAGTCTGTATATGTAGTAAAGCATGCTTGTTATACTCACGGTGGAACCTAAGGGGTTAATCCTCTGCATTGTGTAAAAAGGCTGTTTGATCCTGTCTTCTCAGATTCTCCCCTTCTTCCACTGTCCCCAAACCGTCTTCTGATAGCACAGAGCCTTGCAGACACTCTGCACATGCTCAGTTTGGTTTGTATTGCTTGAGGTTTTTTTTTTTTTCTTGTGAGAGTGCATGTGATTAGCACAGGGCCAAAAAGGACTGTCCAGACAGAGGGTCAGGGGCCCTGCAGCCTCATAGGATAGTCTGGGCAGAATGAAAACTCTTCCTATAGGCTTTAACTAGTGCTCTGCTGGACACTGATAGAAGTAACAAGACTGCTATATACTGCTGATAATAAAAAGTATTTAACAGTTTATTGTTACTAAAACTATTGGATTTCCATATTCTGTATAATGTAGGAGACCAAATAAAACAAATGCAGGGCCCTGGGTTTAGTAACACTTTAGGTTTTAGAATACTTAACATTTTTTATTTTCATCTAAATTAAAACAATTTTATCATAGTGTGCGTTCCAAGGGCATGTTCTAGTTTACAGTTTTTAATGTTTTTTTTTTTTTGTTTTTTTTTAACAATATGAGAATCTTCATTGCTGCTAAATCATATAGAAATATTGGATGTCCTATTTGTTCAACCTGAACATGTCTTTGTTGCAAATATGTCAGCAATATGTAAGTAAGATTTGTAAGGCTCTGGGGGATGCAAGTCATGGAAAAATATATTCTAGGTTAGAAAGCAGATGGCTATTACAAATTATGACATTAAGGCCATTACTTTTAAACTTATGCTTATGAAGATACTATGTAATTCTGTAGAGAGGGAGAAGAAGTTAAAGTTACAAAGTACCCAATTAGTACTATTAATATATAATACTAGTGAAAGTTAATTGTGGAAGTGCAGTGTATACCTTCTCTGTATTCACATTGTTCCGCATATATTTATACAGTGCTGTAAGTTTAGTATATACTCTAAATAAGAAACATACATCTACAATGCTGATCAGGGTACATAAGGCAAACAGTATTATCATCAATTCACTAAAACATTACTAATACAGTACTGAATTTACACAATACACATAATATATTTAATCTTCTCAGCCAGCAGGTGGAGTTCTGGGAACCCTTGTGGTGTATTAAATGTTTATTTGTAAAACTTTAATGGTTGTACATAGATATGCATGTACAGTATCTCACAAAAAGTGAGTACACCCCTCACATTTTTGTAAATATTTCATTATATCTTTTCAGTGACAACACTGAAGAAATGACACTTTGCTTCAATGTAAAGTAGTGAGTGTACAGCTTGTATAACAGTGTATATTTTCTGTCCCCTCAAAATAACTCAACACGCAGCCATTAATATCTAAATCGCTGGCAACAAAAGTGAGTACACCCCTAAGTGAAAATGTCCAAAATGGACCCAAAGTGTCAATATTTTGTGTGGCCATCATTATTTTCCAGCACTTCCTTAACCCTCTTGGGCATGTAGTTCACAAGAGCTTCACAGGTTGCCACTGGAGTCCTTTTCCACTCCTCCATGACGACATCACGGAGCTGGTGGATGTTAGAGACCTTGCGCCGCTCCACCTGCCGTTTTGAGGATGCCCCACAGATGCTCAATAGGGCTTAGGTCTGGAGACATGCTTGGCCGGTCCATCACCTTTACCCTCGCTTCTTTAGCAAGGCAGTGGTCATCTTGGAGGTGTGTTTGGGGTCGTTATCATGTTGGAATACTGCCCTGTGGCCCAGTCTCTAAAGGGAGGGGATCATGCTCTGCTTCAGTATGTCACAGTACACGTTGGCATTCATGGTTCCCTCAATGAACTGTAGTAGCTCCCCGGTGCCAGCAGCATTCATGCAGCCCCAGACCATGACACTTCCACCACCATGCTTGACTGTAGGCAAGACACACTTGTCTTTGTACTCCTCACCTGGATGCTGCCACACATGCTTGACACCATCTGAACCAAATAAGTTTATCTTGGCCTCATCAAACCACAGGGCATGGTTCCAGTAATCCATGTCCTTTAGTCTGCTTGTCTTCAGCAAACTGTTTGCAGGCTTTCTTGTGCATCATCTTTAGAAGAGGCTTCCTTCTGGGACGACAGCCATGCAGACCAATTTGATGCAGTGTGCGGCATATGGTCTGAGCACTGACAGGCTGACCCCCCCCCCCCCCCTTCAACGTCTGCAGCAATGCTGGCAGCACTCATACGTCTATTTTCCAAAGACAACCTCTGGATATGATGCTGAGCACGTGCACTCAACTTCTTTGGTCGACTATGGTGAGGCCTGTTCTGAGAGGAACCTGTCCTGTTTAATTTCTATATGGTCCTTGCCACGTGCTACAGCTCAGTTTCACAATCTTCTTATAGCCTAGGCCATCTTTATGTAGAGCAACAGTTCTTTTTTTCAGATCCTCAGAATTCTTTGCCATGAGGCGCTATGTTGAACTTCCAGTGACCAGTATGAGAGAGTGAATGCGATAACACTACTGTGATAACACAAATGCGATACTGTATCGTTAAAAAAAAAACAGATATGAAACGTATGTTTAAAACATATAAGGGCTCATTCACATGTGTGGGGACACCTAAAAAACATATTTTTCCTATGTGCTCACCCGGACTACAACAGAGCGAGGATGCGCATTGCTTCTTTTTTTACGGTGCATCACATGGCATTACTTGTCAATTTAATAAAGATGAAATAAAAGCGTAAACTGTGCAGTGCACTGAAATGGTGAATCACAGCATCCTTCACGGAGCTTCAGGGAAACAGCAGGCACCATACTAAAATGCAGCATTTTAGAGTGTGACAAAGTGTGACCAAGATCTTTAATCTTACTGTAAAGGTAAAAAAAAAAAGTAAACGGTCAAAAATTCACTTTACTTTCTCTGTGTTGTATGTGTTTATTTGCTATAATGGTGCCAGTCAGCCTACTGTGCTCAAAGTCAATGCGAGTGTCATTGAAAGAACCATCAATTTACCATAAAACCAACTGATATATCAATTTGAATTATATGCTGGTAAGTTACCTTTTCTTCTTTCATTTCTTTGGGGTGGCAGAGAAGAATTCTTGGCTTGAACCCATATCATATAGTAATGGTGCAGTGCTTAAACTAAATAATGTCCATGATGATATAGGGTCCGTAAGTATTCAAGAAGGTGTTCTTAGCAATAAACATGCATCAATAGTGCGAGGAGACCATAACCAACACCCGAACACACTGACTCTTACCCTCAGGCATGGATAAAAAATAAGCAATGGATGTCATAAATGCCAATCTCAGCAGAAATCTGCTTTAGGGGTGTTATCTGGCGCCTCCACCACAACAGAACTTCATGAACAGAGATAAGTAAGCAATGGATGTCAATCGAGGTGTTACCTCCACCAGTAGTCCACCTCAAGGATATCCTCTGGTGTTCCCACCACAGCAACAGAACTCTCAAATGAATATAAAGTGACACTCCTCATAGCGAAGACATCCTAGTAAAAATTTATTGCAGATTGAAAGAATAACACTCACATTTCCATGGTTTGAAATGCGCATGTAGCAATGATCGGCGTTTCCAACCCACAAGATGGCCGCTGTGTCCCAGCAAGTGATCGCGTCACATGTTCCAACTCCTCCCTAAGCGTTTCATCATCGAGTAATGTCGTAGGGGCGTTTAACCCATATCAGCCATAACAGCATTGCTTGGCTTTAGGGTAGACTGTTTTTCTCTATTCACTTTTCGCATTTAGTTTCTTTTTCATTGTATTCATTTGAATTGTATATACATTTCCATTGTTTATCTCCTCTAGTAGAACTATAGGCAAAACGTTAGTCAAATTTTTTTTTTAAGCCATCTGAATCCCATAGCCAAACAGGAAGTGAGAGGAAATCTCTGCCAATTAGGGACATTCCTTGGGGCCCCCCGGGTCACCAGAACTAGTGTCCGCATTGGAAGATTTCCCCTCTATTACTATTCTGGGGACAACCCAATATTTTGTATTTTTCTTTTACTTTCACTTTTATTGATAATGGTAAACGGGACAAATAGAGAGGGTGAATCTCCTTAACGGGGGCACAGACTGCAATAATAACTAACCAGTGTTCTAATTCCTCTTCACTCTATCCAAAAATTTAAAAAGGTTTTGCATTTAGTTACACTTTAAAGCGGTTATGCACTCTGTAAAAAAATTTTTTTTTTTTGTGACGGAATAAAAAGGATGCTTACCTTTTATTGGGGGACTCACCTGTTCCATCTTCCATCTCGATCGCCGCCGGTTTTCGTCCGATGAAGTTCCTCGTCTTCTTCTTTTGTGCTGGGGGCCATCTTGCCTGTGGGCATGTGAAACACCCACAGGAACTTTAGATGGCCCAGCATGCACCGCCGTTACTCGCGCGTGCGCAGTAACGGCACATCTGCCGACATCTCGGGAAGATGCCCGCACTGACTCCTGGGATCAATGACACCAGATCCCAGGAGACAGTGCGGCGTGACGACGATCGACGCAGAGACCCCGCCCGCAGAGAGAGAAGACCGGAAGTCTTCAATTACAAGGTAATTAAAAAAAAAAAAAAAAAAAAAAAAAAAACATTTCATTTAGTACTCTTTGCCTGATTTGGAAGGCAAAGAGATTTACTAAATGAAATGGGTGCAGAACCGCTTTAAGTATATTATCCAACTTTCTTCTAGTGTTTTTCCTTTCACTCACTAAGGAATCTTGCAATACAGATACTCCTCGTTTAAAGACAGCTCGGACTTACGACCAGCTCTACCAACCCGAGCGATGCACTGTACATCATTGTATTGTACAGTACAGCATTTTTGTTTATATTTTTGTGTTCTGAACTTATACAAATTAAAAAATATTATTGAGTGGAGTTTTGTGTTTAGCCTTTTTTTTCCCTCAGAATACAATACAGTACAGTAGTTAAGAATGCTTAAAATAGTGATTACTTGTTGCTCCTCGTTTAATGACCAATTTGTTTAACAACCTGGTCGCTGGAACAGAACCTGGTCGTTAAGTGAGAAGATCCTGTACTGTATGTTGGGTTGGGAACATGGTATGTCAGTAATTCGTTTTCCATATATAAGCTATCACAGCTAGGCTAAATCTGAAATGCAAAGTACAGTAAAGAAAATAAGCAAAGGGGTGCTGAAGTCCCCTAAATTTGCTTTTAAAATCACAGCAAGATTACCTACTATCCTTGGCATATGCATTCCATGAATTCTCCCAAAGAGTTCCAGTTAAAGAACATTTTTGTGGTTACTGTCCCTTTTTATCCGTTAAGTCTGCAAGATACTTTGCCTTATGGCATTTAGGCTTGCAGTCCTAATTACATAAGAAACCTGATCCGTGCTTTACCTAAATTGATTATGAAGCAATAAATGCTGCATCCACGAAGAAGGCCATAAAACTCAGTGACTGTTCTTCCATTACTGCCCAAACACAACGCAAGCTGAAATACAGGCTGTATTCCAAAATCCTTCATGGGTGACATCATTTAGAACTAAGGATTTCTTCATTTGCTTGAAAGGCTTCAATAGGCTTCACATCCTGCTCCAATAGTGTTCTAAAGTGTTCATGGTCCTTAGCCATTCTCAATGCACATATTTGGAATTGGCTTTCAATTACCATCTGCAGACTCTCCATTGTAGAGCAGGGGTGCTCTTTGTTACCAAGGCATTTTATTGTATTTGGCAATGCACAAATCTTCCCTTTTTAACCTTGGCGGTCTATTCTATCAAATAGGGACAAATGGGTTGGCTGGTGTGAGGTCCAAAGTTATGAAAAGTGTGTATGAACTGTGGCATTGGGAGTTTGGTGGGAAATAAATACTTTCTTGAAAACACAATTCAGATCTTGTCTGTTTGGATTGAGGTGGGAACTAAATTAACTGGGCTGAAAAATAGTGCTTGACCATATAGGATTGCTTTTGGAGCACTTCAGTTACCTTGTGAAGTGTTTGATATTGTGCATATTGGAAAGTTATAAAATGAAGTTAACGAAATTGTTAATATGCATGTTCAGTTGTTAATGTATATTCAATGTACTTATTCATATGTGTATAACTGAGTTTTTTTTATTCTCACCGTGAAATTTTGTATCACAGAGCCCAAAAGTTAAAAACAAATAGTAACTGGATACATTTATAATGAGTTCATATTGCACAGGTATCTCCCCTGGCAGTGTACAAAAAAAAATAAAGGAACAAGTTATAATGCCAATCAAAAAATACATAAAAATAAAGTTAAACGGTCAGAACCCTATTGTAACTTTTGGAATTCTGATAAAATATAATAATATATAGACCTAATATATTAGTAATAATATAACATATACTAGAATTCTGACATAGTAAGACAGAATGAGGCATACATGTTAATTTTGTTTATATGTGCCAATAAATCCTAATCCTTTACTTGACTTCACCATAATGACTAATCGCATAGTTTTCATAATATAGAAAACAAAAATTTATGTATATTAGTAAGAATTATATTTTCTGTACTAAAATTTTATTCAAATGTTTCAGAATAATTCATTTTTCTTCCCACATGCTTCCAATCTGAATGCATATAACCGTACTTGGATATATGCATTTCTGGAATTCAGAACTTGACCATTGTTTACTGAAGAACATTGTACTTATCATCAATATTTCTGAAATAGCTGTGCTCCTTGCCTCCATGCCATTTAGGATTGGGTATATGGTATTGTATGATATTTTTTGTTATTTTAATTATTTATTTTTTATGCTTGAACTGGATCAACCTGACTAACTATATAACTATGATTTTACTGCTTGCCCATGTATCCTGTCCCTAACCTTCTTAATTGTGGTGCCATGTTTTTAAATCTTGGCCACGTCATATACGGTATATCTATAGTTATTCCCCATTTACAGCACGGATGGATAAATCTCCTACAGTTTCCACCCGTGGCTGTCAGGCTACCCAAACTGTGACTGCATCTGCATGGCTGCAAATACTGTTTGGCTACCTTTTTCCGTCTACAATCTTAATTTCTTAAAGAGGAACTGCAGTCTGCTCACATTATTTGTAATAAAACATCTTTGCCATTCTGGAGCTTCCATCCAACCACTTTGCATATTATTTTATATATACTGTGATACTGTACTTGCCAAATATGCTGCACAATTCTCCCTCCACTGGGTCTAGCTGCATACTTTTTAACTGTGGGCAGCTGAAGCTGCTGCCTGTTCACCTCCTGGATTTACACAGAGGCACACCTTAAGTTCTGCAGCTCTGATTTGGCCCTCTTATGACTCATTCCCCTCCTTTCCTGGCAAACTCTCACAAGAGTGAGAGAGAGAGAGCTTTGCATGATTTCATAAGCCTAGGCTAATCACCAGACAAACAGAAAGTGGGCCGTATGAGGTATTTACTGGCAGAAAAAAAAATGTTTTACTATCCAAAGTTAAAACAACAAGGGCAGAAGATTTAATAGATGGAAAGATGAATAAATGGCTGAAGGGCCACCACCAATGGCTTGAATTTCACACAATTCACAGGAATCAAAGTTTGAGCTATGTATGGCCAGCTTAAGTGTCTGCCTTCTTTGGTTAAAAACCCTATTCTTTGTGGTTTTACGTAGTGTTATAATGGCTTTAGGGTGCTGGTTATAAGGCCAACATGGAGTAAGTGTCTGCATTTAAATTTGTACATCTCCAAAACTATAATAAATTTTTTTTGATAAGTGATGTACATTTTTTGGGGGGGTAAAACCTTCACAAAACCTTATAAGTAACCATAAATACAGGACGTTCCTGCATAGCAAAAAAGGAACCAAAAATCCATCTAATAAACGGTTGTAAAGAACTGTGAAGCCTTCTTAAAACACGCCTCACGTTTATTAGAAATCCCAAAAATAAAAGGTTAATTTTTCATTTTATGGTAATGAATGGAGTCATGTAAATCATTAATATGATGTACACAAATGTCAGCGCTCAAGTGTAGAGGATAACAGGGAGCGAAAACAGGCTTCAAGTGGATGTAAACCTGATTCATGAAATTTGAGCTGGGCACATATATCTGCAGTGTTTTGTTATCTATCTTCAAAGCCCTATGTTCCATAACCGTCTCCTGCTCCGCTCTTCTGTTATCAGCCTGGTGATTTCTCAGTCACATATGATAAAGGCAGCCTGAGTTTTGTGTTGGGGAGGATGCTATAAATTAGCATTGAGCTGAACAATTCAACAAACAGAACTAAAAGTCTCTACCTATGAGGAGAAGGGTGTGTGTGTGTGCCTTTCCTCCAATCAGCTGTCTTTGCTGTATGCCCAGACTTCACTGCAGTGCTAAACAGGAAGAGAAAATCTCCTAACAGGATGTGCACTTTCTGAGCAATATATAAAGCTGAAGACAGTAGATATACATGTAAAATGTATGTAGGGAGATTTGTTTCACCTCTGTATCATCTGAGGCTGTTCACTTCACCGGGTATATGTGAGGGTTTACAAAGAACTTTTTTCTCCTATAATTCTGGTAAGTCCTTATGGTGTGAAGGAACTAATCCAGGCCTATCAGATTTCTTCTGATCAGGGAAATCTTTAATACTAAACGAAACTTAAGAAAAAAGGGCGAGCATTGGCCTAGTGCAACACCTTGTTAGAACTTTAAAATAATTAATAATAAAAATAATATTTAAACTAATATTAAAATACTCCATAAAAAAATTGAAATGACAAGTATGTTACCAAACTCCAAATGCATGGCCCGCTTTACATCCTTAGAGACTAAATGTAAATTAAGGAGACCTCTCCAACATCAACGGCAATTTATGGAAATTGGTGGATGACTAATGCATTTCAAGGGTCAAGCCCTCTTCTGCACTTCTTCATTCTTAATGTTCAATAATTTCAGAGCTCAGATTGTGCTTAAAGTGATCATAACCGCTTAAGGACCGCCTCACGCCGATATACGTCAGCAGAATGGCACGGCTGGGCACAACTACGTACCTGTACGTGGCCCATTAAGTGCCCAGCCGTGGGTCGTGTGCGCGCTGCCGGCCTGGTCCTGAACTCCGTGGCCGCGGGACCAGCGGACCCCATCGCCGCTGGTGTCCCACGACCGGGTCACAGAGCTAAGGAAGGGGGAGAGTTCTGTGTAAACAAACCTCTCCCCGTGCTTCCTAGCGCAACTGACACTGATCGGCTGTTCCCTGTCATCGGGAAAGCCGATTAGTGACGTCAGACCCAAAGCCACGCCCCCCTACAGTGTCATTTACACAGGAATCAATGCATTTAAATAGCATGATTTCTGTATAAATGACAATGGTCCCAAAAATGTGTCAAAAATGTCCGATGTGTCCGCCATAATGTCGCAGTCACAATAAAAATCGCTGATCGCCGCCATTACTAGTAAAAAAAAAAATATTAAAAAAAATGCTATAAAACTATCCCCAATTTTGTAAACGCTATAACTTTTGCGCAAACCAATCAATAATTGCTAATTGCGATTTTTTTTTTTTTTTTAACAAAAATATGTAGAAGAATAGGTATCGGCCTAAACTGAGGAAAAAAATATGTTTTTTTTATATATTTTTTTGGGGATATTTATTATAGCAAAAAGTAAAAAATATAGCATTTTTTTTCAAAATTGTCGCTCTATTTTTGTTTATAGCGCAAAAAATAAAAACCGCAGGGGCGATCAAATACCACCAAAAGAAAGCTCCATTTGTGGGAATAAAGGACATCAATTTTGTTTGGGAGCCACGCTGCACGACCGCGCAATTGTCAGTTAAAGCGACGCAGTGCCGAATCGCAAAAAGGGGCCTGGTCCTTTGGCTGCCAATTGGTCCGGGGCTTAAGTGGTTAAAGTCAAGTTTTTTTTTTTTTTTTTTAATTAACAAACATGTTCTACTTACCTGCTCTGTGCAGTGGTTTTGTACAGAGCAACCCCGATCCTCCTCTTCATGGGTCCGTTCCCAAGCCACTACACTACGTGTTCATTCAGATACACTCGGCCTAGCCCTCTTCTTCTAATTGGCTCACTGGCCGGGATTGGCAGCAGTGGGAGCCAATGGCTCTCGTGCATATCGGTGGATCGAGATGGGGTTCAGATAAGTATTGGGGGGGCTGCTGCACACAGAAGGGTTTTTACCTTCATGTATAGAATGCATGAAGGTAAAAAAACATTGAGCCTTTAGAGACACTTTAAGCACTTGCCGACCAGGCGCCATACTTATACCACGGGAACCGATGTACCTGCGCACCAAGGGAGTATGCCCGCGCGTCCGCCGAACTCTATGTCCACCAGCTGATCGCGATCGCTGTATACAGAGGCAGAACAGGGATCTGCCATTGTAAACAAGGCTGATCCCCGTTCTGACAGGGGACATCTCAGATCTGCTGTTCCCAGTGATCGGGAACCGCTATCTGTCATGTCCCAGGCAGCCCATCCCCCCTACAGTTAGAACACGCTGAGGGAACACAATTAACCCTTGATCGCCCCCTAGTGTTTACCACTTCCTGCCAGTGTCATTTATACATTGTGCAAGTATAGGGGAATATCACTGCGCTAAACCCAAGTAAAAAATTAGAAGGAAATTGCTTTCCTAAAAGCTGCTATCACTCAAACAAACAAAGTCAAGTAAAAGTGGAAACAATACGTGAAGCGCTAAAAACGTGAAGATGTGCAAAAACTGCTGTAAATAAATGAATCTAAAATGGCATAAAATTTAAAAAGTACAAAACGCATAATAAAGTGCGGTGGTGATAAATAAGGTGGTAGTGAAAACACTATGGTAATAAAGTCTCTCTTATTCAAGATGGACTACTGAAGTGGAGGTATGGAATTTTCTTTCCCAAACGTAGGTAAAACTGGTATGGAGTGTCATAAAATATACCAAAGTATAGATGCGATCCGGAGCAATTATTAATACTGGAAAGGGTACTTCTTACCAGATGAGGTGGACGCACATACCATATGGCAGTGAGTCAGCAGCGCTTATGTGTTATTTCTCCCTTTTGGATGTTGGTTCCAGGTCCTGCGAATGCGTCTTAAGGGTAAGGACACGTGGCCTCAGGGCATCACCGGCACTTCCAGGGGTAAACACAGGTTGGATCATCCAGTAGGCATGCACAACGGTGCAAGTTGAGAAACTTGTATCTCCAGCTTGTCCAGGATCACATGGAGTAGGACATATTGTGAGAAAGCAAAAAATGCTCCATATGGTGCAGGTTAACCAATATAATTTATTGGATTAAAATGTCTCACAATGAAGGAGAAAATTAAAAAAAGTCCAGTTAAAAGATACAGGCTAAAAACAATAGACAATGTGGATAATATCAGATAAAAATTCCCTACGCGTTTCGACCTAGTGGTCTTCAACAGGGGCAAGGATTTATACATTGATCAGTGCGTTTTTATAACACTGATCAATGTAATAATGTCACTGGTCCCCAAAAAGTGTAATTTGGGGTCAAAGATTTCTTTGCCGCAATGTTGCAGTCTTGCTAAAAATCACAGATCACTGCCATTACCAGTAAAAACAATAAAAAATAAATAAAAGATCTAACGCTATCCCATAGTTTTTAGACGCAATATCTTTTGTGCAAACCAATCAATATACGCCTATAGCAATTTTTTTTTTATTTTACCAAAAATATTTGGAAGAATACATATTGGCCTAAACTGATGAATAAATACTTTTTTTTTATATATTTTTTTTTTTTTTCAAAATTGTCACTTTTTGTTTATAGCGCAAAAAATAGGTGATCAAAATACTACCAAAAGAAAGCTCTATTTGTAGGGAAAAAAAGGACATCAAATTTGTTTGGGTACAACGTCGCATGACCTCGCAAAAAATGGCTTGGTCATTATGGGGGCAAACCTTTCCGGGGCTGAAGTGGTTAAAGATGGTTTTCAATGCGTTGCATATCTGGGGTTAGTGCAGCCTTTCCCACCTCAGTGCTAATCTTTTCACATGAAATGCGCCAAGCTGTAGACAGAGAGGGACCACACGTATTAATGACAGTCCATCTCTTGCAAATGTGTCAATCCATTATAAATACTCTGTTACATGCTTTAACATGCAACTATTATAGAGCTTGCTTTTTATTTATTTATTTATTTATTTTCACTGATCCTCCAAAATGAGGCCAGATATGTCTTCTGTGTATGCTGAATGATCAGCGTGTGACTAAATACAGTATCGATCTTCCTGATGTGCCAGGGTTTTGGCCTGTTTAAATAACCTAATTTTGCTGAGATAAAACTACCACTTTGCCCAGGACAGTGAGTGAGGATTTCTGGTGATGAGAACAGCCCGGGGCTTCCGTCCAGCCGCTCTGTGTGCACATAGATACATCCTGAGCCAGACTCCTAGGCAGTTTTTCTTTTATAGAAAGATATTCGATTATTCGAATGAACCGAATGAGGCAGAAGAGTTTGATTTCATAGTTTAAATATAGATATATTCCTTTAGAAAGTGAGAATTTTTTATTTCGGTACCACACAACCGACTTTTATAGTAATCCAAATACGGTATACAAGTTATACTAAAGCATTGCCGGACTGTCTCCTTCCTTGTGTATCTATAGTGCACAAGTATACTTGGTCAGCTGTAAATGTATCTCCTTTTTTTATTCTATTTAATTCAATCTTTATTTAAACTTAGGTTTTGTTGCTGTTTGGAAAGAGGAATTATTAAGGACTTTAATTTTCTATAATGATTATTCTTGATCTAATGTGCAGGGAGATGTGTCAGGCAACATGCTGACAGAATCTGGTGCTTTTTATATCACACATTCTGCTGTCTCTCATTCTGCAAAAATCTGAATTAATTTCTGCAATCCTAAGCATCGTTCTATTGCAGTTTTAGAAGTCAATGAATAACTGGACCTGTTAGTAACCACCAAAATTGGGTTATAACTTTTATGTGACTCAAGCCAGACTACTAAATGGAATGGTACTAAAAACTCTAAACTATTCTAGTGGTTACCCTGTGTTGAGGATATCCGATTGATGGAAGACCTGACCAATTCGATCAGAGACCTAAATTCCACATTTAGAACCACTTGGTCCTATGGGTTAGAATTTACGCTCAAAGACCAAAACAACTGCTGTTGAGATAATAGACTTCCACTAGTGTTAATTTTGGCAGCAAACTTCGATTTCGTTTTAGTCTTATGCCGCGTACACACGATCGGAATTGCAGACAGAAAAAGACCGATGAGAGCTTTTCATCAGAAAATGCGACCGTGTAGGCTCCATCGGAATTTTGCAGGGCCGAATTTCCGACAGCAAAGAATTGTGAGCATGTTCTCAATTTTTCTGACGGAAAAGGTTTCGATCGGAAATTCCGATTGTCTGTAGCAATTCTGACACGCAAAATTCCTACGCATGCTCGGAAACAATTTGTCGCATGCTCGGAAGCATTGAACTCGTCTCGTTGTAGTGTTGTACGTCACTGCGTTCTTGACGGTCGGAATTTGGTGTGGCCGTGTGTAGGCAAGACAGTTTGAGCGGAATTCCGTTGGGAAAACCGTCAGACCTTTTTCCAATCGAGAACTCCAATCGTGTGTACGCGGCATTAGCCTTAGAACTAAAATGGCATTTTAGTTTTAGTCCCATTTTAGTCTTCTGCAAGTGTTTTAGCTTTAGCCGTATTTAGTCAATTAAAATCGAATAAGTTTAGTTACATTGTAATGCATTATTTTAAAAATTTGCGTGATGATGCCACCATGCAGTGCACGTTAACAAAAACGTGACTGCTTCAAGAAAATATAATGCTTGTTCGTTAACGAAAATTGAATTGATTTTCGTCAGTGGACGAAAATGTGGTGTACTTTTAGTTTATTTTTTGTCACTGTAAAAATGCTGCTGACGAAAATGATAACAAATGTTTTTGTTGACAAAATTAAGTAATTCTAGTGTAGTACAAATATACTTTTCCTCTTAACAATCATTTTTGGATCCATTTGGTGCTCAGCTCTATTTAAAATAAAAGTTAGCTTTGCTGTGAATTATTTTATTTTTTTATAATGCCGGAGGTGCCTGCCTATTAACCATTATAAGAGCCATTAGCTGTTATGTTCTTGAAAGTGTTTCAAGACTGGAGAAAATTCCAGTGCAGATTTTATTACTTCTTTATTAAGGTAAATACAGTGTACAGTAAACCGCGCTTTGCACACCTTCATTGATCTTTGTGATCCTCATTAAATTTGCCAGATAGCATGTACTATGAACATTCAGATGTGCTGTATATCTGATTTATATCTTTGTGAGGGAAAAGTATGTGAACTGTCTAAGAAATGTTTTTGCCCTTGATATAAATATTTCTAAAATCAACCATTGCTTCCTGTAGAGACATGTCACTGTCATGGTGGAAATTATTCCCATAGTACTGCTAAACAGGGTTTTACATACTCATGTGGACTTAACCATATACAATCTTATTTTCATTAAAATGTTCCTCTGGGCACAGATGAAGCTTTAGCCATGAATGTGAATTCATTCTGGAGTCAATAATCATGACAATGCAAGGAAATCTATATGAATTATGTCACATAACTTGTTTTACATCGTGTTCAAAGAGACATTTCTGAAGCTGTTGACTTATGGGATGTTTGTCATGGATGAACAGCTCTTGAACAGCCTGATAATTGTAGTAGAAGCATGTGCAGACATGGCCATGGTGAAACTGATACATGTGTGGTCTGCTGACATTGGGTTGTTCCGGTGCCTTATGGCACGAGGAATGTAATTCAGCAATCTGAACAATGTCACTTATGAAATGCCTGTCATCAGAGGAGATGTACATTCTTCTTTCTGACAGAAATGAAGGCAAGCCAATTCTAATTGTTTAATACTAATAACTAACTGCCACATATAGTAGGAGCTACTAAAAAATGGATAAATCCAGGAATGTTGATAAAGATCACTTTATTTACCTGTATAGATTTGACAAATTTAGTGCTTCAGTCAAACACACGTTTTCATTATCATTTCCGCCTACATCTGCAAGGTTTTCAAAGTGAACTATCATTATGCTCCCTTTCCTTTTCATTCCTGCTTGTATGAACCAACACGTTTTATGTAACTTGTAAAAACTGTATAAGACATTTAAGAGCTCTGCTATGTCTTGTATATTTGTTTAGCAAAAAATTAAAAACCCAGTGGTGTTAACTACCACCAAAAGAAAGCTCTATTTGTGTGAAAAAAAATTATAAAAATTGCATATGGGTACAGTGCTGCATGACTGCGCAATTGTCATTGAAAGCTGAAAATTGGAATGGGTAGGAAGGGGGTAAAAGCTCCCAGTAAGCAAGTGGTTAAATGTGGTGTAAAAAAAAAAAAAAAAAACGTTTAAAATATAAGGAAAAAATAATAAAATTTACCAAAAGTCACTAAAGTTTCCCTTTTATTGTGCTCACAGTGGCCTTTTGTGTAGAAGTGAATGACATGCCTTAATACACCTGCACAGCTTTTTTTATGATTTAAATGGACAATATTTATAATAGCCTACAAATTTTAGGTTGCAGACAGCACAGGCATGACAGTTTGCTTTGGAATCTCCTAAAGTCATAAGTCACAGGTGGTCTAAATATGCTGTAAGATGCCTTATGGTTGGGCAAATCCAGCTATCAAACAAAGTAGTGTATATCATCCAAAGTCAGGAGAGCGGACAGCAAACGTACTTAATCTTTTGTTATTGCTACACAGCTGTCCAGCACTCATGGAAAAAGGAGAGATGATGATAAGTCCAATCCTGCTAAAAAACCCTTTTCACTGGCACACAGCTGAACCCTGCTGTCTGCCAAGATAAAAATAAACCTTTAAAAAACGCTCCAGTTTTCCCAGTCAGCCATTGAACCATTGTTAAACTCAGAAAAATGGCCACAGGCCCATAATCATTTGTGAATTTTTTGGTTGTTGTAATGGAACAGTTTAAGAGAAATTTCACTAAATCTAGAAATCAGAAGTTTGTTGCCAATTATTAAAGCTAGAAGCATATACCAGAATGGCTTAGTCTCTTTTCCTAATATGGATGCCAATGTTGCCACTGACGTCACCTACATATTTCTTTCTCCGCTCATGAAAGTATCCATTTTTGTCCTAAAGAATATTTTAGTATGCTTCCCTTGTATTAATACAGTTTGTATATTTCAAAACTCTAGAAACATGCCAGTAGATTAATTGGCTGCCACCCTAGTTGACCATTGTGCATTGGTATGACTGCGGTAGGCACACTAGATTTTACATTTCTTCAGAGGCAGTGGCTGACGTAGATGGCTCAGTGTTGTCTTCTATGATTTGCAGCAGTTGTTGGAACTATACAAATCTATATACGGTAACTCTTTTCTGTGGGGGCCAACAGGAAATTAATATCTGGCCTCATAGTAAACAGTAAAACATATCAAAAAAGGAAAATTACTTTATTGCCCCTTGTAACCAGTTCAGTCAGATTCTTGCAGTCATTTCTCTTGCACCAGTTTATAAAGGAATTCTTTGTTGGCTTGGGCAGCACTAACAAGTAAGTGGGTGTTAGAGTTTAAATGTTTTAGTAATTCTTACTGGAGGTTTTTGGCCTCATTGAAAATACATTTCTGGGCTAATTTACACTTGGTCACTTTAAAAAAGGCTCTGAAAAGCTCATCAAAGAAGACGTTTTGTGTATTTTCAGTGAGTATATATGCTACGTTATTTCAGTGTTGACATTTTTAGGCGAATTTCATATATTTCAAGTCTTGCTTTTACATATTTTGTCATTGTATTCAATTTACATTTTGTAGAATAACCACTAGAAGGAGCTCTGTATATGGCTCTTAGGCAGGCCATCGATGGTGCAAAATTCTTTCCTGCAACCACTGGATAGCGACTATAGCAGCCGATTGCAATAATCGCAAGGGAATCCGGCAGGCTGGTTGTACCCAAGGTAATTAATCATTCAGCCTGCCCATTAATGGTTCTAATCTCGACCGGTTTCTGCTGAACCGGAAGAGATGCAATCCGTGTATGGCTGGCCTTATTTAGTCTCCCTGTTTAACAACTGCTGAGATATCGGTCACACAGAGATCTGATTGCTTGTATTGCTGGGTATTTCCGGTAATATTGCCGATTCTTGCTGAACCGGACGAGATTCGAACCGTGTATTGCTGGCCTTTTATACAGTCTCCCTGCTTAACAGCTGCTAAGATATTAGATATCAGCCACACAGAGAATTGATTTCTTGTATTGCTGGGTATTGACCCAACCTTGAAAGTATCTCTATTGTACAGCACAGTGGCTAAATGGTTAGCATGTTCACTTAGCAGGACTAAGGTCATCCGTTCAAATCCCAACGATGGCACTACCTGCAAGGAGTTTGCATGTACTTACATTGATTTCATTCCACACTCAAAAAGATATGCTGGAAAGTAAATTGTCCCTAGCAAGTATATTTATGAATGTGAGTTGGGCATCTTGGATGGAAAGTTGCTTGAGGGCAGGGACTGATGTGAATCTATAATATGTAAAATACCTGTAATAATAAATATTGTAACTATGATTTAAATGTAAAACTATCTGATTTATTTTATATCGCAGTCATGGAGAAAAATATATTGTTTACTCCTAGCAATCATGCGAGTACCTATCATAATGCTTGCAATGGCAAGTGCTCGTTGATCAGTGCAGACATTTGATTATGCTGACCAATCACAAGCCTTAACTTAGGCTTCTCCTTCTGTTAAGGTGTCCCAGAGGAAAGCAGCGCTTCTCGATGGTCACGTGGTTTTATCGGCCAATGAATGCTTGCTATCGCAATCACTTTGATGAATACTTTCTGGCTTATGCGCTGGCACCAGGGTACATCATGGCTGCTATGTGCAGCGGAGTTCAGAGGGCTGGGCAGGACATTTGGAGTTAGTTTACCTATTCTTTTTTTCATGAAGAGGTCAACTTGCCCATAGGGCTTGTTTACACTTGCTTCAAAATGTAGCTTTGGACATACATTTTTAAAGCGCTCTGAATGCTTTGCTTGGCTTCAAAAATTATAGCACATGTAGCTTTACTAGTGCTTGGAAACATCTCCAAAGCCTCTATAGAAGTCTATGACAAAGCTCGCTAGCAGCACCTGCAGGGAGCTTTGCCAAAAAGTGTCTCTTTTTAAGTTTAAGCTTTGCTTTGTTTTGGAGGTATTGCAGGTGGAAGATATCCCAGGAAGCACTGGGAAACCAACAAGTGAACCAGAAAGACCTCGTTAGCAGTCACTTCTGGTTCATGTGTATATATTTTGGAAGTGCCTGGTTCATATATCACATCTCGTATGGAGCCAGGAGCAACAGTACGGTGAGCAGGCACCAGAGTGTACCAGAGCGACGCAACTAGCAGATGGCACACATAGTAAGCAACATGAGAACCCAATAGCGAAAAGGTGAGCAGGGACTGGAAGGACTGATTGGCAGAAGATCAGCAGAGCTGGGGCACCAGAGCAGGAGAAACTAGCAATGTCACATGAGCAGGTACCAGAGAGAGAGAGAGGAGTATCAGCAAACCAGAGGTTGAGCAGAGCTGGGGGTTACTACTGAGTGGGGGATCAGCAGAGCTGGTGGTTACTGCTGAACAAGGGATCTACAGAGCTGGGGATACTACTGAGTGGGGCATCAGCAGAGCTGGGAGCATTTCTGAGCAGGGGTTCTGACGAACAAGGGTACTAATAATCTGTGGATCTGCTGAATGAGGGTACCAATGAGCTGGGGATCTTCTGAACAGGGCTGCTAATGAGCTGGAAATCTGCTGAGTGAGGGTACTACTGAGCTGGGGTTCTACTGGGCCCCTTTAAAACAAATGGAAACACACGCAGGTCATTTGCCAAGCTTCATTAAAGCTTCAAAAATGTATCATTGAAACATCATCGACACATCATTGAAGCATCACTGATGCATAAAAAACACATCAAAAAAGCATGTTGAAGCAGTAGGCGCTTTAATGTGTGTTGAAGTTGAAGCAAGTGTAAATGAGCCTATAAGGTTAGACTTCTTAGGACTTTATTTTCAGTCTTTGGTTGCCTGATGAAACATTTTTAGGCTGGCACTACAAGTTGTACCGTATATGAAGTGGGAATAACATTGTTCCTAATGAAAGCATCAGAGGCTCTCCTGTCTGGGCCCCATAGTCACCAAAGACTTTTACTAAACAAGCTTATTGGTAGGAGCCCCATGCTGTTGGTAAAAGGTTAAGGAGCCACAAGTTGCAAAGACTTAACTGAATGTGCTGTAAACTGAAATGTCATTGGATTAATCAAAGTCACTTAGCTTTTACAATGTTTTCATATGTAAAAAGCATTGTCTAAATTAAAAGGAGCATCAAGTTTGTCTGTTAATGGGCATCGTTATACAGAAGACGCTCAATGCCTCCATTGTTTTTACTGGAAAGTAATAAATCAGTATTGTCTTCATTTTGATTTTCAGTCACAGAAAGTTGGGTTACACAAGGTCTTTTCAATGTACAAAGTACTTAGAATTAAATAGTGGAAGGGAAGCCACATGATCTGTCCTTCTCACTGTGTACCATCAACAAGAAGATTAACAGCACTACAAACTTGGCTTTGCTGTTTCTGTATGTGTTTGTTGTCTTCCACCGTCACTGCTGCAGAATGCCCATAAGGTTACATTCACATGGGTGTAAAAAGTTCACTGACCTTATTACGCTTGTTTTTTTCTAGCACAGAAGTTCCTGTGTAATAATCAGTAAATACTTATGTAAAAATGTTCTGTTTTATTTTTTTTTTTATTCCTTTCCAATACCTGCATCTGGCATAAATTAATACGTTTTCCCACAAATACAGATTTTTTGATTTTGTGTTATGGCTCTGAATGCAGTGCATGTTTACGCACCTATGTGAATGTCTCCATTGAAAACAATGCAGCTGTGTTCAGATCTGTAATTAAAAACACTTGTAAATTAGTTCTTTACAGCCATGTGAATGAGACCTTACATAAAAAGACACACAAGGGTGATTTTATTTTCTCGTTTCATCCTGTCAGTTATTAAACAACTTGAAAGTGTGCCCTTTTATACAACAAAATAAAATAAAAATAAAAAAAACATGCAGTGCATCACTGCAATTCTTGCACTTTTCCCAATGTTTCATCTCTTTAGAGACCCTGCATTTGCTTAAAATTAAACCATGACCAAAGATTGTCTTATTGTGGGCTAATAACACACAGCGTTTTTAAGTGGTGTCAGCCTTGTCCAGTCTTTTCGAAGTTACTAAAACCCTTCCCCTATCTGATTTTCGAAGTCCAAGATAAGAACTAGGTGAGCTAATTGGAGTTCTTGAGATAACACAGGAAGTGTGCACAGGACACAAGACATAATTGGTATTTTATGCATTTGTCAAACCAATATAACATAACACTTTCCATGGCATATTTATCTGACCAAAGGGAAGCAAATGGGAGCAGTTCATTACTGGGGTTTACTATCACTTTAACAGTTTTTTGTTAATCGTTCACTATTTAGATGCTTGGTTTGCAGGTAGACATGACCGCCTGAATTCACACCTGAGCAGAGTGTAAGCGGAATGTATTCCTGGTGATTTTGAACCAATTCTTTCAGGCATATTACAGATGTTTCAGCATGTATTCCAATCTTCAGGAGTCTATTTCCTGGGCTGGGAAAGGACCGTAGAGCAGTTCTATAAGGCTAGAGGAATTCTTCAGGCAAAAAAAGTGCAGGCATTGCTTTGAAATCCAAGGGATCAAAAACACCTGAATACACTAAAATACTCATTTACTTCTATGAGATTAGAGCGACTGAGTGTATAAATATGAACAGGCACAATTAAAGGGAATGAGATTCTACATAGCAAGGCATAGTCAGGTGTAGGGAAGCAACCACAAAAACACTCAAGTGTGAATGGGGGCTCAATGATTCGCAAATGTGTTTTTTATGTTTTTGTATTGGATAGACCTAAAAAGAGGAAACACTTCTGTTAAGTTTTTATTGCTGTCCATAAACCCATTGGGGAACTTTTATATCACATCCTGGTACTGTGACAGTAGGACATTAATTGAGGGGAGCGTTTTTTTAGCACAGGAAAACCTAAACCGTAATAATACAACCAGTCAGTGGTTCTAATTCTTCCCCATTTTAGTGAGAACGTTTTGCTACAGTCAGAACAGGAATTCAGGGGAATCTCCCCAATGGAGACACTAAATAAACAATAAACCAAAAAAATGGAAATATCTATTCCTTCCTTCTATGCCTGGGGTCGATAATAATAATATGGCTTAATAATCAAAGGGCCAGTTTATTATGATTTAGACTTTAGGGTCTGTGGCCATTGGGAGTAGACATTGTACTGACATCTCTGTAAACAATGCATCTTTGGTGTCCGTGGGATGAACACTGCCCATTATTGGTATCAGCGCAAGGAATAGTGTCCCATCATTTGTGTCAGTGAAAGGAATGGTGTTTCATCATTGGTGTCAGTGGGAGGAAAAGTGCCCATAATTGGTATCAGTGGAAAGAATAGTGCCCTATAATTGGTGTGAGTGGGAGGAATAGTGTCCCATCATAGGTATCCGTAGGAGAAATAGTGCCCCATCATTGGTATTAGTGGGAGGAATAGCGCCCCATCATTGGCATCAGTGGGGGGAATAGTGCCCATCATTGGTATCAGTGGGAGAAATAGTGCCCCATTGTTGATGTTGGTAGCAAGAAGTATGCCCCATTGTTGGTGTCAGTGGAAGGAGTAGTTTCTTTTATCAGTGGGAAGAAAAGCTCTCCAAGGGCTGGAAAAAGGCGACCAAGACACATCTGGCCCCGGGGTCGCGTTTTGGAGACCACTGTTCTATGCTGTCCAAAACTGGCTGGAGGCTATAGCTCAACATCATGTTAATGAAGGATTGGAAAAGCAAGACAGAAACCTTTAAGGCCAGCCATACACTGTGCAATTTTTTTTCCTGCACCCACGGGTCTCAATACAAATGCCCTCCACAACCTTTGCTCAATAGAAGTAACATCCAGTAGGCCCTTAAATATTATTTTCCATTAATGCAGGGGATCTCTTGGTAGGAATCTCACCACACATTGGGCCAGTTGCACTACTGGACTGACCCCACTACCTCTGCCTATAACCCTATTCCCTCCTACCTTTTTCCCATTGATTATTATCTTTGTCTTTTTCCTAAACTTAAGTATCACCTCCACACCAGATTGAGAAAGGAAATAAATCTGAAGCTATAATCCAATGTTGTACTAAACATAAAACTAATCTGAGCTGTATGCTATTGAGAACACCTCACCAACCTCTGATAAATATACTGCAGATCTAGGTACACCTTCAGTTGTTGTATATGCCTCATACCTTATTAATCTTGTTCATGCATGCTTGTTGTATGGTATGAAATGTAAATAAAGAATTACACTTAACAAAAAAAAATCCAATAAAGCAGCATTTCTAACAAGAAGAATAATACATTTTACTAAAGTAGTAGAATGTGTTTTATAAAAATCAAAGGGCCATTAGCGTGAAAGCGGTTGTAAATCCTTACACATACCCAGTGAAATGACTGGCCTCAGGTGATACACAGAGATGAAACACATCCTCCTACATAAGTTGTACCTTTCTATCTGTCGTTCTCTCTTCTCTATAGCCATTCAGAAAACAGATTTTTTTTTTTTTAGTTTTTTTTTTTTGAGAATTCAGAAAAAAGAAGATGGAGAGCTGAAGTTACACTTTGCAGAGCTCAGCGAGGAAAGCTTTGCGAGCTGATTGGAGAGAAGAAACACAACACCCCCCCTTAACACAGGAACAGCACTGAGGCTGTCAATCGGCTGCAAATCCTGGCCCGTCACCTTTTTTTCTCTTTGGTGTCAGGAAAACTTGTCAGAATTGATTTAGTGCTGATCTCAGAGGAACGAAGCAGCAGACCGAAATGACACTTTGTGCTCTTAATTGAAACAAGTGCACACTGTAGCGGCATATACTTTGTTCATATTTCATGTCTGGGTTTTACAACCATTTTAAAAATGAGCAGCTTTTGTTGCAATACTCACATTTAAACTTAATCTTTCCCCCACAATAATTCCTTCATGTCACTAGAAGCCACAAGTCTTCCTCCTCTGACACAGGTGCATGATCTTGGTGGTCTGTGTTTAGAATAACACCACACAGAACGGCACTCGCACATCATCACATCATTGGAGGTCACTTTTAAAATGATATAAAACGTAGTTAAAGCAAAGAAATACTCTTACAATAAGACCCCAATATGTTGTTAGTGTTTACTCAGCTATATAGTGTACAAGCTTACATCAGGGCCAAAATGCATGTGTGATGTATTGTGGGGATATCCCAGCTGCCTGAAATTAAATTGAATTGCATTCTTTTGAAAAAATCAGTTTGCTTGAAAAATTTGAGATTTTTAATCCTCATGACTCTAAAAATACACTTTGCTCATAATTGAAATGTAAGCCTTAAGGTATTAAGAGGAGCCTATCTGCTCTTTCTTCATCCATTCGTAGCTGTAGTACGCTAGTCTACCCCAGTCCTCTTGGTGATTATGTGGCGACTTGAAAATTCCTGTTTGTAATGCCCAAGAGCTATTCTAAAGCACACAGTGGCTGAAAAATGGTCTGTCCGTCAGAAAATGGACGACTTTCAGCCCATTTGTGCAGCTCCTCATCCAAAAGAAATCGATCTCACGTCCGTCTTCTGTTGAATGGATATGCTGGAAAGCCAGCATCTGACCAGGGCTTGCAGCCATTGTCTTTGAGCGTTGACCAGTCTGTCCCGGGGGGGGGGGGGGCTCAGCGGAGAGATCATCTCACACTAACATCTAATGTGTTAGTACGGCGATCTATACAGTTTTTTTTTTTTTTTTCCGTTCAGCCCGGGTTGAATGAAAAAAGAAAAAAACTTCCCGTGTGTACCTAGCAATAAGATACATCTGACTCCAGGTTATCTCTAGCATATTAAAAATATAGGATAGAGAGAGAGACTCCTTCCTGTTTTATGTACTTTGTTTTCATACTCAGATTTAGAAGCTGTCCATACTACTAATGTTTTGTATTATGTCCTTGCTCTTACTTCATTGCCTTTGAGGATAGCTGTCTAAAATAAGTATATTTATACTTCTTGTATTTCAGTTTGGAATTCTTTGCCATTATCTCTAGATCAAAACCGAACCATTAAGTTTCCGGAAACTTCTTCGCACTTCAGTGATCTTTATTTCCTATGAACATGGTTGACAGTTTGATTTTATCTTTACGGTGAGTTATTTATTTAATGGCTGTAGACTTGTGGTTCCAGTAGCTAAGTTTAGGTAACCGTGCACGAGTTTGTTACATTGAAAATGTCATCCTCCCAAAATAACATGCAGAAATAATATGTTGGCTTATCATTACAGCTACTTTTTACTGTTGCTGCTCAATAGATGAATGAGCATGGATGTAGACTTAAAGTGGATGTAAACCCCAACAAAAAAATTTTTGGGTGTCATAATGTAGAGAATAAGATTTCCTTTCATTTGAGCCCAGTCTTGCCACACGAATTTACTCCAGCCCTGAGAAATCCTCTTTTATTGTTCAGTTAGAAAAATCTTGACAAAGTGCTGAAAACTTTGTCAAAAACGCCCCCTTGCTGTGAGTGACAGGTGATTTACATATCTCATGCACTAGCCTGAGACAGGCACATCCTGTGTAATTATAAAAAGTGAGAAATCCACCCCTCCCCCACATAACATTCCTTTCCATCACCAGGATTTGTTATCTGTGATCAGGTGACCTCAGACACACACACTGCACTATAACAATCATCAGATCACTGGATGTTCTACTCTGCCCAGCTCTGACTACATACATCTCCCCTACATTCTTCTTGCTGTTCACTCGAGAATACATTTTCTTTCACTCTGGTCTGTGGATCTGTGGTCTGTGCCTGTCTCAGGCTAGTGCATGAGATATGTAAATCACCTGTTATTTACAGCAAGTGAGCAAAGTTTTCAGCAATTTTTTGGGTTTACATCAACTTTAAGTGGTATTAAAGTCATTTGTTTTAGATAAATGTAAACAAAACTTGCATGCATTTGATATATTTGTGAATGATTTCCTCCATGGAGCTTGGATTTTCAATTGTCCCCTGGTCACTCTGCTATATGCTGACAGGGCTCAGCCCTTCCTTCTCTGAGCTGGCCATTCAGCTGTCGGCTAATTGCCAGCTCCCATCACTCGCCACAATTACTCAGCTGTTGTTGATATCCTGCTCATCAGTCCTGCCTACTTATGGCCCGTACACAAGATCCGAATACTGTACAAAAACTGTCGTCTGAGGAAGAATCGTACGATTTTCGGATTGCGTGTACAATACTTTCGACAGCCGATCATGTCAGTTCATCTGATATTATTAGATCAGACATGCATGAAAATTTTCCTCATACGATTCCAGATCGTACGATTTTCGTTTAGTCAGTATAGTTGTCATCCGAAAATACAATACAAATACATTACACATGACATCACTTACTTTTTTTTTCCTGTCATACGAGAATTTTCGTGACTTTATTTTCCTATTCAATTTCTACTTGCGACTATTAAGTGAAAAAGGTCATACGATCTGTCATACAATATTCGGATCGTGTGTATGGGCCATTAAGCCATTCAGTCCAGAGGATCTCTGCCTTCGCCTTGGTCAACATCACAAGAAACATCTCCTGCGGTCCTGTTTAAAGACTGGCTTTGCTGACATCCCTTCTGGCTCTGGATCCTGCTTGCTGTTCCACTACTTTGATCCCTGAAACCAAAATCTTTTTTTTGGAAACTTTGTAGGATCTGTTTCGATTCATGTATTGGTATGTCATTTTTTTGTTGGGTACTTTTGTGCTTTTTAGGCAAATTTGAAATGCAGGTTTCCTGCAAAGAGAATGTCTGAAACAGAACTCTTGTGCTGCCCATGTCTGGCCACTGCAGTAGTAAGGGCAAATCACTTGATGATCACACTTCTGGGTATATATCTATTGTTGATGGTGGTTGATGGTGGTAAATGTACTTGTTTTCCAGCTTTTTTTTTCTATTCTGAGATAATTCTACATTAAAGTGGTTGTAAACCCTTACATATATCCAGTGAAGTGATTGGCCTCAGGTGATACACACTGATGAAACAAACCTTTCTACATACGTTGTACCTGTTTATCTGCAATCTTCTCTTCTCTACAAATGTTCAAAGTGCCAAACTTATAAACCTTGTCTAAGCTGTCAGAAAAAAGGGAGAGAGATAAAATTACACTCTGCAGAGCTCAGGGAGGAGAACTCTGAGAGCTGTTTGAAGGGAATGGAAGGGAAGGGACGCACCCCCTTCACCAGCCCACAGAAACAGAGCTGAGGCTGTCAATCAGCTGGAGGTCCCTTCCCTGTCACCTTTTTTCTTTCCGTGGTCGGAAAACTTGTCAGAAGTGTTTCATGCTGATAGCAGCAGACAGAAATTACACTTGGTGCTCTTAATTGAGACAAGTACACATTATATAGAGGGCTATGCTTTATTCATATTTCATGTCTGAGGTTTACAGCCACTTTAGGTTCTACATGTTTCTGCTTCAGAAACCAACATTGCTCATAGTTTTTAGATGGTGTTGAGTTGTGCGAAGGGGTTTCCTTATGTTTTTATAAATCTATATGTCTTGTATGCATTTTAATGTAAACAGTAATAAAACATCAACAGTATCTCATTAAATGCTGTGTATATGTGTATAAATATATGCTCACTCAGTTAAACATCTGTAATATAGCAGTGTCTTATTAAACACACACACTGTAAGCGTACGTCATTATAAAGGAATCCAGCATCTGTACTCACTAGTCAATGTGCTGGTATGCGGCTGGAATGTTGTCGTGGATATTAAGTTATCTTTACATTACCAGCTCTGTTTTTCTTTGCAGATTGGTCAGCTCCATAGTATTGTTAGGATTTCAGCTGGTTGTCTCCCAGCTGTCAGTTGATCACAGAAAGGTAAGACATTTCCAGCACACATTGGCCTATTTTCTGTGTCTGTCTCCCTACTGTAGCTGCACTGTTTTAGTCTTTGATGAAATGCAGCCAAGTTCTCCCTTTAAAGTGATACATTGCCATGAAGATTTGTAATGTGGAAAAAATTTTGTGATATTTTTGTACTTCTGTTTCCCAAAAATTTAAATATGTCACTCAGTTACCTGCATAGTGGAAAATGTCAGTGCACCAAGAGTTTTTTGCACTCATCATACAGTATGTATAGATAAAGTATAACCTGAAGTCAGAATGTCTGAAAAAACATTAAAATAAAGTCAACATGTAAAAAAAATTGTAGCTAATAATAATCTGCTACCACTTATGAAAAACAAATGCTTGATCTTTTAATGCCCTGGGTAGCATTTGGCTGCATGTATAGTAAACATGGAATGGACTAGTAGGCCTCCTTTAAAGCGGAAGTAAACCCATCGATTTAACAGTCTAAAAAACAAAGGCATGCCGGGAATGCTAACTGCACATTGGCTGTGCTCTCAACCAAACAGTCAAACCATCCAATGGCTGGTGTCATAACGGATCACATGTGCAGCACTGTGGCAGTTGAAGATTAAACAGAGGAAAAGATGGCAGCTTCCTTGGCTGAAAACGATAGGGGGGTTTACTTCCACTTTAACAGTGTGTTCAATTTCTTTTTGTTGTTTTATCCCAGCATAACAGATACAAAAGTTGTAAAAATAAAGCAGTTACAAAAAAAAAAAAAAACTGACAACTTTTGCAATATAGTCTCACTGGTTCATTATACCTCATTCATTTTATGAGAAGACTAGAAAACAGGAGGCACCAAGCTGTATGTGGTAGTATTAGATATGAGTCCTTTCTCTCATTAGAATAATTTGTAATGTCAGGCTTAGCTGAGGCTGGGTTCACACTAGAGCATGGAGCATCTCACAGCAGGGGGTCCGGTGCGTCTCTATTCACCGGTTCAGGTCCAATTTCAGCCCAAATTTTGGGCTGAATTTGGACCTGAAACAGACCAAAATTAAAAAGGACTCCTGTGCAATTCGCAAAGGGACAGCTCCGGAGATGTGTGAACCGGCTCCATATAGACCTGTTCACAATCTCCTGCTATGCAAATTGGATGTGGAAAAATCCGCTTCCAGTTCACAATAGTGTCAACCCAGCCTTAATGTGGGAAGGTTTCTCTCATCTTTCCTACAGGTGGGGGATGTCCACAGCTCCAGGAAAGTAATTAGGTTCTTAAATATTGCACTTCAGTATGAAGAATTCCCAGGTTTCTCCAGATTGTCAACCCATGTAAGCCATTGGACTATTCACCAGGAATGTAGAGGATCCACATTTCTGTTTGGAAAACATATAAGAGTAATGTTGGATTTTAGTTCCTTGTGGAGTTCCTGAGTGGTGTTTAGACATGCGCGATTTGCTTTTTTACTAATTCAAATTCAGACAAAATTTTGGTTTTAAGGAGATTTGGATGTATACGAATTTTCAAATCACAATAGTAACGCATTTCAACTAATCCAAAATAAATTATAATGAAAGCACAAATTCATTCATATTCATAAATTTCATTCGGACCTTTTTGTTACTGTCTGAAGCATCTGAAATAACATAACGAATGATCCAAATTGACTCAGATCCACTTTGTTTTTATGTTGCTTGAACATTTTTCATTATTATACAAAAATGCACTACATATGAAATGGAAACTTATTGCAATAAATATAATAAGGTATAAAAATGAAATCAGATGACGATTCCTATTTGTGTTTGGATTGAATGGAGGTGGATCCAACAGAATCTTCAAATCATAACATAAATGAACCTAAAAATGTATTTTTTTCCATTCGTTATGTTATGATTCAGAGATTCTGATGGATCCATCTTCATCCAACCCAATAGGAATACAAATCTCCCAAAATAAGAAATGAATACA
This sequence comes from Lithobates sylvaticus, assembly GCA_028564925.1. NCBI lineage: Eukaryota > Metazoa > Chordata > Amphibia > Anura > Ranidae > Lithobates > Lithobates sylvaticus. The sequence continues at coordinate 521,068,804 of CM053029.1, forward strand.
TTAAAACGAATATTGCCAATCTTCTGACGCAACGTCCAAAATATGAATCGATTCGGAACAATGAATCAACTAAACAAATTTTAATTATACAAAGTGAATCCAAATATATGAAACAAATTCCAAACATAACATAATGAATATGATGAGATGAAATTATTAAATTAACAAATGAATACGAAATGAAACAAAACACATTTTTCCGTCATTCATATCTCTAGTGGTTCTGTTGTCAGACTGGAGTCAATCCAGAGAAACTAATCTTTTAAGAACTTTGCAGGACATCATCTAGGTCTATGTACATGTGAAGTGACAAATTTACAGGAAATTTCCAAAAGGTCAGGTTTGGATTAGGTTTCTTTCAGTGTAGTATGATTGCTTCCAGGCATAGTAAATTAACAGTCCCTGTAGCATTTTCATGGCACTTTACAGGGGCTAATGGTTCAACTAGACCAAACAAGCTTGTTTTACTATTAGGTAGGATGTGTGTTGTCTTCTGCTTATAGCATGCAGCTTTCTGTATGGGTCCTATAGATGTGTATAAAATCTGCTTCAGCATTTGAATGAAGAGGATAACGTGTGGTGCCGTAGTCATGCACATGTTGGGTAGATTCAATGAAGCAACTTAAATTATATTAGTCTGTTTTGTGCTGAAATAAGGTAAGTAAATTGGTAGTCACATTTGTCTTCTCAGTCCTCCCCATCCAAGAATTGCTCCTTTGTCCAATTAGTATTACACTTTTCTAGGAGTTGGGTTGGTATTTGATTGGAGTTTTGCATACATTTGGAACAGATCCTTAAACAGAGGCATCACTTAAAAGTATTTGAGGATTCGATGTCTGGAGCTAGATAGTTTTGGAGGCTAAATGTGCATTGAAAGCCTTGTGTAATTGTAAGTAACATAATACATGGCAGATGAATTATGTATTGATTTGAGTTGATCAAACAAAAGCATTGCATTATTTTTAACTATGTTCCACAGAAGCTTTGATACCTTTTGGAGGCACAAATAACTGGATCCTCAATTTTGGAGAGGTGTGATAGGTCTGTTTCTTTTTAGAGTGGGGTGCTGCGCAATATAGAGTTCTCATGAATAGTGGTATGCTTTTTGGAGTCTCTCTGGGCCCCAACCAATGCCCATATAAATGCAATTGGTTCAGGGCTAAGAAGTAAATTCTATAGCACTTCAAAGGAGTCTAGGTACAGTTTTAACTACAACTGTTACATTGTTCTTGTTGACAGTAAGCTATTGATGGGTATGGGTGAGCTGACCAGCAATGATGGAATTATGGAAATCCGGGAGGGACAAACTTCCCCTAAACAAGGGTTGTTGAAGGGTGCTTATTTGCAGCCTAGGTATGGAGCTACCCCATGACAGTTGAAAATGAGTTTTGTTTTGCTTTAAGAATTTAAGGGGGAATCAGATAGGAACATTTCTAAGAAAGTATAACAGAAACATGTTTTAAAGTAAACACATACTAAAGGAAATATGTTGGCTGTCATTACTGAACTGTCCTCCTAACTGAGATTGATGATCCTATGACTTCAATAATTTAAGTCACTGACCCTGAACAAATATGTAGATCAGCACTTCTAACTATTCAGAAGGTGATCAGCCATAATCAAGCTGTCAGCATTTCATACAACTGTCAGTTATGTTAGAGCAGTACTGAAACCAAGCTGTTCAGATCATGTAGCAGTTAGAGGGTTGAGACAAACCATTTACAACTGACAATGGTAATTACAATGATCAGCTTTTATTCATTAATGTAAAACCTTTATCCTATAATGAAAAAAAAAAACTGTTGCTGTGACTTTATAAAATGTTAGCTGGAGCTTCAATTCACTAGTCAAGTCCATCTAAATCTGCTAGTCCAATGCCTGGTACACACAATGAGATTATCGAACAAATGATTGTCCGTTTTTTGTTTTTTTTGCATTCTAGTCTCATATCGAAAATGAAGAGTTTACTAAAGTTATGAAAATTGTGTTGTATTGCATTTTCGACAACTGTACTGATTATGTGAAAACTTTATGATCTTGTATCGTTCCATAAAATTTTTCATGCTTGTCCTATCGAATAATTATGCATGAATTGTCGTTATCGGCTCTCGAAAGCTGTGTACTGACAATTTTAAAATTGATATTTTTTGTACGATTTTCTGATTGTGTGTACAGGCCTTAACACTACCCTCTCTCCAGCCTGACAATGATTTTGTCTGAAGGTTTCTGCTTTACTGCTTACTGCTTTATTTTACTGCTTCATCCAGAATACAGACACCACCAAGGCATTTGCCCAAGTCTCCTAAATGACTTCCCTCCTGGCAGCATCTTTTTGGCAGAAAAAATACTTGATGCATGTAAAAGCATTTAGGGGCATTTAGGCATGTCAACTGCCTAGCAGCTAGTTCATTTTATTGGCCAGAATAATAATTTATTCTGGCCACTGAAATGAATTAATGCTCAAGTGCTTGAAGTGCCTAGTGTTACGTGCATGTGCAGTGCCTTGAAAAAGTATTCATACCCCTTGACATTTTCCACATTTTGTCATGTTACAACCAAAAACGTATAAGTATTTTATTGGGATTTTACGTGATAGACCAATACAAGGCGGCACATAAATGTGAATTGGAAGGGAAATTATAAATTGTTTTCCAAATAAATATGTTAATTGTATTCAGCCCCCCTGAGTCAATACTTTGTAGAACCAGCTTTCCCTGCAATTACAGCTATTTTGGATATGTTTTTACCAGCTTTGCACATCTAGAGTGATATTTTTGCTAATTCTTCTTTGCAAAATAGCTTACGTTCTATCAAATTGGATGGAGAGCATCTGTGAACAGCAATTTTTAAATCTTGCCACAGATTCTCAATTGGATTTAGGTCTGCATTTTGATTGGGCCATTATAACCCATGAATATGCTTTGATCTAAAACATTCCATTGTAGCTCTGGCTGTATGTTTAAGGTCATTGCCCTGCTGGAAGGTGAACCTCCGTCCCAGTCTCAAGTCTTTTGCAGACTTTAACAGGTTTTCTGCCCTGTATTTGGCTCCATCCATCTTCCCATCAACTCTGACCAGTTTCCCTGTCCCTGCTGAAGAAAATCATCCTCACAACATGATGCTGTTACCAGCATGTCTCACAGTGGGGATGGTGTGTCCAGGGTGATGCGCAATGTTAGTTTTCCGCCACACATAGCGTTTTACTTTTAGGCCAAAAAGTTAAATTTTGGCCTCCTGACCAGAGCACCTTCTTCCACCTTCTGTTTACTGACCCCCCCCCCCCCTCATGGCTTCTTGCAAACTGAAATTTATATGGCTTTCTTTCAACTGTGGCTTTCTTCTTGCCACTCTTCCATAAAGGCCAGATTTGTGGAGTATATGACTAATAGTTGTCCTGTGAACAGATTTTCCCATCTGAGCTGTGGATCTCTGCAGCTGCTCCAGAGTTACCATGGGCCTCTTGGCTGTTTCTCTGATTAATGCTCTCCTTGCCCGACCTGTCCATTTAGGTGAATGGCCATGTCTTGGTAGGTTTGCAGTTGTGCAAATCTCTTTCCATTTTCAGATGATGGATTGAACAGTGCTCTGTGAGATGTTCAAAGCTTTGTTTTTTTTTTATAACCTAACCCTGCTTTAAACTTCTCCACAATTTTATCCCTGACCTGTCTGATGTATTCCTTGGCCTTCGTGATGCTGTTTGCTCACTAAGGTTCTCTAACAAACATCTGAGGGCTTCACAGAACAGCTGTATTTATACTTAGATTAAATTACACACAGGTGGACTCTATTTACTAATTAGGTGACTTCTAAAGTCAATTGGTTCCACTAGATTTTAGTTGGGGGTATCGGAGTAAAGGGGGCTGAATACAAATGCACGCCACACACTTTTCAGATATTTATTTGTAAACATAATTGAAAATCATTTATCATTTTCCTTCCACTTCACAATTTTATGTACCACTTTGTGTTGGTCTATCAGCGAAGGCCCGAGGCGGGTGTTGACGCAATGTGTTTTCTGCCCAGTGCTCTGAATGTTCAATCGCGAATAGTGATGTAAAAGTGGTGGCCCCAAAAATTTCCCAGAGAGGCTAGAGTCAACCTGAGGGGGGAAGAGTCAACCTCATTGTCCGGGGTGCATTCATGTAAAATTTCTTCCACATAAAATACATTTACATTTTTGGGGTATAAACACTTTTTTTCAAGGCACTGTATGCACGTGGTCATCCATGTGCTTGCAGCAGCCTCATGTATTCAAGTCTGGTTTGGAAGACCCTGCAGTTTCATTAATAAGACTTTGGAGTTGATTTACTAAAACTGGAGAGTGCAAAATCTGAGGCAGCTGTGCATAGAAACCAATCAGCTTCCAGGTTGTATTGTCAAAGCTTAATTGAACAAGCTGAAGATAGGTTGGTTACTATGCACAGCTCACCAGTTTCTTTGTGCAGCAGTTTTAGTGGATCTCCCCCTTTGTGTGTTTTCACGGAATTCATATTTTGAGTTTTTATTGTAATGCTTTCTAAAGGGTCATACACACTATATACAAATTTTCTTTAGATTTTTTTTTCTTTAGATTTACCAAAAACTATGTAGTGAAAGGGCCTGCCTGATTGCCTACACATTTAAAGTGTTTAGGTTTGACCTCCTATTATATGGTTTTGGTAAATCTAAAGGAAAAAATATGCAGACAATTGTATAGTGAGTTGGAAGACCATATGCCACTGTACTCATTTAGCCTTCCTGCTTTGTGCCTGTTGTGCTCAGCATCTCAATCATACTATGCATTGCTTCAGGCACTGTTAAACAGAAAGCAGAACCTGCATATGTAATTATTATTATTATTATTATTATTATTATACAAGATTTATTTAGCGCCAACAGTTTGCACAGCGCTTTACAATGTTAGGGCAAACAGTACAGTTACAATACAATTTAATACAGGAGGAATCAGAGGGCCCTGCTTGTTAGAGCTTACAGTCTATAAGATATGTAATGGACAGCTATGTCTGCCTAAAGTACATATATAATGTTACAAACTAAACTTCATATACATCCATAAAATTATATACATTTAATGGTTATGTATAACCTAAAAAATAACTTTTGTTTGGTCCCTTTTGGTCTGTTAAAGCCTAACGTAGGCCAAAAACAATATTTGGACATGTGCACCGTAAAATACATTTAGTGCTAATGAATTGTGTCCCATGTGTAGGCTGCAGCATTCTATAAAACTCTTACTTTCCTTCACTTTGCAGAGTTTAGTAAGCATTGAACATCTGCCACTGAGACTTCTACTTCCAGCTGCAGTACAGCTATCATAGTGGTTTGCTCGCTCTGCAGCTCCTCCATTCACTAAACAACTTGCATTCTTTTCACAGAATGCATAGCCTTCTATAAATGGTGGAGGTGATGTTTATCTGGCTTTCTTCATTCACAGAATACAAGGCATACAGGATGAGCTGTAGAGTGAGTGACCCAATATCAGGAGTGTATGCCTGCCGGAAAAGTGTCAGAATTGGACATTTGGTGCTTACAAAATCGTCCGAGGTAACAGAAATAAAAGTTTTTTTAGAATGCTTCAGCGTACACACAAGGCTCCCATGACATTAGTGCTGAATTATTTTTACAGTGCACATGTCCAAATATTGTTTTTGGATGGAGTTTAGCTTTAAATCCCAACTACAGAAAATTTCTTTATCATACCTTGCAGTGGGGCTGCTCCTGCAATGCAAGGGTTAATAGCTTTGTCTAGGGGAGAGTAGAGACCATTTTGATTACCTGATCTTCTGCACCGTCCAGCAGATGGTCGCTCCCACATGCTTCAGCGGTGGACTGTCTTTCCACATCATTAGGTCCATGCAGGGCTATGGACCCTTCTTTGGACTTGACACTGGAGCGTAGGGGAGAAGACGTTGTAGGATCCAGTCTAGCTGCAGGAAGGAACGGAGGATTGGGTAAGTAAATCTTTTTTTATGTTTCCCTAGACCAAAACAAGTAATTAACTCAGTACAAGCACAGCCCCACTGCAAGGGATACTTTTTCAGTAGCTCGTTGTTGGGTTTTCAATATACCATGTGGCGCCTTTTTGTTACATTTGTTCGATAAGTGCAACAATTAAAAATAGTAGTCCTGTCCCAGGGAAATAATGATGTTCCTCCTCCGAGAAAGCACGGTGAGTGAACATTGTCAGCTTAGGACAAGAAGTGTGTTTAAAAGAAATTGAAAAAAAAAAAAAGAAAAAAACAGACTTATGTACACACGGTCAGAAATTCAGACCACAAAATCCGTCGATTTTTTCAGACGGATTTTGTCCGACACTGGTGTTGCATACACACGGTCTGACAAGTTGTCGGAAAATCCGATCATCCTGAACGTGGTGACGTTCGTTGCATACGACAGGACTACGTAGAGGCTAGTAGCCAATAGCTTTGGTCTTGTAATGTGATCAGAGCATGCGTGGCACTTTGTCCGTCGGAATTCGCTACACACGATCGGAAAAAGTCCGATAGGACTTTGTTGTCGGAAAATTTGAGAGCAGGATCTCAGACTTTTGACGGAAAAAGTCAGATGGAGCCCACACACGGTCGGAATTTCCGACAACATGGTCCGATAGGACATTTTCCGTCGGAAAATCTGACCGTGTGTACGGGGCATTACTGGTCAGATCACCAGGTGAAAATAAAGAGAAAAAAGCTAAAAAACAAAAAAAAACAAATGCAACCACCACATTTATGGACCATTAAGCTGCGATATATTACACCAATTTTCTTAAGTTTAGATACTCTTGAAGCTGTACTGTTTCACTTTTATACTGTCGAGTATTAGAGCAACAAATTTTTAGTGAAGCTAATATTTGGGGATCAATGTTTTCAACCAAGACCCACACAACTTTCACTAAAATGTTTCCATTGATTTAAAAAAATGTGTGAATCTTTGGTAAGAGTTGTGTGAATCTTGGGTGAAAACAATGACAAATAGACCTCTTGGTTTGCTGTTACTGTTTGCCTCTCCTCTGTTTATCTCCATATTTTCAGCAAAGCATAAAATTAATATAATACTACATATTTCATTTATCTCCTTTTTTTAGACTGCAGATCAAACGATGTATCTATTTAGTGTAATATAGTTTGGAAAAGTATCCTTTTAAGTGAAATTTTGAGTCAGTTTAGCATAAATAAAAATAAAAACGGGCAACTATATTTGAGACATCTAAACTAAGATAAAACAATATTGGGGGAAATGTACCAAAACATGTGCACACAGTATCTGGTGCAGCTGTGCATAGTAACCAATCAGCTTCTAACATCAGCTTGTTCAGTTAAGCTTTGCCAATAAGGCCGGGTTCACACTGGTACGACACGATAGTCGTACGACTGTGGATCCGACTTTCCCCGTTCATTGAAGTCGGACTTCAAGACGCAGGGCATCCGACTTTGATCCCGACAATGCCAGGCACTTTGTGTCCTTAGGGGAAACTCCACGCCTAAAAAAAAAAAAATGTGTTCCCCCTCCATGAGCATACCAGGCACTTCGGTCTGGTATGGATTTTAAGGGGAATCACCACGCCTAAAAAACGGCATGGGGTCCCCCAAAATCCATACCAGACCCTTATCTGAGCATGCAGTCCAGTTGGTGAGGAAAGGGGGTGGGGACGAGCGAGCACCCCCCCTCCTGAACTGTACCAGTCCGCATTCGCCCTCAACATGGGGGGGTTGGTGCTTTGGGGCAGGGGGGGTCCTTGCCCCCACCCACCCCAAAGCTCCTTGCCCCCATGTTGATGAGGACAAAGGCCTCTTCCCGACAACCCTTGCTGGTGGTTGTCAGGGTCTGCGGGCAGGGGGCTTATCGGAATCTGGAAGCCCCCTTTTACAAGGGGACCCTCACCCTATGTGAATGAGTACATCGTACCCCTACCCATTCACCTAAAACACAGGACACAGGACTAAAACACAGGACACAGGTTTTTAAAGTATTTTATTAAGGCAACTCTGGCGTCTCTTCCAACTTCGTCTTCCCTCTCCGGCTCTTCTGGGGACGTCTTCAGCCTCTGCCGGGTCTTCTCCCTCTGTCCACTGTCTTCTACCTCTGCTGGGTCTTCTCCGCTGTCTTCTCGCTCTTTTTTTCCGGGTCTTCTCGCTCTTTTGACAGGTCTTCTCCACTGTCTTCTCGATCTGTTCTTCCGATGTTGACTTAACGCTCTCTCCCGCTGTAATGCTGGGTGTGCGGTGTGGCACTACTTATATTGGCTTGGGGCAGGGTCACCAAGTGACATCCCAGGAAGCCCCGCCAATTACAACGTCACCGCCCCATGCCAATATAAGAAGTGGCACACTGCGCACCCAGCATTAGAGTGGGAGAGACCATCGAGTCAAGATCGGAAGAAGAGCAGGGAGGGAGAAGACCCGGCAAAATAGCGAGAAGACAGTGGACAAGACCAGGCAGAGACCGAAGACAACGGACAGAGGGAGAAGAACCAGAGAGGGGAGACGAACCAGCAGAAGACATCAGCGGAGGAGACAGAAGAGCCAGAGAGGGGAGATGAGATCGGAAGCAACACCAGTACTGCCTTAATAAATTACTTTAAAACCCTGTGTACTGTGTTTTATTTTTGTTTTTTTTTTGAGACTTTTTTTTTTATTCATTTTTTTTTTTTTTAATTCATTTTTTTAGGTGAATGGGTAGGGGTACAATGTATCCGATACTCATTCACATAGCTTGCTCACAAAGCATTATATCCCCCCCCCCCTACTTCCTGTAGTGTGGCTAATATAATTCTCCCTAATTGGTCACTGTACCTAGTACATGTATATTGGGCACAGCCTGATTGGATGAATCAAAGAAGGCTGTTGTTTACTACCCAGGTGAGATGTTATCAGGGAAAACAAAAGGCCAAGCTTTGAAGTTGAACTAATTACAGTAACACCAACACAACCCTCAATACTTTAAATATATATTTCCCTCTAACTGAAATATATGTCTAATTACAATATTGTACAGATATTAATGTAGATTTCACATAAACACATAGGCAACATTACCTAAAGTGTATTTCCACTTTTGCAGCCAAATTGGGACAATTCCTACTTTTATGCTTGTTACATGTCCCTACTTACATAGCATAACTTGAAAAATTGCAGCTTACTTTTTGTAGATGTTGTATTTTGGACCCTCCAGCAAGAAAAAATCCTACCTGGTTCTCTTTGTTTGTGAGGGGGCTGGACAACTGTGTTTGTCTTAAGGCCGGCCAACACGGACGGTTCAGCTAAAACTGGCCAAGATTCAAACCAATAATGGGCAGGCTGAATGTACCAAGTGCTCCATCGATCAACTTGGGTACAACCAAGCCTTCTGGATCCTCTTGCAATTATCGCTAGCGGCTGCTATTACCACTAGCAAAAAGCACGGTCTTCTCCCGGCGAAGACAGTTGCTGATTCCCCTCTCAACACTGTCTCTGTTGATGGGGGAATTGTACGAATTTCTGGTTGCAGGAAATACATTTGCACCGTATATGGCCAGCCTAACTCTGTCTGTACTGTGCAGACAGATCTTTATTATCAATTGTAACTAGATTTGAACACTGTCTGTCCTTTACAAAGCGGTAAAGGTTTAGAGGCTGGGCTTTTTGCATTGTATGTTAATGAGGACAGACCTGGGAAAGGCTCATTGTTCAAAAAACCTTGCAGTCAGCCATAACACATCCCCCTCAAAAAACATCTAAAAAGGTAAGAAATATTTAATGATTTTAGTTTTTTTAGGCATGCTATGTGATTGGAAATGCATAAAAAACATATAGTACTGTTTTCTTAAATTTGAGTGCAGAAGTAGAAATATGCCTTAAAACCCATCTAAGCCAAAAAAAAAAAAAATCATTTTGTTGTAGTGGAGAAGGATTATAAATTTTTTTTTTTTTTTTTTAAAGTGGTGGATCTTTAGTCAGAAAAAAGTCCTGCTAGATTACTTCAGGCTGGCCCCTTTACAGGTATAGCTATGTAAAACATTAAAAATAAGTGCCTATACTGTTAAAAATACAGTAATACAATGGGGTTGATTTACTAAGGGTAAATAGACTGTGCAAGTGCAACTGCTCCAGGGCATTGGTAACTGAGTTAAAGCTTCAATTTGCAATGAGTACCCAATCACATGCAAGAAAAAGAAAAAAAATAGTTTTTTTTGCTTTCACACGATTGGATGATGGAAGTCAGTAGGGCTTCTGCTCATTTACTAAGCGCTGGAGCAACTGCTCTTGAAGAATGTAATTGTGCTTTGCAAAGTGCACAGCCTATTTTCCTTTAGTAAATCAACCCCAATGTCTCGCCCTGCTCTGCACATGCTCAGTTGCTTTTTTTAGGCACCATGCCAAATTTGTAGAGGCCGATCTGCTGACAGCCTAAAGATTTACTGCTGTTAAGGGGCTCTGGGCAAAATGGCATCCTCTTGCATGAAGAATCAATAAAAATACTGGAGGCAATTAACAGCACACAATCATTTTGGAAGCATAATTATTAATGTGGAATGTATGATCCTTGCTAAAGAACTACATTTTTTTTATCAAGTTGTTATGGATAATGTTTCACTTTAACTTTTATTGCCCTCTTTATTCCTATTTTATCTCATTTATGTTCTGATGACCACAGAAGGAGTTCAAAGATCTCATCCAATTGGGTGAAAAGACAGCAAATACCAGAAAGATGTCCTCACTCTTATGCCCCGTACACACGGTCGGAAAATCCAACCACAAAATCCGTCGGATTTTTTCCGACGGATTTTGTCCGACACTGGTGTTGCATACACACGGTCGGAGAAAGTTGTCGGAAAATCTGATCATTCTGAACGTGGTGACGTTCGTTGCGCACGACGGCACTACGTAGAGGCTAGTAGCCAATAGCTTTGGTCTTGTAATGTGATCTGAGCATGCGTGGCACTTTGTCCGTCGGAATTCGCTACACACGATCGGAAAAAGTCCGATCGGACTTTGTTGTCGGAAAATTTGAGAGCAGGAGATAAAACTTTGTCCGTCGGAAAATCCGACGGAAAAAGTCCGATGGAGCCTACACACGGTCGGAATTTCCGACAACTTTGTCCGATAGGACATTTTACGTTGGAAAATCCGACCGTGTGTATGGGGCATTACTCTGGGTACTTTACCCACTCTGGCTGAAACCATAAAAAATAGCTGAGGTTCCATTTTACATTTTTCAAATGCTAAATACAGAAGAAATTGTGACTAGGTGTCAGAAGTGTTGTTAACTTTTAGATTTACTTAATAAGTGCCAAAGAATAAAATTTCTATAATAACTTAGAAAAACAAGTTTATAGCAGAGAGAAATATTATTTCTCCAGGTGTTATGTTGCATGCTGGACATTTTTTCTCCCGGAGATTGTAGAGATTTTTGACTTAAACCATGCCAAGTTAGTAAACCGGTTATCTTTTATAATATTTATAAAAGTAACTTTACTTCCAAATATAACAGGTGTTAAAGGGCCACTTAACAGCATTTAGGGTTTTTGCTAAGAGAGTCTTGATACGTCTTCCATGTGCTGAACTTTGCAGATCCTTAATTAACGTTACTAAGTTATGCCTGGTTTAGAAACAGTAATGTGATCCGTGTGTTTATTTTATCTTATATTTTTATGGTACAGTCCCCGACCTTGATAAAAAAAATAAGTCTGCTAAAATTAAATTTCCCTTCCTGCCTTCATATATTACCAATATCTTTTCCAGATTAGACAGCTTTGCAGGGAGAGGGTGCGCGGTTCAGTCCTTGTTCGGTTACTGCGGCCACAAAGGGATATCAAAAATCGTGTTTTCGATTTTTGTGCTGACAAGCACATCTGTGTGCCTCTTAGCATAGCCAGGGTTCTTATGGAGCTAATAGTCTGCAGGTTCCCAGAATGCTATGCAGTGACCTCGGAATAGCACTGACCCTTTGCCTCCCCAGATGCACAATTACCTCACCTAGGGATTTCCACAAAGGTCCGTTATGGGTTAAGGCACTTGTTCTAGAGTCAAGTCTTTCCTTGCTGTATGGGGCCTAGAATATAATAAACTGTAATTTCATCACTATGGCTGGAAAGAGTTTATTATAATTAACTGATATCTTAATCCTTTCTAATCTCTACTGGGACTAACTTCACCCCAGTTTACGGAGTCTTCTTTCCATCTAATAATGCATTAATCTTTATATGTTTCTCTAGTTTTTAAGGACTGAGTAGCCATTAAAATGTAGTCTTTAAGGCTACTTTCACACTGGGGCCGCCCGAGCGTTGGCGCTAAAGCGCCACTTGTTTTAGCGGGGCTTTAGCGCTGTTTAAGCTGCGCTTTTCAGCCGCTAGCGGGACGCTTTTAACCCCCACTAGTGGCCGAAGAATGGGCTAAAAGCGCCTGTGTTGCGGCGCTTCGGAATAGCTGCCCATTCATTTTAATGGGCAGGGCGTTTTGGGAGTGCTGTATTCACCGCTCCCAAAACACCCCAAAGATGCTGCTTGCAGGACTTTTTCTAACGTTCCGCAAGTGCACCGCCCCAGTGTGAAAGCACTCAGGCAGCATGAGAAGCACTTTACAGACGCTATTTCTAGCGCTAAAACGTCTGAAAATGTCCTCAGTGTGAAAGGTGTCTAAAGAGGAACTTAACTGTATCTGAGTATCCCAAACAAAAAACGCTATTTAATTCATTTTTAATATTCAAGGCAAACTCACCCATCCATCTATGTCTCCATGTTTTATTTTGTTGAGAACTCACTTTAACCACTTGACCTCCGGAAGATTTACCCCCTTCGTGACCAGGCCATTTTTTGGTGATATGTTAATGTATTACTTTAAAGGAGGAAGTAAAGTCTTCCTCTTTAAATTGTACCTACTAGGTAAGCCTATAATAAGGCTTGCACCGTTTAGGAGATATTTACTATATACGCTGCCACCGACGCCATCGGCACATGTGCACTGATGGAAAGGCCTGCTTATGCCATTTCTTCAGGGTCTGTGCCGCGAACATGCATTTGTTAAAAGTAGGCTGACTGCAAATATCAAAAAAAAATTAAATTCAGCTGATCACCAGAGAAGTGGATTTCAGAGAATGTGCTTACCTTCTAATTCTGACTTAATGACCATAAGAAATTGTTAAAATAGTAAACTGTTATCAGTATCCTGCTTATGTGATAGTGATATGTGATACAGCAGCTGTGAATGTAGCCATCATTTTAGTACAAGTCGTGTAACTAAATTAAATATACCACAGTACTTGTGTGTCATTCATAATCATTTAAATAGGGTACTACTTAGCTATATATGAACACTGATATACATGTAAATACTGTAATTAATTAAATCAGTGTGTTGATACGCTTAAAAGTAATTGAACAATTCCAACTACAGTTATACGTTTACCAATACAGATATCCAGGCTACCCCCATGTCCTGTGTGGCTGAATATACAGCTGGGATCACACTTCTGGATGTGTGTGGGTAGTGTGTCCCCTAAAGCATGAGGCTCCTCTCATCCATGGGTCGGTTGGAGAAACCACAGCATGCGAGGGAGGCACGCTATACGACACACATGGGATTGAAGCAGCAGTGCCTGGAGCTCATGAAGAAAGAAGAGATTTACATCCCTGCCCACCAGAAAGGTGGATATCCCACTTCTTTTACAAGGTTTGTCTGCTGTAATGTCTTCCAGCTAGTGACAGGGTCACTTCAAATAACACCTATATTAAAAGGGGAGACGTTATCAGCCTCTTGACTTACTTGACTATCATGCTGATCTAAAAGCTCCATTACTTTTTGAGATGATGACCTGAACAGGTATCCCTATCAGAATTAAATGGTAACTCCTGATCTGCATACTTCTTCTTGGTCAATGACTGAAAGTACTAAATCCATAGATTCAGCATACCAGCCAAGCAAACAGATGACACTAGAAGTCTGAAAAAACACAGCCGTTCTCTTGAGCTCCTGTGGCGTAAGACGAAGTCTCAGAAAGATTTTAACCAGCCCTTTTCAATCTGCCCTCCAAAAATACAATTCCTGCCTCCTCACTGCCAAGCAGACCTATTCTAGCTCTCTCATTAACACCTTATCATCCCAGTCCCTGTCAACTCTTCTCTACCTTCAGCTCTCTACTTCGTCCTCCACTGCCTCCACCCACCAACTCACTGCCCAGGAGATCGCCAATCACTTCAAACAGAAGATTTATACAATTCACGAGAAAAACTCTACTGTTCAGATATCCTTAACCACCTTAGACCCGCGCTATAGCCAAATGACGGCTACAGCGCGGATCTGATGTGCCGGGACGACGTCTATTGACGTCGTTCCGGCAACAAGCTGCCTGCGCGCCCCCTGAAGGGCATGCGCGGCGTGCTCTGTGATCCGCGAGCCTGTGAGACTCGCTGGATCACAGATCCGAGTAAGGGGTAGATCCCGACCCCTTACCACGTGATCAGCTGTCAGCCAATGACAGCTGATCATGTGAAAATAACCGAGCCGGTAATCGGCTTTTTTTCCTGCTCGCGCTGACAGCACGAGGAGAAAAAAAAAGCCGATCACCGGCGGCAGTGAGAGGAACATCAGTCCCTCTCACTGCAATATGCCCAGTGTCCATGGTGCCCTCCTTTGAATAATAAAAGTGCCCACAGTGCCACCTGTCAGTGCCCACAGTGCCACCTGTCAGTGCCCACAGTGCCAGTGCTGCACATCGGTGTCACCTACCAGTGCTCATCAGTGTCCCCTACCAGTGCCACCCATCAGTGCCATCCATCAGTGCCCATCGGTGCCACCCATCTGTAACACCCATCTGTGCCCATCAGTGCCATCTTTGCTGTGCCCATCAGTACCGACTTATCTGTCCCCACCAGTGCAGCCTATCAGTGCCCACCAGTGCAGCCTTTCAGTGCCCACCAGTGCAGCCTTTCAGTGCCCACCAGTGCAGCCTATCAGTGCCCACCAGTGCCGCCTCATCAGCGCATATCAATGAAGCAGAAAAATTACCTGTTTGCAAAATTTTATAACAAACTATTAAACATGATTTTATTTTTATTTTTTTAATTTTCCATTTTTTTTATTTGTTTAGCAAAAAATAAAAACCCCAGCTGTGATTAAATACCACCAAAAGAAAGCTCTATTTGTGGGAAAAAAATGGTAAAAATGTCATTTGGGTACAGTGTTGTATGACCGCGCAATTGTCATTCAAAGTGCGTCAGCGCCAAAAGCTGAAAATTTGGTCTGGTCACGAGGGGGGTTTAAGTGCAAAGTAATCAGGTGGTTAATGATTTACACCTCATGCCCACAGGTACAATCATTAGTTCCCTCTTTCAACCCCACCACTATAGACGAGGTTGCTAAACTACTTGCTAACATCCATCTTACCACCTGCCCTCTGGATCCTGTTTCCTTGCAAATGCTATGTTTACCCTCTGGCTATCTTCTACACTCCCACATCTTCAATCTCTCCCTCTCTTCTGGCATCTTCCCCAGCTCTCTAAAACATGCACTTGTCAGATGCATACTTAAAAGGCCCTCACTGGACCCATCCAATCTTAACAACCTAAGCCCCATCTCCTTGCTCCTCTTTTTATGCAAACTCCTGGTCTACATCTGACTGAGCGACCACCTTGCTGATAATAGTCTTCTTGATCCCCTTCAGTCTTGATTTCATCCTCAACACTCCACAGAAACTGCTTTCCTAAAACTAACAAACGATCTACTAACGGCCAAAACCAATGGACACTATTCTGTACTCCTACTCCTGGACCTCTCTCCTGCCTTTGATACAGTTAACCACCCCCTCCTCCTCAAAAAACTCCACGCCTTTGGTCTCTGTGACTGTACTCTTCGCTGGTTCTCTTCCTACTTATCCAACCACGACTTTACGTTACTTACAATTCTACTTCCTCCTCTCATCTTCCTTTCTCTGTTGGGGTCCCCCAAGGTTCTGTTCTTGGACCTCTCCTATTTTCAATCTACACCTCCTCCCTGGGTCAGCTGATAGCCTCCCATGGCTTCCAATACCACCTCTACGCTGATGACACCCAAATCTATTTCTCTACCCCTCAGTCTCCTCATGTATCACTAATTTACTATAAGATATATCAGTCTGGATGTCACACCACTTCTTCAAACTTAATTTATCCAAAACAAAACTTATAATTTTTTCTCCCCCACGTGCCTCTTCCCCTGATCCCTGTCAAAATCAATGGCACAACCATAAGCCCATCTGTACATGCCAAGGTCTTGGTGTAGTCCTTTAAACACCCAGTTCCAATCACTGTCCAAATCTTGCCACCGCAACATCTCCAAAATACGCCCATTTCTAACAAATGACACAACAAAGCTCTTAAGTCACTCCCTGGTCATCTGTTGCCTCTACTACTGCAACTCCCTCATTGGCTTACCTCTACATAGTCTATCCCCCCTTCAATCCATCATAAATGCTGCTGCCAGACTCATCCACCTTACCAACCGATCTGTGTCTTCTACTCCTCTCTGTCAATCCCTCCACTGGCTTTCGCTCACCTAACAAATTAAATTCAAAATACTAACAACTACTGACAAAGCCATCTACAACTCTCCCCCCAGCTACATCACTGACCCAGTCTCAAAATACCAACCTAATCATTCTCTTCGTTCTTCTAAAGACCTCCTGCTCTCTAGCTCCCTCTTAACCTCCTCCCATGCTCGCCTCCAGGACTTTTCCAATTTTTAATCGGGATTTCGGTGGACAGATCGGACACTTTTTTGACACTTTTTTGGGACCATTGACATTTATATATAGCGATCAGAGCTAAAAATAGACACTGATTACTGTATAAATGTCACTGGCAGGGAAGGGGATAACACTAGGGGGCGATCAAGGGGTTAAGCGTGTTCCCTAGGTGTATTTCTAACAGTGGGAGATGTGACTGACTGGAGGAGGAGACAGATCGTTGTTCCTACTTAGTGGGAACACACGATCTGTCTCTACTCCCCTGACAGAACGGGTATTTGTGTGTTTACACACACAGATCCCCATTCTCGTTCTGTCAGGAGTGATCGCGGGTGCCCGGCGGACATCGCGCTCACCGGGCATGAGCATCGGCTCCAGGGACACGCTGCGTGCACGCCTGCTATAGCGTCTTAAAGAGCCAACGTATAGCTACGACGATTTGCGCAGCCGTGCCAACCTGCTGCAGTATAACTGCGGCGGCTGGTCGGCAAACCGGTTAATCATGTCCTGTGCAGAGTAATTATGAATGAGAAGGTGCGCTCTGTGTTCTGATGAGGAAAATCCCTTTAGTAGTGATTAACCATTAGGGAGTATCTCACCAAAATTACATTTTTGTTGCAGAGGATGCCTAAAACCTGACTTGTGCAGACTGCTGGGAAAATCAGTGAACCAGGCACAAAAGCAAGAAATACCTTTTTTTTGGAAGCTTTTTGCACACCATTGGCTTACAGAATGCCTACAGGTTGCCATATTGTATTGAATTTTTTTTAGAAAATCAAAGCAATGAAGATCGAAAAGGAAAGCTAATTTTCAATAACATTAAATTACAATATGGTTTGTATAGCAATTTTATATGCTACATTTATTTTTATTTGCTATATTTTTTTTCCATGTAAGTGGAGGTAAATTAGAATTGTTAGTGTCTAAAAAATAAAAATAAAAAAGTTGTGTCAGATTTATAGCAAGTAGCAGGTGAACAAAAAGCAGAGGCGGTTATAAGAAACAGAAACCCAAAATATTTGTGGCAGCAACACTGACATAATTTGTCGATTGCATCTCTAGTGAGAACGCGTGTTGGTGAGGTAATAGTAGCTGGTTGATTTAGCCTAAGAGTAATTAATATCAGCCGTGGGTTACCATGCCTGCTAAATTTGTAAAACAGAGCAGTGCCCATGAGATAATTTCCCACTCCGGAGTTCTGATAGCAAGCATGGCTGTCCTCAAGGCAAGGCCAGACGTTTCACTATGAATGCACATTACAACTTCACTAACCTTTTGTAGAAAGGAGGCGTATAATGAAAGCCAATGTGCTTTCACTGTCACATTAACCAGAGGTGAATAGACCAAGAGATTACTGTGCCCACGCTGACTGATTTGCCTTTTCTGGCATTCATCATGCTACTCTGGTGTATCTTATAGATAATAGATCAATAACAAAGCACCATTTCAAATACTGTTTTCATATTTATTAGAACAGGACTTAAGGCAAAAAAAATGACCTAAGGAGCATATATTAACCACTTCAGCCCCGGAAGATTAGGCTGCTCAATGACCAGAGCACTTTACAATTTGGCACTGCACTGCTTTAACTGGTAATTGCACGCTCATGCAATGTTGTACCCAAACTAAATTTAATGTCCTTTTTCCCCCACAAAATAGAGCTTTCTTTTGATGGTATTTGATTGCCTCTGGGATTTTTTATTATTTTTTGCGAAATAAATGGAAAATATTTTCTACTTTTCTACTTTTACTCTTTTATAAAAAGAATCCAATAAACTCAAATTTAGTCATACATTTAGGCCAAATTGTATTAAGCCACATGTCTTTGGTAAAAAAAAGTAAATAAGCGTATATTTGTTGGTTTGGGCAAAAGTTATAGCGTCTACAAACTATGGTACATTTTCTGAAATTTACACAGCTTTTAGTTTGACTGCCTATCTCATTTCTTGAAGTGCTAAAATGGCAGGGCAGTACAACACCCCCCCCCCCCCCCCAATGACCCAATTTTGGAAAGTAGACACCCTAAGGAAATTGCTGAGATGCATGTTGAGCCCATTAAATATTTTGTTTTTTTGTCACAAGTGTTTACAAAATGACAAAAAAAAAAGAAATAAAAAAAATTACACAAAGTTGTCACAAAATGATATATTGCTCACACATGCCGTGGTTATCCTGAGTACGGGGATACCACATGTGTGAGACTTTTTAGGAGCCTATCCATGTACGGGGCCCAGAAAACCAATCACCGCCTTCAGGATTTCTAAGGGCGTAAATGTTTGATTTCACTCCTCACTACCTATCACAGTTACGGAGGCCCTGAAATGTCAAAATAGCACAAATGATCCCAGTTTGGAAAGTAGACACCCCAAGCTATATGCTGAGAGGCATGTTGTGTCCATGGAATATTTTATATTTTGCCACAAGTTGCAAAATATTCAACATGCCTCTCAGCAAATAGCTTGGGGTGTCTACTTTCCAAAATGGGGTCTTTGGGGGGGGGGGGGGGGGGGGTTGTGCTATCTTGACATTTCATGGCCTCCGAAACTGTGATAGGTAGTGAGGAAGTGAAATCCCCATTTTACACCCTTAGATGCCTGAAGGCGGTGCTTGGTTTTTGGGGTCCTGTACGTGCCCAGTACATGGATACCAAACAGGACATGCTTTTAAATTGTGCACAAGAGTGCAGTGGTGACAAACTACATTCATTTTTAAAAAGCCTTTAAAAGCCTTTACAGATTACCATTTTAGATTTACAGAGGAAGTCTACTGCTAAAATTACTGCCCTTGATCTGACCTTCGCGGTGATACCTCGCATGCATGGTGCAATTGCTGTTTACATATGACACCAGACCGACGATTGCGTTCGGCTTTGTGCATAAGCATGGGCTAACCAAGGTTATTCTTAACCTGTTCCTTTTTATTTTTATTTTTTTATTAATTTTATTGTTATCTCATGAAATGCAAATATCCCCTATGATCGCAATAGTTAGTGACAGGTACTCTTTTTTGAAAAAATTGGGGTCTATTGGACCCTTGATCTCTCTTCTGCCCTCAAAGCATCTGACCACACCAAGATCGGTGTGATGAAATGCTTTCCCAATTTCCCAATGGTGTGGTTTATATCCGGCGAAACCTAAGTCATGAAATGCTCATAGCTTCCGGTTTCTTAGGCCATAGAGATGATTGGAGCCATTCTGGTCTCTGATCATTTCTTTGGTCAGCTGGCCGAACCACCGGCTTCATTCTCTGGTTCCCTGTTAGGACAGGAGAGCCCGAGAAAACCATGGAAGATGGTTGGGGGGGGGTTCCCTCCCACTGGTTCCCTCCCACTGCTTGTAAAAGCAGGCTAGAGGCCAATTAGCCACTAGGATTGCTTTTACATGAAAGTCGTCCGCTGGCTGAAAAGAATGATACCTAAACCTGCAGGCATCATTCCGGTATAACCACATAAGTCCAGCAACATACCAGTCGCTGGTCCTTATTGGGCATACATTGTAATGTTCTTTTTTTCCATGCAGAATTAAAGGGCCTGGTATGGATTTTGGGGGGACCCCCCATGCCATTTTTCAATGATTTTTGTCTATATTGCCAGGATCCAACAATTCATTATAGCCGCGAGTAGCTTTATATGACTGTTTGTTTCCTTTAGAAATACAATTTTATTGTGGTATTGTTCTAAACACGGGAAAAATGCTCTACTTAACAGGCATACTAAGGACATCCCCCCCTCTCCCCAGGCACAATATTTAAAAGAATATTTCATTTTTATTGTTTCTCTTTAAGCATTATTAAAATCACTGCTCCCGAAAAAAAACGGCCGTTTTAAAAAAAAATTTTTTTTTTGCATTGATACATGTCCCCTGGGGCAGGACCCTGGTCCCCAAACACTTTTTATGGCAATAACTTGCATATAAACCTTTAAAATTAGCACTTTTGGTTTCTCTTGTTAGTGTCCCATAGACTTTAACGGTGTTCCGCAGCTTTCGAATTTGCCGCGAACACTGCATAATGTTCGCTGTTTGGGCGAACATCGGGCTTATCTCTATACCTCTGTCATGGAGCAATTAGAAGTTAGGAATGTTTGGTCATTTCTATGTGTTGGATAGAACAGAAAATCTTTCAAGTCATCATCCTTCCTATTATCATTGATAGTCAGGTGGCTGTACTGTTTCCATTACGTGGTCAGGAGGACGGGCAAGTTAGCCCATCACATATTACGCAAGGCTGGAAGACCAATGAAAG
This sequence comes from Lithobates sylvaticus, assembly GCA_028564925.1. Taxonomy (NCBI): domain Eukaryota; kingdom Metazoa; phylum Chordata; class Amphibia; order Anura; family Ranidae; genus Lithobates; species Lithobates sylvaticus. The sequence goes on from CM053029.1 coordinate 521,089,741, forward strand.
ACTTTTTTTTTGTCTGGCCTTTTTGACCTGTCTTGCATGGATTTGCTTTCCAGATGCCCAGGGATTCAGTTATCCCAATGATCTATTTCCAAGAAGGGCGGCATTAGTTATATTACTTAATTTTTGTAAAAAAAAAAAAAAAGATAACATCTGATCTATATTAACCACACATGTGTACGATGAACTCATTATTTGATTCATAAAATGTTCATTAGTAAACATAATAAAATAAGATTAAAGTTGGCAGGTAATAATAAATGGCTGCGTTCCATTTTTATTATGGTATAGAGTGAGCTGCAGTGATACATTTACAGAGTAAGAGGAATACTAATGTCTTTATCCTTCATCTAATTTATCCATAGATCTAAGCTTAGACAACTATCTTTAGGAAAAATATTTAAAGTGGAACTAAACCTGCAACCTAACTGTTTATCAAAAGAAAACTTGTGTTAGAAATGTTCAATAAATGTTATTAAAGCCTTAATTATACGAATGTTGTTTTATGCAGTGTTCTCGTCGACATTCTGCCTATTGCTACATGTGCAGTGTACAGTACTTGGCTATACAGGTCAATGGGGCCATACCACAACCATGATTGCCTCCTAAACGCCAGTAGACCGTAGCTGCTTAGCCGCATTCTGAAAAGTGATCATCTGTGGATCATAGATTAGGGCATGGACTAATGTGAACCTAACACAAAAGAGTTCAGCACAATGTTAACAATGTTGTCAATGTGTGCAAGCCCTGGTTCACACATACGCAGTGTAGGAAACGCCATGATCCCTGTGCGTTTCCCACACAGCATTGCAAGTGCACTGTCTTTGAAATTTGATGTGGGTGTAATACATAGCTAATGATAGACCAAACCGGCCACAAATGCAGTGTGGTTTGCCTGCACTGGATCACTCTGTATTGCATGGTACAAAATGACCATGCGATCTGGTTGCAGGGCGACTCCAAAAAAAGTGCCTGCATGTCTGGTGTAATGCGGTGCGATTTGAGCCCATTTACAATGAACGGGCGGAAATGGAACCGCACTAAATCATATGTGAATTGTACAGAAATGTGGTGCAGTTCCTGTGCAATTCATATGCGGGTTATAGTATGAACCGTGGCTAAATCTTTTGAAAACATTGACGAAAAATAAGAGTTGTGCAAGCACAAGCTTATACCACTCTTGACGTAAAAAAGGAGCAAATGTTCTGCCATTTATGTGACAGGCAGAATAGAGAACACGAAACAGGAAACGCTTTGCTCACTCTAGTGGCTAACCTACAAGTCGCTTTTTTTCAATGCAAGAACAACTAAAAACAAGCAAGCTTGCAAAAATGTGCATTATTGTAGTAAACACTGCAATAATATCTCTAAACGTGCTCATAGAGGATACCCTCTATTTTTCCTTTAATGAGTACATAACATGCCCTCAACTATCTGAAAGAAGGGAGGTGGTGGACAATTAAAGAACTGATGGATGAAGGCAGACTAAGATTCTGGAGTGCATTACAGATTATACATTTCTTGAAGACATTAGCCAATCCGAGATGTTTTGACAGACCCCTCAATAATTTTGAAAAAATGTGCCTAGAAAAGAGGATAAAATCCCATATGCTAGCATTTAATTACACAATATTATCAAAGGTAAAAGAGAATTGATAAATTGCCCTGCGTACTAGAATGGGAACGGGAATTAGGGATACATTTTTGTAAGAAACAACTCGAACAAGCTCTGAGGTTCACACATGAATTGTCAATTTGTGTAAAAACTCAAGAAACAAATTTTAAAATCTTCACCAGATGGTATAAAACACCAGAGAAACTGAAGAGATTTTTTCCTGACACATCGGATCTCTGCTGGAGATGCCAGGCAAACGTAGGCACAATGCTACACATTTTTTGGGACTGCCCCAAACTAAAGAACTACTGGATGGAGATTGGCCGCATCCTCCAGAGGGTATCAGAATATAGAATACCAGATGACCCACGCTTCTTCTTATTTCACATATCACAGATACCGGAAAAAAAATATAGAGAGTTGGTGATAGGCCATCTGGTGGACGCGGCCAAGGCTTGTATCCCATTAGCATGGAAATCAACAACACCCCCAACAGTAAGGAAATGGATACAGAAGGTAGAAGAAATAAATAAATTAGAAAACTTGGTCCTCTCTTCACGACACCAACAAGATAGATACATAGAAATTTGGTCCCCTTGGAATATCTTCTTGAGATCGAAAGAGGGTAAGACTCTACTGGGGAGAAACCTGGATGAATGAAATACTGATCTAGAGAAGATATAAAGAGCTGTTTAGGGAAAGGTAGATGTAGAAGAGATTGTCCTCCATGGGTTGACTCGGGGTCGGGGGAGGGTTGGTTCCTTTTTTTCTTTTTCTTCCTCTTTTTTTTTTTTGGGGGGGAGAGGGTTAGGGGTAAATATTAGACTAGGGACAATTATAGGTAAAATGAAAGGGAATATTGGATAACTCAGAGAAGGAGAATAGGAATACATATAGAGAGGTATTATAGTTGTTTAATTTTTATGCTCCCTTTTCTGAGTATAAGTATGTACAAAACGATTACCTGTAATATAACTGAAATATGAAAATAAAAGGAATTGAATCGAAAAAAAAAATAAAAAAAATGAGTACATAACTAAATTAAATAGAGCTATTTTATATCTGCTCACACTAATATTTTATTAAAAAAATAAGTATCCCATGGATGATTCACATATTTAAATGTTTTATGTGAAAGTAAGAAGTGCTACATCTGGTAAAGTTTGGCATAAAGTTCTAAACCTAGGATGAAACAGATCAAATAAACAATGTACAAGATAAAAAGAACATATGCTGTCACTGGGAGCAACAGCTAAAATGCATTGCAGTGCAAAAAAGAAGCTCTCTTAAACATTCATTTAATGGAGATAAAGAGTCTGTCTTGAGTGAACTTATTTCAGCTCTTATTGTATAGCTGGAATTTGAAGGCTGGAGATTTATAAGGGAGGGGAGCAGGGGAGATCACCAAGGAAACTTTTTACATTATTCTTTAGGATGCCTACATGTCCCACACAATGCAGCCCTATAGGGAATTCGTTCAGAGTAAGGTCAGAGCTGTGTACTGGGGAGGCCCTTTTATCTTTAATGGCTGTGGTGTGCTGTATACAATCTATGCCACCATGGGGCTATATACTGTAGGTCTCATACTCTTTCTTCAAAACACTATACTGGGTGTTATGAATAACAAATCATAAAACAGAAGTTCTCACTATCTTGGCATTTGATTTCAGAGGTACATAAATAAAATGTATTTATTCACAGAATTGTTTTTATAGTACAAATGACTAAAATTTTTGCTCAAATAAAGCATTGACTTGTTGCTTCATGCTTTCTTTTATTTTCTAAACATTTTTTCGGGATAACTTCTGATCATCGATGGGGATTGACAAATTGATTAACAATATAGTTTATTTTAGATTTCATAATTGTGTTGCACCTTTTTTGTACACTGACTTGGAATGCCTACTCTTTTAAAATTACTGCAGTTGCTATATTATATTATTATATATAATATATAATTTATTTTAGCGGGTAAAATAAGTATTGAATACATCACCATTTTTCTAGGTGCTATTGGCATCCAAAATTGTCACCACGTCGGGAACAACCCATGCAATCCATACAAAGAAATCAAAACAAATAAGTCCAGAAATGAAGTTGTGTAATAAAACAGGAAAAGTATTGTACAGGCTAACGGAAATGTATTTATTACTTTGTACAAAATCCTTTAATGGTAAGGACAGCTTCAAGATGCCTCCTGTATGGAGAAACTAGTCGCATGCATTGCTCAGGTGTGATTTTGGCCCATTCTTCCTCACAGTCTTCAAATCTTGAAGGTTCCCTGGGCCTCGTCTGTGAACTCTAGTTCTTTCCATAGATTTTCTATTGAATTCAAGTCGGATGATTGGCTGGGCCATTCTAGTAGCTTTATTTTCTCTCTGTTAAACCAATTGGCAGTTTCCTTGGCTTTGTGTTTGGGATCATTGTCTCGCTGAAATGTCCACCCTCGTTTTCATCTTCATCATCTTGATAAAAATCTGCTGCCATCTTTCTTGGTATATTTACATTTATCTTTCCTTTTAATGACATGAAGTTTGCCAGTACCGTATGCCTAAAAACAGCCCCACACTATGATGTTCCCACCTCTAAACTTCACTGTTGGTATTGGGTGTTTTTGGGGTGATGTGCAGTGCCATTTGAACTGCAAACATGGTGTGTATTATGGCATCCAAAGAGTTCAATTTTGGTCTCATCTAACCAGACTATATTCTCCCAGTATTTCACAGGCTTGTATAAACGTTGTGCAGCAAACTTTAAACAAGCTTCAACATGCTTTTTCTTCAGCAATGGAGTCTTGCGTGGTGAGCATGCATACAGGCCATGGCGGTTGAGTGCATTACTTATTGTTTTCATTGAAACAATTATACCTGCTAATTCCAGGTCTTTCTGAAGCTCTCCACAAGTGGTCCTTGGCTCTTCTGATAATTCTTTTCACTCCTCTGTCAGAAATATTGTGAGGAGCACCTGGTCTTGGCCAGTTCTTTCCACTTCTGGATTATGGCTCCAACAGTGCTCACTGGAACATTCAGAAGTTTAGAAATCCTTCTGTAACCAATGCCATCAGTAGGGATGAGCCCGATGTTCGAGTCGAATGTAACATCGGGTGTTCGCAGAATAGCGAACAATTTTGGGGTGTTTGCGGCAAATTTGAAAGCTGTGGAACACCCTTTAAAAGTCTATTGTAGAAATCAAAAGTGCTAATTTTAAAGGCTTATGCATGGTATTGATAAGCCCCCCGCCCGCAGACCACCACAACAAGCGGGCAAGGCGCTCTCTCGCCCCCCCCCACTCTTTTCCTGCGGCCTGCCAGGTTGCGTGCTCAGATAAGGGATTGCATGGGTTGTTACCGACATGTGGTGAAAATAGCACCTATTATATATAATGTGTGTGTGTGTGTGTGTGTGTGTGTGTGTGTATACACACACAAACCCAATATAAATTTGTCTTGACATATAATGTTGTGGTGCGGTTAACCTGATTTTAGATTGAATTTGTCTGTACAGATGTACATATTTTAATCATGTTTTCTCTTCATTAAATATATTCTCTTTGGTTATGATTTTTTGATCCAATACATAGTACCGAGATAGTCCATCTCCAAAAAACCTTGTGGGTATAGTGTTTTATGATACAAAATCAGCAGTTGTATCTTTATCACCCGTGCTTCCAAATAAATATATATATATATATATATATATATATATATATATATATATATATATATATATATATATATATATATATATATATATATATATATATATATATATATATATATATATATATACATACATACACACAAGTAAAAGTATTCACCCCCTTGGCATTTTTCGTGTTTTGTTGCCTCATAACCTGGAATTAACATATATTGTTTGAGGATTTGCATCATTTAATTTACAGAACATGCCCACAACTTTGAATTTTTTTTTTTAATTGTGAAGCAAACAAAAAATAGGACAAAATAACAGAAAAAGTCAATGTGCATAACTATTCACCCCCCTAATGTCAATACTTTGTAGAGTCCCTTTTGCAGCTATCACAGCTCCAAGTTGCTTTGGATAAGTCTCTATGAAGATTGAATTGTATTGAGGTCTGGGCTTTGACTAGGCCATTCCAACACATTTACATGTTTCCACTTAAACCACTTAAGTGTTGCTTTAGCAGTGTGTTTGGGTTCATTGTCCTGGAAGGTGAACCTCCATCCTAGCCTCAAATCACACACTAAGTGGTACAGGTTTTGCTCAAGAATATCCCTGTATTTAGCACCATCCATCTTTCCCTCAACTCTGACCAGTTCCCCAGTCCCAACCACTGAAACCCATCCCCACAGCATGATGCTGTCACCACCATGTTTCACTATGGGAATGGTGTTCTTTGGGTGATGTGATGCGTTAGGTTTGCGCCAAAAATAGCCTTTTCTTTGATGGCCAATTTTAGACTCATCAGACCAGAGCACCTTCCTCCATACATTTTGGGAGTCTCCCACATGCCTTTTCGCAAACTCAAAACATGCCATTTTGTGTTTTGCTGAAAGTAATGGCTTTTTTCTAGTCACTCTTCCATAAAGCCCAACTCTATGGAGCATACGGCTTATTGTCGTCCTATGTACAGATACTTCAGTCTCTGCTGTGAAACTCTGCAGCTCCTCCATTCACACCCGCCTATCTCCAAATGTGACCCAAAGATATGCAATGTGCTCTTCAGTGGTCAATCTTGATATGCTATTCCACATAAACCCTGCGTAACAATATTGACATACAATACCACTCCGTGTTCCTTTCCCAATTAATAAGATGGACTCTGTGCCCTGTGAAAAAGTCTTTCTGACTAAACATGTTGAGCGGAGCTTGATGACATCATCGCATTGCGACTAGGAAGTGCTGTGAGAACTGCTGACAATCCTGAGGGAGACAAAAAGAGGCTCTGGGACAGTTTTTATTCTTGTGGATAGGTCTTGTGTAACTTTTTTTAATGTGGGCATATGTTTTATAATTTTATCTTGAATAAGCATTTTAAACAGAGAGCACTACTGGTTTTTATTTTATCCTTAGAGAATATATCTGTGCTAATAAGATGACTGTGCAGGGGAGAAGATGAGGTGGTGATATATTTCGTACACTATATCCCCTTGATGGGGATAAGCGCCATATTGGCTTATGGTAACCAGATCCTACCATCTAAGGTGAGAGTCCACCTTATTCATTTGGGAAAGGAACACAGAGCGGTGGTGTGTGTGTGTGTGTGTGTATATATGCAGGATTCACCTGGAACAGCATATCAAGACTGAACACTGAGGAGCACATTGCATACTTTTGGATCACATATGAAAAGGGACAGTATGGCATAATTCTGAAGAGTAGGACTTTTATGATTTTCATTTATTATTGTGGTGTGATGGCACTAATGTATGTTATTTTAGCAAGGAGGTTGTTTGTTTAGTGGTTTGAGTGTATAGTACGTAATTAAGTACAGTGAGCACTGCACTTAATTTTTGTTTGGCTAGTTGATTCTTTTGTGTTGGAAAAGCACATAACGTGCCGGAACAGGTCACACTTATGGAGTTCATATAGTTTGGCTTTTTCGTACAGGAGCATATTTTTTTTATAGAATTTTTGGCCTTCTTTTGCCTGGTGATCCTGGCAGTAACACACTTCCTGTTCTAGGATGGCAATGCTCACTCGCCTTATTGTATCTATGGAGGAGCAGCATTGCAACTGTGGGATAGAAAGTGTTAAGTTAACACACGGGCCAAATGTCGGGCGTAATTGGCCGGTTCAATAAAAAACGTCCGACATCGGCCAGTGTGTATGGCTTCTATCGAATGAGCTTGCTTGAAAACCAGCAGCTGATTGGCTCCTGATCAGTGCTCTCAGCCAATGGTGTTCTGTCAGAACACAATAGAACAGCAGGGGAGATAGATGTACTAACACCTGACTGTTAGAACAGCGGCTCCCATCGGAGCCATCAGTTTTTTTCTGTTCAACCCGCTGGGTTGAACGAAAAAAGAAAGAAATTGTTGTGTTTTACTAGGCTTTAGGACTACAGAACCCCTCTGCCTTTATTTGTTACATGTTAATTACATGCTGTTAGACTCCCTTTAATCTAACTACCAAAAGTCATTGCCACATGCATAAAATAAATGTGATTTTTCTTGTATTGCATGGTCTGTACCTGTAAGGGAATATACTGTCTCAGAAAGAATTATGTCATGGCCCAGCAGGCTCTTGACAACGAGCATGGTTCTGTTCACTTCGTTTTTCCTAACTGTAAGGAAAGAAGGAAAAAAAAAATCCATTCAGACCTAGTTAACTTTATACTGCCTAATAAAACAGATGGAAATTAATACATACCTTGCTGACAGCACAGCATATCTAGAAGGCCTGGTAAAATATTAAAAAACGTTTATACCTGTGTGGTCCAGTATGAAGTATAATAAAATCTTCATGTTCCTCCGATAGCATTGCTTTCATAACCCTGGGAAGTTGGTGTTTAAGAAATCAAGTGTTAAGATAACTCAGAAAAACTACCGATGACAGCTCTACATTAAAAGGTCATTGTGAGCCTACAAGTCTGTCGTAGTATTTGATGGTGCCCGTTGTTTAGGGACAAGTTTTCTGAAGTCACATTTTTAGCTGTTAAACTATTTGTGAGCTGATGAGAAGAAAATATTGTCAGTTCTGGTTTTAATGTCTCTAAATGGAATAATCACATTTAACTTTGAAACAATAGAGGAATTGCTGGGACTGGGATGGATTAAGGTTTTATGGTCTTTTGATGTGTGTGGATCGCACAGCTGGTTTTCCTTGTTCTTTAAAAGGTGGGATAAACCATTGGCTTTAGAGTTGCAATGGTGATATATATTAGAATTTGAGTGTATAATTTTACTCTTCAACATTTGCTAAAATAATTTTATGAATGTTTTATTTTTTTTATTTCTTTACTTTCAATTTTCCAAAGAATGAGACAGAAACATAAAATGCGTCCAGTGAAGCTTTATTAAAATGAAAACGACTGGTAAAATGATAAATTTGTACCAATATAAAAAAGGTTGTTCTCTATTTGCAGTAGGGAAATCAAGAAAAAATGCCCAACTAATCGCTATACTGGATATACCGGTACATTTCAGGTGAAAGCAAAATCATTATATAATCGGATGCCTTGGAAATGTAAAAATGCAGCTTAGCCCAGTCATATTTGCCAGGTTCAGATGGATCAGATATTGGGAGAGGCTGTATGATGCCGATGTATGCTGGAAAATGTAGTCAGCAAACCATTCGATTTTTCCATCTCACCTTTCTAATATCTAAGCATATTTCAGTCAAATAATTAAGACAGCTTCATTTTATTTTATATTCATATGGCACCTAAAATTATAATTGCCAGTAATTGGCTCTCACACCTTACATTTCTCATATTAAACTATAAATTCACCTTTTCACCAAAAATGCACCCCCCCACCCCCTGTCTCTACTTGCCCACGCAGCCAGTACAGCAGTCCAGGGATTTTAAAACCCCGCTCTTCTCCCCCTTCTTTCCTTAAAGTGATACTAAACCCACACTGTTTAATTTACATTGTCCCTTCTATTTTCTGTATGTGGATGATGGCAATGTAATTATTTTAATAAAAAAACATCTTAAATACCTTTTTCCTAATCGATTTACAGCTGTGACATGACCAAGATCTTTCCCAGTCTGCCTGCAGGAAAACATAAGCAGGAGGAGCTTCTAGTCCTCTGCTGCTGGTCACATGTTCAAAATAAAAAAAAAAACTGCCTTTGGGATACTGAATAAAAATACATAATATCAATAAACTGTTTTAAATTGTCATGCAAATATATATTTAAAATAAAATTTGTATTTTGTGGAATTAACATGGTGTGGGCAGATGTCTGCCAGGCACAGGCTGTGTTATGCCCATCCAGCCTGTGTCTTAGAATAAGAGGGATGTGAAGCCTCCATTAATCAACATTTAATGTCCCGCCCCCATTGTGTTTGGCTGGTTAGTGGACGTAGAGGACGTAGAGGAGGAGTGAGGGAGTGGGCTGTCATTACACCCACATGTGTCGCATGGGCTGCTCAGATGCGATAGGGAGGAAATGCTCAGCATAGAAACACACTAAGAACTGCGCATGTGCAGAGTTGTCACCACAGCTGCAAAATCCCTAGCTGAATTGGGGACATGGACAGAAGGTTGAGATAGAGAACAGCTGGAATAACCAGGTTCAAATCTCATAGTCGCGGAGTGAGTCTGAACAGCATGTAATATACCATGTATGATAGTTTGTTATTCCATGGGTTTAGTGACACTTTAAGGTTTCCAGGATGGATGAAAAAGAATCTGATTGGTCACATGATGGCACGTGACCACTTTGATCTGAATCTCTCTGATCCATCCTGGAAGCCTTAAGGAAAGAAGAAGAGTGGACCTTTTTAAATCCCTTGGTTGCTGCACCAGCAGTGATAGCTAAATAACGCTCAGAGGTAAGTCCAGCAGGGGCCAGGGAGGTGGGAAGGGTGTTAGTTCACCTTTTTAATTTTTTGGGACTTTAAGGCTGGGTTCACAATGTGTGCAGCCACATGGCACAGCAGGGGGACTGGTGCATCCCCATTTGTTTCAGGTCCGAATTAGGTCAGAATTTTCAGTTGAGTTTGGACATGAAACTGAGCCAAAGACGCACAGGACTATTGTGCTGTGTACTTCGCAGCCGCCCCAGAGCTGTGTGAACCGGCTCCATTGAGAGCAGGTCACACTCTCCTGTCATGTGAATTGGATGCCGGGAAAACCGCATCCAATTGGCAATAGTGTGAACTTAGCCTAAACTAAATGAGGCCATATTTTATTTCAAATGTTTTTATTGGTTTTAAAGAACAAACATGGCATACAAATGCATGAGTAAAGAAATAAATACATCAGTACAATGTCATGTGAAGAAGATCTATAGGTTTGTCATGTGATCTGGAGCCGGCTTTTCTAAAACTTGGTATACATTTAGAAAGACAACTCGAGTCTTGGGGTGTAAATTTGTCTCCTCCACCCCCTGCACTCCGAAAGGGATCTAATTGTGCAGGGAAGGAGTGAACGCACCTCCACCTTCTGGCCTGCGCTCTTAAAGATTCCCCCCAAACAAAATTGACTTTATGGTATTGTACCACATATGTTATTGAATGGTATGAAGAGGAGATCATGGTGTGTGTCTGCTTGCAGGACATCATTATGTGGGGAATGAGGCCATATTTTAATCTAATTTTGCTTAGTATTAAATAATATCCCTTTCACACTGTGTTTTAACCCCCCCGCTAATGGCCAAAAAGGGTTAAATCCGCCTGCAAAATGCCGCGGGAGTGGCGTTTTGCTGGTGGTATCACAGCGTTGCCCCATTGATTTCAATGGGGAGCAGCGGTGGAGGAGCGGTGAGTTCACCGCTCATTCACCGCTCCAAAGAAGCTGCTGGCAGGACTTTTTCTGATGCCCTGCCAGCGCACCGCTCCAGTGTGGAAGCCCAGGCAATTATTTATTACTAGAAGTTAGCACAGCACTTATGGGACATGATCAGTACTAGCAGCTTTCTACAAAGGAACCTATTTGTGTATGGTAGCTTGCAAGATTTCCAGTGTTTAGAAGAGTAAAAGCTTGGCGGGGGTCTAACCTTTCTCTATTCTATCCAAAATTAAATAAAAAATGATGGATGGAATTTCATGGGCAAGATATTGAGTGAAATGCCACATGTATTTAACTTTTGGATCCCAGTTTAATAAATTAATTCCAGCTTCTAACATTCGTTAGATGGGGTGCCAGAGTTACCAGAGCATGCAATGTTTGGGGATTGTTTTGCAACTAAATTTAAATGTCTTTAGTATTTAATGTTGGTTTCTATCTGCTGTATTGGGCGTGTCTACATGTCAGACTCTTGAGATCACTCTGAAGACAGTTTGTTTATACGAAGTGAAGACATTCTTATTGGTACATTATTTGAATTTAGGAATTAACACAAGTTTATTTTGTAATCACAAAAACAAGTAGGCCCCATGCACACGAGATGCTGTTAAACGCGCGTTCAGAGGCAGTTGGACACTTTTTTTTTTGAACGCATGCAATGTTATCCTATGTGTCCATGTACACAGTCTTGTTTTTTCCCATTTTTTATGCAGTTGCGTTTAACCTTGTCTTTCCAGAAGCAAAAAAATGGGTTCAGACACATTGCTTTTCCACGTTTCAGACGCTAAATGCGGCACCCACGTTTAGCCACGTTTGCGTTTATAAGCGTTTTTAAAGGAACCCAATTTTTTGGACCAGAAAAAAAATTTGTAATTACTTTAGATAGTTCATGGAGCATATATACTCACTGATGCAATGCCATAAAAAAAACTCTAGTTTTTTAGGTAGCTTAGACAATGAGGAATGCCTCCACTTCTTTGCCCCAACACTTCATGCAATTTCTAATCTAATCAGTGACTCCACCTAGTCTGACCAAAGCATAGCAATGTCTTTTTTTCCACAAAGAAAAACCTGCATACCAATGTCTAGTCAGCCCCAACCCCCCACCATGTTTGTGAAATATCCAGGACATGGATCAAGGACATTCGCTGTGCCATCAACGGATGGGTCCAATATCGACGAGCTCTGACTCTGGACCTCTCACGCAATTTCCGACGACGTTGCTGCATCATCAAGAGCAACATCAGGAGCATTTCCTGACATATATTCAATATGGGATCCATTTCCAAAAAAAAAAACACAGAAAGAGAGGCAAATTCAAGTGTACAACTGCTCTCTCTGCTGCTGCTCACTCTGATCAAAATGGCAGAAATAGTTAATAATTCATGCTTTCTGAGCTTGGGGAGGGTCTATATGATGTTATCTTTACAGACGCTTATAAATGCAAACGCTGTAAAACGCGGCTAAACGCAGCATTAAAACGCGGCAAAACGCGTGTTTTTAAAAGCAGGTTTCTGCTTTTTAAAACATGCGTTCAGCAGAGTTTGCATCTGCCTCTCGTGTGCATGGGGCCTAAAGGTAAAACCTAGGGACAGTAAAAAAATCATCCAATAATTGGAAGTACTATGCATTTTATATCACTAGTGCATTCAACAAATTCATAAACATTTCTTCTTTTGGCAAGTAGCTTAAAAGAATTCTTCACCATATATTTACCCAATATTTCCTCCACCACAAGCCCAAGTAACGTACCTTCCAACTTTTTTGAGAGAATGAGAAAAAGGACAATTATTTGTACCACTATATGCTCAAAGTTGTGGGCAAAGGACTCACCCCTGCTATGCCTCCAGTTATGCACACACCATGAAGAGTTAAATGCATATGCTCACTAACAAAGACAAAAATATTGGGACAAGAGAAGAAGAATGAGGGATATAGGAGTTTGGTTGCAAAAAAGGGACTGTCTCTCCAAATGAGGGACAGTTGAGAGCCATGCAAGTGATAATCTAATAAAATGATTAACACAGATAGCATTGCATATCTACAAAGTGGTACAAGTTCTTGTACAAGTTTGTGTATTTGATTTGATAAAGAAAAAACAACAACAAAAAAAAACATATTTAGTCCTTCTGTGCAATACATGCAAATTTTCCCAGTTTCATCCCCTTAATCCCTTGACTACACCACCCCCGCACTTTTCTGAATGCCACGATGCAGATCCGGGCTTTCCGACCACCTGACCATCACGAATGGCTGTTAGAGCAGTCACATGATCAGAAACCAATCGTAAACAATGATAGGAGCTGTCTGTGACAGCTTGTGCGACTTTTCCTGCAACTTTGGACTTCGCATGACAAGTCGTACACCATGATTCCCAATGATAACCATTCATATCTGCGCGACTTCAAGTCGTATCAACTTCAAAGTAGTCCCTGTGCTAGTTTGGTCCGACTTTGATGCGAGTTGAGGTCCATAGACCTCAAGTTTACACAGGCATTCACTGAAATTGCGTCAAAATTCGGCTGCAAAATTGCAGTAAAATCGCTGCAAAATCACGCAACTTTCAAGTCGTGGCAATGTGAAAGGGGCCTTAGTCACTGCTGGGAGTGCATAGTGAGTGCTTTTAGCACAGAAAGTCATTCCTCATGAAAACGTGCGTGGACTCAGCAATCCACCTGAATATATGCATAACAGGTTAAACATGCTGCAAGTTCAGAAAAGTAACTGTTCACTGTCTGACAACATAGCTCTGAATTTCTAAGCATGTGGTGTCAGCCCTGCCCACTTAATTTCTGATGGATTACAAGGAACACACACCTTTCCTCATCTCCTCTCCCCTCTTCATCTTCATAATCCCATCTCGTGCACAGACAGCAAGTTATCAGCGCACAGGATTTCTGGCAAAATCAATAATACTGTACTTATCGAATAGATGTAACACGTGATTGAGGGGTGGTTGTGGTGCAACCCCATTTGGTACCTCCCACAGCACATGATGGTGGGTATAAATTTTGCCATCCGCAATGCTTTGCGTTGCTTTATAACTCCATCCAATGCTTGTACAGCTAAAGGGAAACATTTGGGGGGGCTGTACAAATTTGGCTTTCAACCGCAAGTGTAAACTTGGCCTAAAGGAAGTTCATTGTTAGGGTTTACATATACTTTGAAGGAGAAGTAGGGCCAGAGCTTGTTTAGCCCAACTTCCTCTTGGGATCACAGGAATGCAATCAGTTCTGCACTCCTGTGACCCGTATTCAGCTGTTGGCTGTCGTCAATCAGTCAGTCCAGACTCTGGAGGGATCCCAAATTTAATGCTGAGAGCCTGCACCAGCCCTATCTGCCCCCTCCACAGCCTGGCACTCTATTGATCACTGCAGGGGCAGAGCAGGGAGCCGATGGCTGACAGTCATGGCTTTCAGCTCAATAAAGACTGAGAACTGAGCAATCAGCGGTCTTTGATCACCCAGTTCTAGGTATAGAGGTGGTGGGGGAAAGATGCAGCATTGGATTGATGATCGATGTTGCATCCATCTAGGTAAGTACTGTATTTTTTGGCGTATAACACGCACCCTTTCACCCTGAAAATCGGGTGCAAATAGTGTGTGCATGTTATACGCCGATACTGCAATTTGGGCTGCCCAGGAGGGAACGGGGGGCGGGACGAGAGCCGTCAGATTACATACAGAGAGAATCTCCTATTTACTCAGCAGCCTCTGTAATAGAAAGTCCCGTCTCCTGGGCCGGCATGGGACCAGTGTTCTGTCTATCATAGAAGCCGGTCCAGGAGGCGGGACTTTGTATTAACGAGACCGCCGAGTAAACAGGAGATTCTCGCTGTATGTAATCTGACGGCGCTCGTCCCCCCCCTCCTCCCTGTCCCCTCCGAGGCAGCAGTAATCTGAGGTGAGGCTGCAGATGGGCACTGATCATGCTGAATTCATGACAATGGTGAGGCTGCATAAGGGCATTGATCAGGCTACATTGATGGCAATGGGGAGGCTGCAAATGGGCATTGGTCAAGCTGCAATGATGAGCAATTGTGAGGCTACAGATGGGCATTGATCAAGCTGCATTGATAGGCAATTGTGAGGCTGCAGATGGACATTGATCAAGCTGCATTATTGGGCAATTGTGAGGCTGCAGATGGACATTGATCAAGCTACATTGTTGGGCAATTGTGAGGCTGCAGATGGGCATTGATGGACAATTGTGAGGCTGCAGATGGGCATTGATGGACAATTGTAAGGGTGCAGATGGCATTGATAAGGCTGCAGATGGGCAATGGTGAGACTGCAGATGGGCACTGACCCGTATTTTGCTTTAAAGTTCTTTATTTAAAATTTAAGTTTTTTTCCTGAAATTTCCTTCCTAAAATGAAGGGGCGTTTTATACGCCTGTGCATGTTATATGCCTATAAATACGGTATATATGATTGTTTTTCTCATATCACGCACTTCTCTTTTAAACAAAACCTAGTTTGTATTTGCAGCATTCGGGTCCTGATCTCTGCTTAAGCACTGCGCACTATTGTTAGAGCTTTTTTCAGTGTTTTGCTGCCTCTTGGTGGTCTAGCCATGTGTCCCTCAGCTTTTCAGTTGAAGTAATTTAATTAATGTTTGCAGTGCCAAAATGTGTGTTAGGTAGTAAGGAATTTGTCTGTCAGTCAAAAAGAATGAAATGCCATGCTCAGTGCAGAAAGCTCACATCCAGTCTCGCTCTCCTATTAGTGGACAAAGAGGTTTTCTAAGTGACATTTGAAGACATTGTTCACAATGCTACAGGCAAATATTTTAAACTGCTAGTTCATCTGTGCCACTTCCATGTTCTGAAAGAACTAATGTTTGATAGGGGATTGACAACATTTCAGACAGAGTGCAGACAGGTCACATTCATTCTTTTCTTTCAAACTATTTATCTCCCAGATCTACTTCACATTAGGCTGATAATAAGGAAAATGCACAGACAATGTGTGTTTGCAATAAAAAAAACACATTCTGGGTGCTAGGCAACAGATAGAAAATTTCTGTTATACATTGTGTGTGTTTTTCAGCATTAGTAGGGGCTTTGGGCCTTGTAAGAAAGGTACATGAGATATTCTTTATATTGTGACAAAAGTGCTGTTATGTTATTACAACGGGGGTGCAGTCCCAACTAAGAGGGGTGCTAAAAAAAACAAAAAACTTTTGGCATCTTATTGGCTGCAGTCATTTTTACATTGCAGAATTCCTGGCAACTACAAATAACATACGGCCTCACAGAATTAAATGGTTTACTCTCATATTTTCATTGTTCTGTGTACTCTTTTTTTGGAATTTGATTCCAGCATGAAGCACATCATAAGTACTGGTCACCTCCTTGTATGTCAACATCAGTCTAATCTGTAGTTAAAGTGGAGTTCCACCCAAAAATGGAACTTCCTTTTTAAGTGATGGTGACCCCCTGACAAGCCACATTTGACATGTCATTTTTTTTGGGGGGGGATACCCTATTTTTAGAGTCATCCAGCTCCCACTTCCTCCCGGGGCTCTTCTGGGACACGCCACAGGTCCCAGAAGATTGTCCGGCCATTCACAGCACGGCTCGCGCATGCACAGTGCATGCCGTGAAGCCACAGCCGTGCATCCATAGTAAGAATTCCGGCACCGCAGAGAGGAGGGGGAGAGGAGCGGGACTTCATACGCCTGCATCGCTGGACCGTGGGACAGGTGAGTGTCCAATTATTAAAAGTCAGCAGCTACACTTTTTGTAGCTGTTGACTGTTTTTCAGTGGAACTCCGCTTTAAGGTAGAAACTGATTAAAGTGGTTCTAAAGCCTAAACATGTTTTACCTAAATGCATTCCTAGCATTAAAGAGGTGTGCCCCCTAAAAAAATAAAAAAAATAAAAGTCAGCAGCTACAAATACTGCAGCTGCTGCCTTTTAATAATCGGACACTGTCCCAGGGTCCAGCGATGCAGGGAAACGAAGCCCCCCCTCATTCCCTGCTCCGCTCGCGGCGCCGGCATTCTTATTGTGGGCACCCGGCTGTGGCTTCACAGCCGGGCACCCACTGCGCATGCGCGAGCGGCACAGCGCGCCGTGATACGCCGCGCAATCATCTGGGACCTGTCACATGTCCCAGATGACTGACTGTGCCGAGGGGAATTGATATCTGCCCGAGCACTGCAGGAGGCAGACTACGAGGGACCCCCTAGCAACAGGCATTAAGAGGTGAGAAAAAAACATTTTTTTTTTTTCCAATTTATTTTTTTTTTTTTATCAATTTTAAGCAATTTTTTTTTTTTTTTGGTAGAAAACACCACTTTAAGGTGAAAAATGTCCAGGCATCAGTTTTGACTTACTTGTACATTTCTTATCTGGGATTAGAGTGCAGAGTTCTATTAGTGTGCATAAGGGGCCTGAAAGTAGCCTTCACCTGAAAGTAGCTTACATATAACCTTGGTATAAAAATACAAGTCCTATGTCCTGTACTGCAGTCCAAGATAGGGAATTTACAGGTAAGCCCATGTACATGAGCTATTACTGTATGGTTATGTGCATGAGCCATTACTGTTCTTCCGCATTCTGATTTAACATTACTGCCCTCTTCCCATTTGTACCAGTGTACAGTTTGTTTTGTTGCCCATCATAGATTTTTGTTCAGTAGTTTGAACTCTGTTAGGAGATTTGCTTAACTGAGCTGCTATTGGCAGTTTGATTTCCAGCCAAAACATGGCTGCTCTGCTGTTTTTCTCTGGCAAAAGGTAACAGTTGGTGAATAAGTCCTTTCTTTCTCTACAATTTGCTGTTGATACTAGAATAGGCTTTACCTTCATACTATAAAAGCCACTAGGCAAGAAGATTACTTCTCACTTCGTTTTTGCGGTTGTACAAACAAGCTGAAATCTTCAAATGTATAAATGAGCTATAATTTAGGAAATGAAATAGCATTTCTAGTGTGTGGACCATTGGAATTTCTTGCTGCCAAGTTTCTTTGGTAAAGATCGTGCTTCCTGTGGCCTCACAATCTTCCTTCTTCCTTGGTGTTAGTTAGGGATAGCCCATTCTGTTGGATCTATAATTTGGTCCTCCTTGTGCATAATAGATACTGTCGGAGATGGCAGCGTGGTAGGATGGTGGCACATGTGATAATAAATATTACAGTACTTGTGGTTCACAAAACACAGAAAAAAATGCTATTTTAAGTGAACATAGGTTGCATGTTGTACCTGAACAGCTTGATCAGATTGAAGCTATGTTGTTGGTATCCATACAGTATGTTTTAGGCACTCTTTTAAAGGTGTCTTGACTGCTGATGTTAATTTAGTTCTTCAAGAGTTGGCACTGGAGTATGCATTGGCTAATGTTTATGTTTTTTTTTTTTTTTTTCCAAAAACATTTATGGGAAAATTATAATCGCACGTGTAGTACAGGTTCATGTCAACCAAACAATACAAAGTCAAAGTGCAAAGTTAAAGGGTCTATTTTGAGTAAGCAGAGTGAGTAGCGTTTGTCCACACAACAACATAAAATCTCTATAGTGCAATTAAATGAATTTGCGTGATCAGTTATTAATATTACACCTCCTATCCACAATGTTCAATAATCATTCAATTGTACATAAACAATGTGCAAGTATAAAAAAAAAGTGCAAATGCATAAATATGTGCAAACAAATGCAATATCAAAAATTTACATTCATTAAAGTGCTTATAAAGTGCTATTATGTGCAAAGAATTATATTTAACCTAATAACATTCTTTAAGTGCCAAAGTGATAGTCCACAAAGTTCCAAAAACTGTCCACTGATTTGCAATCTCAAAGTAGAAAATAAAAAATAAAAATCCTCTTCAAAGTGAAAAAAATCCAAGTGCTTCACCAAAAAGTGAATCCTTCACAACACATTAGATCAAACACACCAGATCAATTGGCTAGTCAAATTCTAGACCAGCATACACACTCAATCTCTCCAGATGGCCTCTGAGTGTGCTCCTCTCTTAGTAACTGTATCAGTCAGAATCTTGTCTCGCATATCATAACATCCAATGCAGGAGATAAAAAGAAGGAAGGAGGATTCCATTGTGTAAAAATGTACAACAGGCTTTATTTAACCATTTGCCTACTGGGCACTTAAACCCCCTTCCCGCCCAGACCAATTTTCAGCTTTCATCGCTCTCACACTTTGAATGACAATTGCGCGGTCATGTAACATTGTACCCAAATGACATTTTTATTATTTTTTTCACAGAAATAGAGCTTTCTTTTGGTGGTATTTAATCACTGCTGGGTTTTTTATTTTTTACTCAAAAAAAGGAAAAAAAGACACAAAAAATTTAGAAAAAAAAAAAAAAAAAACTTTCATAGTTTGTTATAACATTTTGAAAACAGGTAATTGTTCTCCTTCATTGATGTGCGCTGATGAGGCTGCACTGATGGGCACTGATGGGCTGAAATGATAAGCACTGATGAGGCGGCACCGATGTCCCTCTAACAGAAGCCGGTGAACGGCTTTTTTTCCTCTCACGCTGACAGCGTGAAGGGAAACAAAAAAATACAGATTACTGATCTTCTGTTTCCATCACGTGATCAACTGTCATTGGCTGACAGCTGATCACGTGGTAAGGGGCAATTAAGGCCCACGCTGTAGCCGTCTTTCGGCTATAGTGCCGGCGGTAAATAGTTGAAATATATAAACACTCCATCACATGTACACATAACACATAATACTCCACTCGCATGTACATGTACTCAGCCCAAAAAAAAAACTTTGCCTCGGCGTACGTTTCGTGATTACGTCTTCAGGAAGCAACTTGAAGATGTAATCACAAAACGTACGTCTAGGCGGTACCTGGTCATGCTATCTCACGTCACTTCTGGTCCCTTTGGTTGTTTCCGGTTTACCTGGTGGAACGCACACGAATTACGGAGGTGGAAGCAAGGCGCCACACAGCTATTAGCAGAAACAAGCCAGCAGCCCCAGTGCCCGGTAAAAGCACATACACATGTAAGCGGCCATTTGGCTATTGCTTTTTTATGTCATTTTATAATAAATAGGATTACGCTATGGGTTCTATTATTTCTTTCATATATCCCATGTATATACTCTGAGTAGGAAGGATTCCATACATCTCCAGGCTACATTTATGTAAGCAGGCATTATCCTGCCAAAGCGATTTTTGACTTTCTTTTTAATTAAAGAGGTCAAATGTTTCTGGTAAGCAGATTATTTATCTAGAACACGTTGGGTGTCGTTTTTGGTGAAGGACTATTCACTATTTCTTTGTGAGATTTTCTACATAGAAGAATTTTATTATGAACTGTTTGGGACTATTCACTTCTTCAATTATCCACTATGGTCGACTAATGTGCCTATTAGATCAATCAAGTTGATAATTTTTCTGTTATGTATGAATTATACTAGTATATTTTATATTTCTATTGGTATATAGATCTAATCACGATCATACATTTTTCTATCAGCACCCTCTATACACTGCACAATCACATTTGGTATGTATTACTAAATGACATCACAATGGGAACACTGCATGTTCTATGGCACGTTGTGTCCATCAGTGCAGGGTTCGTTATTTAATTTGTTTCCAGCTTGCATATCCATCATCACAGATATTTTAGTCAGTGCACATATTTCATTTTAGCCAAGACAGCAGTTGGAATGAAATATAATTAGAGATGTTCTAGTACCATTACTCTATCGGAGACAAAAGGGTAATTGCTAATTGAGTGAGTGAAATGCTTTATTTCCCAATGCTGTACAAACAGGATGTGAACTTATGTTAACAAATGCATTGAAAGGCCTTGAATGGAGGCCTCCTGGTCCACACACACCCTGAATCCTATTTCACCACTCAGAGTTACTGTCCCTAGGCACAGCTGTTGCTTTGTGTTCATTAAAACCATCATTTGCCAGTGTCACTCTCTCGCTTGTTTCACTGAGATCTTTGCTGTGCTGGAAACTGTCGCTGTTTAGTTTCAAAAGTATTCCCTGAGCTGTAACCTTACACTCTACTCTGCACAGTGACTTGAAATATGCAATGCATTCCACATGGAGACTGTTACTGTGACCTAACATGAGTCCTTCTTGCTTACAATAGTAGAATAATCATTATTTATTTGATGGACAACCTCTCCTGGAAACCATTACCTGCCATTCTGATTTGATGTAAAAACAATAATAAAATAATGCTGATACAAAAATATTTATCCTTTTTTGGCCCCTTACATTGCATTAAAAAAGTATCTGGTCACCTCCTCCCATGCTCGCCTCCAGGACTTTTCCAGAGCTTCTCCAATCCTATGGAACTCCTTACCCCAATCTGTCCGACTATCTCCTACTCTATTAGCTTTTAGACAATCTCTGAAAACCCTAATCTTCAGAGAAGCCTATCCTACCCACACTTAACAACTGTATTTTAATTTTCTCCATCTGATCATCCCTCACAGCTACTACCTTTTGTTCCACTTGACCCTCCCTTCTAGATTGTAAGCTCTAACAAGCAGAGCCCTCTGATCCCTCCTGTATAGAATTGTATTGTAACTGTACTGTCTGCCCTCATGTAAAGCACTGCACAAACTGTTGGCGCTATATAAATCCTGAATAATAAAAATAATAAATTGCAGTGCCAAGAGACCTTGTCTCTATTGAAAGTCACATGATGACAATGATACTTTCTTTGACCACTGGAGACTGCATTTTTGCACAGAGATGTCAACATACAGTAACCATTTATCATATGCATTAGAGGTGTGGGATTTTTTTTTTTCCCCTCCCAAACTTAAATAAAAAATATTGGTGGGAATGGACAGTTGAGTGGCAGTTTTATTAGCATAAAAATAGGAAGCCATTATGCATTAACCATTACTTAAGTTATATAAGTGAACTGAAGTGAAAGGGCAAGGAAATTAAGTGAAACAGTGGAAATTAGACTTGTGCACAACGGAAAATTTAGTTTTCATTCGTAAAATACATAATTTCGTTCTATTTTTTTTTATGTTACGTTAATTTGTTTTCGGATAATTTGTTATTTCTGTAGAGTGTCGATATTCGTTTTACTGAATCTCGAATCATGTCGAATTCATTCGTTATATATTCTGTATGTATATTGATTCGTGATAATGATTCACTCAGTTCTCAGGAATGCAGGTAAAACCTCCAGTACAAAATGAATCAGCTGATTGGACTGTTAAGTGATTATGATTAATGAAAACGAATTGCACATGTCTAGCGGAAATCCTTCAAGCAGATCTCTGGAGAAATGTGTAAATATCAGTGGGATGAATGAGAAAAAAACTGACCTGAAATTGTGGATGGGGCAGTCCTCCCAATGAGCTAGATCAGCGCTGCTGGCTACAGCTGGCTTGTGCACAAGTGAAGTTTTTAGTACTGTACAGTAATCCACTTACATTTAGGCGTGAAAAGTGGGCATGGCTGGCGGGCAACACTGGGCTGGCTGGCAGGATCTTTGACTCTTCACTTCCAGCCTCTTCACTGGCAACAACTTTAGTTTTTGCATTCTTAAAGTAAATTTGTTCTCTCGCAGCTCTGGCTCCCCTATACAGTGGCTGCAGGGAATAGGAGGGAGCATAATGGCTGGGCTATTTATCAAACCCTTCTTGAGCCGAAGCTGCAGGATAATGTAACAGTTCTATTTCAGCAGGGAATTTTTTTTATGTTACGTTAATTGGCCTGTTTTGTGGGACGGATAATTCGAATCATGTCGAATTCATTCGTTATATCCGCTATAATTTCTTTCGAAATTAGTTGAAATTTGATATCTTTGGGACCTTTGTCCCAAACAAGTTCAAATGGCAGGAAATGAATCTTAAAAGATCGAATCGCAGATGAAGAGTATATTCATATCTGTAGAGATGTCAGTCATCCACATTGCTATTCCTAAGTAACAGCTGCTAAGGAAGAATATAATATTGATGCCATGGATGTTCCTTTTAGGTCCATGGCAGACCATGTGTAAACATTTAAATCCATTGCAGACTATGTGACTTCCATGATTTGTTGTAGTAAGAGCTCTTATGCCCCGTGCACCATCGGACTTTCCGACAACAAAACCGCGGAATTTTGTTCGAAGGTTGTTGGCTCCAACTTGTCTTGCATACACACGGTCACACAAATGTTGGCCAACAATTACGATTGTAGTGACGTACAAGACGTATGGCGAGCTGATAAAAAAGAAGTTCAATAGTCATGAGCCACCCTTTGGGCTCCTTCTGTTAATGTTGTGTTTGGTGAGCATTGATTGATGGAAAATTTGAGAACATGCTAGCCAACATTTTCAGGCGGAAAGTCCGACAACAAATGTCGGATGGAGCATACACACGGTCGGACTTTCCGCCAACAAGCTCACATTCAACATTTGTTGTCGGAAAATCCAATCGTGTGTACGGGGCATAACAGATAGCAAAAGGTTGGACATTATAATGGGTTCCCACAGCATGGAAGTAAGATTTAGGCCTATCCAATGCAGTTAGTATTACACATGGCTCAAAGACTTCACAGACACTGCTAATTGAGGAAATTAAAGTAAAATCAAAATGGAAATGTATTATCATATACTCAGTTCATAAATATTAAAGAGTATATCTTGGCTATGCATGCATATTACTCCAAACCACACAACTTGTAATTTGCAGATTAATGATATCCCAATTTTGTAAACCACAGAAGACTTCAAAATGACTAGACAGCAGAGTTACACAAGTCTTGGAAATAGGGTTAAAAGTACACAAATAAATGTGTGATGAGTGCGCTTGTATCAACCTTAAAACAAAATTCAAAAAACCTGTACAACACTTAGAATATATAGTGTATACACCGTGATTAATAAAAACCTGTGTAGTGCAGTGATTTAAAATACGCTTTTTGACCTCCAATTGTTGTTTGGATAGAGGGTTAAAATAATGGATATAAATGTGTCAAGTTTCTCCTATAGATCCTGAAACATTTTTGGTGATTATCCTGAGTTTATTTAATGGAGACTGCAGGCAGGGCTGACAACCCTTCTTGGTTTTTCAGTACAGCACTTGCCAGATTACTACAACATGTTATGAACTCACTGGATTTCTAGCATGCATAACATGTATTTATTTTGCCCAGACATACAAGTTAATATACATTTTCACTGTATAAATGAAATTGGTACTACCATTTACAATAAATATATATTTCCATATTATGTAAATCTGTTGTCTAGTATTTTTAAAGTCTATATGCAATTGATATATCATTAATTGGAAAATGACTTGTTGTGTTTGGCAGTGGTCCATAGTATCCCATTATTTGGTCTTTGCAGCAGGGGAGAAATGGAATCATGATTAACCACTTATCTACCGGGCACTTTCACCCCCTTCCTGCCCAAGCCATTTTTCAGCTTTCAGCGCTGTCGCATTTGAATGACAATTGCGCGGTCAAACAACACTGTAACCATGTGACATTTTTGTTATTTTCTTCACACAAATTGAGCTTTCTTTTGGGGTATTTAATCACTGCTGGGAATTTTATTTTTTTCCTTAAAAGGAAAAAAAGACCAAAAATGTTGAAAAAAAGTTTTTCCTAGTTTCTGTCAGTAAATTTTGTAAATAAGTCATTTTTCTCCTTCACTGATGTGCACTGATGGGCACTAATAGGCTGCATTGATGGGCACTGATTAGGTGACACTGATGAGGAGGCACTAATATTCTGCACCTATGGGCACTGATAGGTGGCAATGATGAGTGGCACTGGTGGGCATTTTTGGGTGGCACTGGTGGGCACTGATAGGTGGCACTGATGGGCTCTGATAGCCAGCACTGGTGGGCACTGATAGGCACGGATAAGCAGCACTGATGGGCATTAATGGGTGGCACTGATGGGCTTTATTGATGGGCATTTATGGCATCACTAATGGGCACTGATTCCTGGCTGTGGTGGGCACTGATTGTTGGCACTGGTGGGCATTGACCAGGGCAGGTCCCTGCAAGGAAATGCCGCTGAACACACTCTGTACAGTGTGAGGCGAGGAGAGCCGATATCACATGCAGCGGCTCAATGTAGAGTCCGCCCAGCTGGTGCCCAATAAATGAAGCCTCTCAATTATTTGAGCCAGAGGCTCTAATAGGCTTTAAAAGAGGGTGGGCTGAGGGTAAAAAAAATTAAATTAATGCATAAATAACTGCTGTCTTTGTTACAGCCGCCGATGCTCAAATTAATGAAGAATATTTCTATGCATTTACCCGGTATCCTACCAGGCTGAATCAATCTGTATCATTACATGCAGAAAAAGGAGATTGAATGCAGGAAGTTGCTGCTCACAATATGAATGGTGCACAAGTAAAAGGAGAAAAAAAGACAAAAGGAAAAAAAAAAAAAAACAGACTTTCTTTTTCTGCTGACACCTCCAGGTGCTGTTCGTTTTCCTGTCTTTTTCATCACGCTGTGCTTACAGGCACTTCCAGTCAGTTTGCATTGAGGCATATGGGGAGACTGATAGGTGGCACAGATGGGCTCTGATAGCCAGCACTGGTGGGCAACTGAAAAAGAATTGAGGGCATTTATTATGGGCGACTAAAGCCAGCACTGACTGGGCATCTCTAATGCACTGATTCCTGCTGTGTGGGCACTGATTGTTGGCACTGGTGGCATGATGCTGCACTGTTGCTGGCACTGGTTAGCATGGCGCTGCACTGGATGCTCCATAGTAATCAGGCACTGACATCGTGCCCTGATACATCTCTCGCTGTCCCCCTGCACGGAAATGCAGCTGATGCGCTTCCTCGCCACACAACTCCTGTCAGTGTGAGGCAGAACGTTCAGCGGCTCTTTACGGGAGATCGGGGGTCAGTCCTAGCACAAAGGTGCGAAGGAGCATCGTTTGGGTGCGCCGTCGTATGATGTCCGCCCAGAATGAGAGCCGCACCATCCCGCCGTCATTTGGCGGCAAGTGGTTAAAGAAGTACAGCCAAAGCTCATTTGGCTGTACTTCTCCTGTGGATTACAGGAGTGCAGTTCGTTCTGAAGTCCGCTGTCTGCTCCACATCATAGAGCCAGTCCAGGCTCGGGCAGATTGCGACAATCAATTCAGGATCCACCCACATGCCTGAACTGGCACCTGGCTCAGCCTCTCAGCGTCCGGATGCATGAATTCCAAAGGGGCGGGGGTGTTTTTTTGAAGCACGTGATTAGAGCCAGAGGCTCTAATAGGCTTTAAAAGAGGGTGGGCTTGGGGGGCAGAGCACTGCGAACCGAGCCTTCCCAGTTGTGTGAGAATAGCGAATTAATATTTGCTATTTTCACACTGAATCTCCTCCCCGCCAATCAAAAAGCGGGTCTGAGACCCGTTTCCCAATTGGCAGAAAGGAGAAGTGTTCCGATTGGCCGCTGAGGATGAGGAGGGAGAAGACGGAAGCCGCCGTAATGCCCTTGGAGGAGAGCAGGGGAAGCCGCCCGTGATGCCCGCCATAGATGAAAGAAACATACACCATTGCGCAGTATTTCCTAAAAGAGCCTCCCCTTACATCAGGGTCCCCAGAGAGCCTCCCCTTACATCAGGGTCCCTAGAGAGCCTCCCCTTACATTAGTGTCCCAAGAGAGCCTCCCCTTACATTAGTGTCCCAAGAGAGCCTTCCCTCTTACATTAGTGTCCCCAGAGAGCCCCTCCTTATTGTGTCCCCAGAGAGCCCCCGTCTTTACATCAGTGTCCCCAGAGAGCCCCCGTCTTTACATCAGTGTGTGTCCCCAGAGGGCCCCGTCTTTACATCAGCTGTGAGAGGGCAGTGTCCCCAGAGGGCCCCCTCTGAGCGGTAATCCCCAGAGGGCCCCCCTTTTACATTAGTGTCCCCAGAGGGCCCCCCTACTCCCCCCCTCTTACATTAGTGTCCCCAGAAAGCCCCCCCTCTTACATTTGGGCCCCCAAACAGCTGACTCAACCCCTTTCAGAGGTTCCCCTACACCCCTGGGGCTAGTAGTTCTATCTCCGAATGTAATGGTACAGCGATCCCGCCGCCCACTCAGCCCATAGAATGCTTGTCAGGCTTTTTTCTTGGGGGGGCCCTACAGGGCTGGATCGCCCTGACTGACGTGTGTGTGTGTGTGTGTGTGTGTGTGTGTGTGTGTGTGTGTCACACTTTATTTTTATTTTTTTAATACTGCTGTGCTTTCCAGCGGTAAATGATGCAAAAAAAATGGTAAATTATTATTATTATTATTATTATTATTATTTATTTTTATTTTTTTAAGTAAACTTACCTTTAGGCCCCTTTCACACTGGGGCGGTTTTCAGGCGGTACAGCGCTAAAAATAGCGCCTGTATACCGCCTGAAAAAACCGGCCCCATTCACTCCAGTGTGAAAGCCGGCGGGCTTTCACACTGGAGCGGTGCGCTAGCAGGACCGCAACAAAAGTCCTGCTAGCTGCATCTTTGGAGCGGTGAAGGAGCGGTGAACCGCTCCTATACCGCTCCTTCCCATTGAAATCAATGGGATACCGCCCGCAAAACCGCCGCTTTGCGGCCGCTAGCGGGGGTTAAAACCACCCCGCTAGCGGCCGCATAAAACGATGGTAAAGCAGCGCTAAATATAGCGCTGCTTTACCGTCGCCGCCCCGCACCGCCCCAGTGTGAAACCAGCCTAAGTCTTTCCTGAGCTATTTTATTCTCCAGACCTTTCACTATTTTTGTTGCCCATCTCTGGACTCATGGGGGAGATTTACTATTACTGGTGCAGCTGTGCATAGTAACCAATCAGCTTCTAACTTCAGCTCGTTCAATTAGGCCCGGTTCACACTTCTACTTGTCGCATCAGAAGTCGGACCCCATTCAGTGCGATGGAACCATTCTGATCGGTGTGACTTGAGTCGCTCCGACATAGAAAAGTTTCCTGCACTACTTTTGGTCTGACTTTGGTACGACTTGCATTGACTTCTGTTAAAGAGGTTGCATGCAAGTCGTGCCAAAGTCACGCTGGGTTCCCACTTCCAATTTGGGCAACTTTGAAGTCGCAGGCAGTGTGAACCCGAGCTGAAGCTTTAATTATAAAACCTAGAAGCTGATTCTTTACTATGCACGGCTGCACCAGATTCTGTTTGCACCAGTTTTTGTAGATCCTCCTCATACTGTCTTATCAAAATCTTTTTGTAAGTGAGGTATTCTAAGGATGTGAACCTTAAGTGAATGACATTGATTTACTAAAGGAAAATCCACTCTTCACCTGAAAGTGCATTTGGAAGTGCAGTCGCTGTAAATAGGAGGGGATGATCTGAAATGAGGGGAAGCTCTGCTGATTTTACCATCGAATCATGTACAAGCAAAAATGCTGTTTTTTTTCTTCTTGCATGTCCCCCTTGGATATACAGGAACTGCTCTTCCAGTGCTCTTCCGAGTGCACTTGCAGTGCAATGTGGATTTACCTTTTAGTAAATAAACCCCATTGTTTGCTAAAGCACTGTGTATCATACATTTTTTTTTAACAAAATCAGTTTTAGTTTTTTTCATCCTTGCATCTCAGTGCTTCTTACCACTTTTGTGGCCCCTTCCCATCTGTATGCATGCCCTCCAGTGATGGCTGCAGCTTGCAATCGGTACAAAAGGTACACAATTTATTAAAAAAAACATCTTTGGAAATAAAAGAGTTTAGGTGTATGCAAGGGCATATTTTTTATTTGACATAAAAAATATGTACTTCTTTCCTGCTCTGTGTGGTGCTCTTCACCCCTTCTTCTTATGCATGCCCCCTCAGTAAGCTGCGTGCTCGGGGGGCCCCCATGTGGGCATACTCCTGAGCTGGGCCAGGTTTCCTGCTCTCTCCTCTAGGATTTGACTTACAGCAATAGGATCCTAGGAGTATGTCCTGTGAAAGCAGGAGAAGGAGAGGTGATGCAGCTGTTGATAGAGCTGTATCAATGAGGGGGTGGGGGGGGGACAGGTAGTCGGGCATTAAGGTAGAAAACTCCTAGACTTTAGAACCACTGTAAAGCTGATGAGAACGCAGCACCAGACAGTGTTGTGACATCATAGATCCAGCATTGCTAATGTGCAAAGTGCAACTAAATTACATGCAGCTGAAAATTCAGAAGCCAGCCACAAATGATTCCAGAAAATAATCTCTTTATAAAGGAATGCGTAGCGCAGAACATTACATAGCTGTGCTGAGGCTGTTTTACTACCTCTATCTGTAACCCAATAAAACAAGCACATTCATTGACAATCTCCCTCTATTGACCCCAATGCAGTTTCTCTGCTTATCTTTCTGTTTCCTATGGGACAGGACACCTAGACAGCCTTTCTAGGGCATTAATCCCCACGCTTTCCCGGCTGGTTGTCTTCAGGTCCAACCTGGGGGGACAGCAGTCTTCACTCAAGCAGCAATTCAGTCTTCTCCCTGGCCACATTCAAATGCTGCACCATTGGAAGGAGGCATGCTGAGGGTGTAATGCCGTGTACACACGACCGGACTTTGACGGACTGAATTGCATCTGACTTTTCGACTGAGTTTCGACAGACTTCCGTCAAATCAGACTTGTCCACACACAATCACACCAAAGTCCGACAGATTCAACCATGATGACGTACGACCGGACTAAAATAAGGAAGTTCATAGCCAGTAGCCAATAGCTGCCCTAGCGTTGGTTTTCGTCCGTCGGACTAGCATACAGACGAACTGATTTTTCGTCCGGACTCGAATCCGTCGGAAAGATTTGTAACCTGTTCTAAATCTAGTCCGTCTGATTTTCAACAGAAAAGGTCCGCTGAAGGTCCAATGAAGCCCACACACGGTCTAATTTTCTGACGGATTCGTTCCGCTGGACCAGTTCGGTCGAAAAGTCTGGTCGTGTGTACGCGGCATTACAATGCAGTGCATGGCTTGCTGTTTGGGGTAGGGAGGTGGAGCAGCTGCTGCAGTGCTAGGCAGGAAGTTTTTCCCCCCACTTTCTGACCAGCCCATAGTAAAAATATGTAATTAGTTTGATGTTAAATACTGGGGTTTTGGCAGCAGCTAGCTGCTGTAACCCCGGTATTTTTTTTACAATTTTGTTTTTAAGTGTCACCTATGGAGATTTTTCAGTACTGTAGTTTGTTGCAATTCCATGAGTGTGTGCAATTTTAAAGCAAGACATGTTGGGTATCTGTTTACTCGGCGTAACATCATCTTTCTCATTATACAAAAGTGGGATAAATATTGTGTTTTTTTTATTTATTACAGTGTATTTTTTCCCCAAAAAATGTTATTAAAAGACCGCTGCGCAAATACTGTGTGACATAAAATATTGCAATTCTTGCCATTTTATTCTCTAGGGTCTCTGCTAAAAAAAAAAGATATCATTTTTGGGGGTTCTAAGTATTTTTCCAGAAAAAAATACTAATTTAAACTCTCAAATAGTTCCAGAAAAGGCGTGGTCTTCAAGTGGTTAATTGAGAATGGGAGGGTACCAAATGATGCCGGAAAGTTCTAATTCAGTGCTGTGCATTAACCAGTGGCAAAGGGTTGTTTTTACTGGAAATGCTGCCAGGGTGCTGCCACCAGCGGGCGCTGGGCTATGAGACATAAGTGGCTTTGTTTCAGTGTAAGGTGTTTCTCTATTTGATAATCTCAGGAGTACCACAACAAGCCTTGTCTCCAGTTTGTGGTGGGGTTCTGCTGTTTCCATTTGCCAATCATACTATGAGTGTTTTTTATATATGTAGTTGTTGCTACCTATCAGAAATATATTTTTAGTAGTCTTACTAAACAAAATAAGACTCAAGACAAAATTGTTTTTGTTGACGGTGGGTGTAGATTGGAAAGGGTTAGAAGCTCTATCATATTTTAAATGCTTATCTATGTTTCTGTTGGGGAAAAATTACACTACTTTCTTGTCCTGGTAAGGGCTGTTGGTGTTGAATTCTGAAGCAGCCATTATTGATCATAAAAGCACCGATAGTGGTAATCAGCATTTTGGACATTTTGCACTGGTGTTCAAGTATCAACAGTCAACTTTTCTCAAATGTCCTGTGTTCTGCCAAACTGTGCAGGTAGGATTAGTGTTGCCTCGCTGCAATGTGGGGCAAGGCTAACTATGCAGTGTGTAACCTTCATCGGTGCCATTCTTTAACAATATTTAAAGCGAAGTTCCACCCAAAAATTAAACTTCCACTTTTTGGATTCCTCCCTTTAATACGGGTATTTTGCTCCCACTCACGGGCATAGATACCCGAGCCACCCCCGGGTATCTACGCCACTTCCGGCACCCTCTCCGTCCCCCCTGCTGTCTTCTGGGAGACACACAGGTCCCAGAAGACAGCAGGGACCAGTGGGAATGCGCAGCGCGAGTCGTGTATGCGCAGTAGGGAACCAGGAAGTGAATCTGCAAGGCTTCACTTCCTGATTCCCTTACCGAAGATGGCAGCGGCAGCCCCCCCCGAGAGCCAGGGGACAGATCGGCTTCGGGTGCCGACATCACGGGCGCCCTGGACAGGTAAGTGTCCTTATTTACTGGACACTGCTGACTTTAAAAAAAAAAAAAATCGGCGAAGCTCCAGTTTAAGTTCAGTTGCTAGGCAGTTGGGAAGCAGTAAAAACATGACCCAACCACCTACTTTCAATGCCTGTGTGAAAGAGCTCTAAGGCTGCATTCACATCTGAGCCTTTTGTAGCCTGAAGCTACAAAACGCTAGAGGGGAAAAAATACATTATTCTCTATGGAGATGGTTCACATCTCCACTCAAACGCCTGAAGCCCTACGCCTGAAGCTCAAACAAGTTCCGGACCCTTTTTTGTCACTCGAATCGGGCAGATTTGGGCGTTTTTCTTCTTTTTACATTGGTGACCTTTTGCTCTGTACAAAATCGTGGCAAAATGCTGTAAAAAACTATGCGAATCGCGGTAAAAAAACGCTGCAAAAAATGACGCAGTTCGCACGATTTTCTGCCTGAAAACGCTACGCTCAGGTGTGCATGCAGCCTAAAAGTTATTACAAATCGGAAAGCAAGGGGTCGTTCTCCAGCATGGAAGCTGAATTGGATAAAGCATATTTCCCCACTCTATGCAGACAAAAATTGTCTGGATATCCTCTTCATTATTCCTATGTGAGATTCATGCTTACTTTTCAAACTATTTAAAAAACTTTTTCCTGTTTTTGCCCTTCCTCACAATTGATCTGAAATCCATTTCAGCTTATTGCTATCTGACTTTTTTTCTGAGAGCGTAATTAAAGCTCAGGTTAAAATTTGAAAAAAAGCCGCTTTCTTCAATGCATAATAACCTCAAAACATGACTTTCCTTCATTAGAGGTTAGCTATTCCAAGGCACCCCATAAAACGAAAACTTGTGTCATTTTAAAGCATACTAATTCTTCTCCATCAAAGGCATTATGGAAAAAAAGTGCTGAAAGTTCCCTTTGTGTGACGCTGAAATGAAAGCGGTACTTTCAGAAGATCTGGAAAGGTTTACTTGACTTTGGCACACACAGGACAAAGCCATGCTGCAAATACCAAAACTAAGGAACTTCATTGTGTTGTGAAAAGGTGAAGCAAGCATGCCTCACATTCACTTGTCACCTAACAATTGCAGGTTGTATAACATCTGTATTGTGTTGGCTACATTATTCAAAATAATAAGATTTGTACAGGACATGAATTGATTTGTAAGTCGCTATAGGCCTTTCCTGGCTTTGTCTTTATGGACCTAGTGTGCTGTAGAATTTGTTCAAGCTTACTGAATTCACTCTTAAATGAACAGATCTGTTGAATATTACCAATCAGGTATAACAAGTATTCTGTGCTACTTATTCTGTGTTTGAGTCTTGGTTGACACTTTAAGTAGTACCATATATCTAGCTACAAGCTTTAAATGCAAAAGATTATTCATATAAATTATTTGCAAAAAAATAAAAAATCCATGTACATTATTTGCAACATAAAAAAAGAGTGAATCCAAAAACAGAGTTTACCATTTTCTTTTAGGATAGTC
The DNA here is from genome assembly GCA_028564925.1 of Lithobates sylvaticus. Classification (NCBI taxonomy): domain Eukaryota; kingdom Metazoa; phylum Chordata; class Amphibia; order Anura; family Ranidae; genus Lithobates; species Lithobates sylvaticus. Next base: position 521,122,722 of record CM053029.1, read on the forward strand.
TAATTTATGAGACGTAACATTTTGGTAATTATATTTACCCTTTTTTTTAAATTTGTTTTAAACTGCATTCTTGTTTGATTCTATAGTTACAGTACATAGTAACATAGTTAGTCTGATTGAAAGTTGAAACAATTTCAAACAAGTTCAAACAATTGTAGCACAACCCCCCGAAGAAGCTGCTGGTTTTATTTGGGCTCACCGTTACCTCACCTGCTTGCTTCTTCATCTCAGGGGTCCCGTTGGAAAATGGCCCAAAGAATGTTAAATCCGACACGTTGTCCTTTTTCACTTATTTATTTGGGATAAGCACACAGTTTTTCAATAGAGGGTCAAAGGGTTAAGGGGAGTTTAGGCACCTGGTAATTGCGGGTTAGAGGTATTGGTCAGATCCAGAGGACAAACCGCTCCACAGACTGGATCCAGCAACCACCGGATAGGGCCCTCTCACTTAACCTAGCAGCCGGTGAGATGCTCAACAAAGTCTCTGCCCAGACTTGTCAATTAAACTAAAGCATTCTTAAGAGATCTTGAGAGATTTAAAGAACTGCCATACAGTACCAATTTCTTTCAGCCGACCCGGCGATACTTTATAGGTGTTGATCCGGGTTGCGTCCTCTAACTGATTTTCCAGGCTCCTCCAGAGATACCAGCCCTGCACTCGGTCCTCTCCTAGAAAAGTCCTTCCCTGGATCCTCCATTTTCTTGGCCTCTCTCCGCAGGCGAGACAGCACAGGACCACCCATGATCAGTAGGCCCCAAGACTTTTTCGGGCCCACCCTCTCAGTTGCAAAGCCGGCCCGAGGCGCAGGATCATGCGATACACACCACAGGCCAGGAGGGCCATGAGGTAGGGATAGCGGACCCCGGAAAGAAAAAGAAGCCCCCCAAAAATGGCGTTGGTACCTTAAATACCCTCTCCCAGATTTCACAGCAGGGAAAACACTCCCACTGGGCTATTTCCGAGCAAGAGGTGGTATTCAATACATCCAGCTTGCTGCATTTCCACACTTACCGGCAGTGACAACGACATCTACGGTCAAGTGGAAACCAGTGCAACCCAGCTGGACTGTCAAAGAAACCAGAACTTTTTAGAATAATTAGCCTGAGCCCAACTGCAGCTTCAGACAACTAAATTTGAAAAACAATAGCGTCTGCTCATTAGGAGCAGGGCACTACACAATAAAAAGGGTGAAATTTATTTTTATTTTTTACAACCCTATATACACAATCCAATACCCACAGTTGATCCAGAGGAAGGCAAACAACCCAGCAAAACATGATCCAGTTTGCTCCAGCAGAGGCAAAAATGCCTTCCTTATCCACCAAGAGGCAATTGGATGTTCCCTGGATCAACTTTACCTGTAAATGTTAATATTCAGTTAATTATGTACATTTAGGACAGAATACAGGTCTTTTTTAAAAACAATCTACTAAGCTGGACAGAACCAGCTCTTGAGGGAGTCCATTTCACACTTTCACAACTCTTATTGTGAAGAAGCCTTTCCGTATTTGGAGATTAAATCTCCTTTCCTCCAGACGTAAAGATTGCTCCTTGTCCTCTGTAATGCCCTTGTGGTTGTGGTTGTAAAGCCACTATGATAAGATCATACAATCCCCTCTGTTAAAAAAGGACATGTGCCCCAATGCATGTGTTTTATAAAAAATATGCTGACTTTTACTTTATTTCAGAGCGCTTCCTGTCGCTCACGTGACTTCTCGCCGCTCTCCTCTCCTGGGCTGACAAATACAGTGTGAGGAACCAAGAACTCCTGCTGATGTCAGCTGGGAGGAGAGGAGGAGGGGAGGAGAGGAGGAGAGCAGCGAGCAGTAACGTGAGCACCAGGAGACGCGTTTTGAAATAAGGTAGAAGTCGGCATATTTTTTATAAAACGCATGCAATGGGGCACATGTTCTTATTTAAGAGAGGGGATTGTATGATCAGAACATTGTTTTTTTAGGAGCAGGAAGGGAAGGGGCAGGGAGCAGAGGGGAGAAGTACAGAGGAGAGCTGCGGCTGATGGAGGCATGTAAACTGACCACGGTGTCAGGGTGCAGCAGCCATGATAAACCACGGTCCGTTTACAGGGGAGAGGGCAGAACCAGGCAGGATCGGCCAGGTATTTTATGATACAGGGGGGCAAATTACACAGCACAAGCACTATGGCCTTTTTAATGCTTTAGGGGAACAGGATACATTTTTTTTTTTTTTTTTTTTTTTTAGGGTAACAAACACCTTTTAATGTGAATAACTCAACACCAAGTTCACTATTGATGTCCTTGATGACGCCTTGTGGGAGGGCGAAATGCGTCAACATAATTTCCGGTCCCGAGGCCGAATGATGTCACTTCTGGTTGTGGTGAAACGCACTCTGGTTACAGCGTTCTCAGATCAGATCACTTGCTTTCTACGTGTCTGATTTTGTGTCCTGTAAGTACAATTTTTATGCACAATAAATCATCCAGTTCTACAATACTTCACGTCCTGGTGAATCACGTTGGGGGGAGATCCCTATCGGACTATGTCATCTATTGCCCGCCACCAGATTAAAGCCTGTTTTACCCCCAGACTGAAAATCTGGGAGTCCATGATTTCTGCAGAGTAGGGATACAAGAGGTGTGTGTCACATCACAGAGTAAAGTTTTGAGCACTTTAGCACTTTTATGAAGATTGGAGCACAAGAGCTCTTTATTTGGGAATCTATTGGCATTATTATACACTTTCGGATCAATTTATAATTTGTTAATTTTTGTAAGCGCTCTGATTATTTCTTACAAGTTCACTATATCATGTGATTTAAAAAAGTTTCTAGCAGCTCTGTCAGATCTTCAGATTTTGGTAGTATTTAATATATATTTTTCAAAGAACCACCTAAGAAGAAAACATTTTGGTTTTAAAAATAGTTCTAATGCCGCGTACACACCATCAGACATTCCGAAAACAAAATCCCATGTTTTTTTTCCGAAGGATGTTGGCTCAAACTTGTCTTGCATACACACGGTCACACAAAGTTGGTCGGAAATTCCGAACGTCAAGAACGCAGTGACGTACAACACGTATGACGAGCCGAGAAAAATTAAGTTCAATAGCCAGTGGTGCTCTTCTGCTTGATTCTGAGCATGGGTGGCACTTTGTGCGTCGGAATTGTCTACACACAATCGGAATTTAGGAGAACGGATTTTGATGTCAGAAAATTTGAAAATCAGATCTCAAATCTAGTGCGATGGAAATTCCGATGGAAACTGTCCGATGGAGCCTACCCACGGTCGGAATTTCCGACAACAATTTCCGATCGCACATTTGCCGTCAAAGTCTGACCGTGTGTAAGCGGCAATACTTGATATACAGTAGTAATGAATAGTATAGGTAATAATAATGGATGTGTGTCAAACTATTGACCAGCCCTTCTCTTAGTTTGTGATGTTCCTGTTTTATAGGAAATATTTTTTTGTGTTTTTTGTTTTTTTCCTGGTCAAGATTTTTGCTTAATATACACAGAGCCAACCATATGCTGACCAGCAGTTTTTTAGAGCTATATTATACAATTTTCTTATTCAATGTCATTTAGATTTACCTTCAATGATGTAGTGCAAGGGCCTGCCTGATTGCATACAAATTGAAAGTGTTTAGGTTTGACTTCATATTATATGGTTTTGGTAAATCTAAAGGAACACTGTACAAGAAAATTGTATAATGTATGGCCAGTCTTAGTCACCTCTGCTAGAAATAAATAAGTGATGTGTTCTAAGGCTTGCGTCAGCATTAGCATAACTATCATTCTAAGTGATTGCCCGCCCCCCCCCCCCCCCCCCCCCCAACCCCAATCATTTATCCTGATAGTGTTCCAGTTGTAAATCTCAAATTTTTTTGCAAGGTATAACAGATCAGTAGAACAAGGGCAGTGTGTAGTGGGCAGTGCTCCAAACAGGTGCTTGTTCAAGTCGATATGTTACCAAAAAAACGCACAAAACTTCAGGCTCTATTGCTTCCAGTATACAAAAAAAGAATTGTTAATTTGCCATGGAATACTAAAACATAGTTTGTCGTTGCCAATTTCTTTTTTTTTTTAAAAATTGTTCTTGTTTGTCATGCTGAACCTGTAGCTTCAGTACTTTTTAAAGGATATGTTCACTTTTTAGAAAAAAAAATAAATGCAAATTTTTTGGGTGGTAAAAAAATGGGCATCACATTTTGTTTGGAGCCTGTAAAGCATTGCACTAGTGATCAGCAGATCGCTGGCGCCATGCAGGTCTCCTCCAGATCTGTCAGAGTATCGGTGTGCATGTACATCCCGTACGGGCAGGCAGATGCAATCTGACAGGAAGAATCAATATCATATAACATGTTCCCAAATGTGAACTTATCCTTTAACTGCTTCCGGACCGCCCACCACACACTTACTGTGGCAGGGCGGCCCGGCTGCGCAAAACAACGTACATGTACGTTGTCTCTTCTTCCGGGTCTGGGACGCGTGATGTCTACCGGGACCCGCCAATCATTGACAGGAGAGGCAGCCTATGTAAACAAGGACGACTGCCGTTCTGTTAGAGAGGAAATGGGGATCTTGTGTTTCTGCTAAGCAGAAACACTGATCTCTGTTTTCCTCTAGTTATCCCCCACACAGTTAGAAATCACTCCCTGAGAGCACACTTAGCCCTTTGATCACCCCTGATGTTAACCCCCCTTCCCTGCCAGTGTCATTAGTACAGTGACAGTGCATTTATTTTCTTAGCACTGATCACTGTATTGGTGTCACTGGTCCCCAAAAAAGTGTCACTTGGTGTCAGATTTGTCCGACGAAATGTTGCAGTCCCACTAAAAATCACTGATCGCCAACATTACTAGTAAAAATAAAAATGCCATACAAAACGCCATAAAAATATCCCATAGTTTGTAGACGCAATAACTTTTGCGCAAACCAATCAATATCCGCTTATTGGGATTTTTTTTACTGAAAATATGTAGCAGAATATATATTGGCCTAAATTGATGAAGAAATTTATATATTTTTAATTTGTTTTATTGGATGTGAAAGTAAAAAATATTGTTTTTTATTCATAATTGTCGTCTTTTTTTTTGTAGAACAAAAAAAAACAAAAAAAAAAAGCAGAGGTGATTAAATAACACCAAAAGAAAGCTCTATTTGTGGGGAAAAAAGGACATCAATTTTGTTTGGGTACAGCATTGCACAACCGTGCAATTGTTAGTTAAAGCGACGCAGAGCCGTATCAAAAAAAATGTCTCGGTCATGAAGTGGGTGAATCCTTCTGGGGCTGAAGTGGTTAAGTTATTGATATAGGACAAGTATGCAAATCAAGGTTTCTGACTTCACTTCAGCAATTTTCTAGATGAGTGACTGAGTATTGGAGTGAACCAGGCATGGCCTTAAAGATACCTAAACTCACAACAATGCTGAACAGCAGGCACACACATACCTGTTGGCCATGTCATAAATGTAGAGCTGTCCTGTGCACACCTCCTGTATAATTGGCCCTCCCAATTTTTATATTGAACTACAAAACAATTAGTTGTGGAAATGAGGACGGTGGGAGGGATTCAGTAGTTTAGTAAAAGACAATTGGGCAGTGCTGTCACCAGTTCACAAAAAGGCTGTATTTTGTCAGCCCAAAATAAGTAATAGGAGCTGGGTGTATTTATGGAACATCAATGGGTATATTTCATTAAATAAGGTGGAAATGTTGTTGTGTACTGTGACATTGGGGGATGTCTAGCTCAGTGGTAGATGCGTTTTCAGTGAGTTCACAGCTAACAGGAACTTTAGTTTAAGTGCGTGGTAGCCCACTTTTATTGAAAGTAAACAAAAAGGAAAAGTTCATACATTAATTTGGTTGAAAAATGCCAATCCACCTGGCTCTTAAGGCTCGCTCAGCCTTGGGCACAGTACCTTGCTGCTCAGTGCTTCCACTTCAGGCTCTCATCTGTCTCCTTCAGACTATTCCTTTGCCAACACCGTCCATATAGATAGCAGCCCCTCACTGCTCTGATCCTCAGACTTGGGTCTCTGGCTTTCTCTGGCTTTCTCTGGCTTTCTCTGGCTTTCTCTGGCTTTTACTGGCTTTTACTGGCTTTTACTGGCTTTCACTGGCTTTTACTGGCTTTTACTGGCTTTCACTGGCTTTCACTGTGCACACCTGCACTCTCTGGTCTCCTCGGGAGGGTGGAGCCCAGAAACCTGGTCCTGACTCTACTATCAGGCCCACACACACCTGAACAATCAGTGAACCAGTGAGTCTCAAAACCCGGACCCAGGACTGGGTATTTCATCCCACCCGGATCTCTAAGAAATCCCCGGGCTCCAGGTCCCAAAGTGGTCTTTAGTAAATAATGAGGAAACTGAAAAGCCAGTTTCCTATCAAAAAAGCAAATACACTGGAGCCCCTCAACCTGCCTGGTTGAAAATCCTGTATTCATACACTGGTGGGGTACCACAGTACGTATGTTTGGACTGCCTTACAGTTAATATGCTAGTTTATGGTTTTTCTTTTTGTAAGGTCCCAAAACTTCCTTGATTTGTTAGGCCTTATCTAGTTTCAGATCAGGACAGTTCCAAAGCTTAGTAGATTCTCTGACCTCTAATGTGTCTCAAGGAGTTTTGCTCACGCCCAGCAACCATAAGTTGTGCTATACAGTGGCGTGAATGTCTGAAAAGATAAATGACTCTTACAGAGCAAGGGGAGCCAAGACAAAGATATTTAAATGCTTTCTGCTTCCAATTTCCACTATCTGAAATATCCATTAACTGAATGTTAACAGGAACAGTTGTGAAGACAACATCTAGAAAATAAGAATAACGTTTTGCTATAACTGCCTGTACAGTGATTAGAATTGTAAAATCCTCACATTACTACAAATAACCTGCAAGACTATTATGCCAATATTGGAGCAGTGGTGCATCAGCCCACTCCAGAATCTTCGCTTAACAGATATGATTTGAATGGGAAAGTCATCAGATGAGAACTTACAATCCAATAAAAGTCAACACCTGAGTTATGCAGAACAATTCTTAGATAGGTAAGTATTATTTTGGCAATCCAGTTACATTGAGGGGTTTTTACAGGTACCCCATTTTAAAAAGTATCAGAAATAACTTTTATGCCGCGCACACACGACCGGACTTTCCGACAGAAAATGTCAGACGGAACCATTCTGTCGGACATTCTGATCATCTGTGGGCTTCATCGGACCTTTTTTTCCCGAAAAATTCTGATGGACCTAGAAATAGAACACGTTTCAAATCTTTCAGACGGACTCAGTTCCTATCCGGAAAACTGCTTGACTGTATGCTAGTCCAACAGACAAAGGACAACGCAAGGGCAGCTATTGGCTACTGGCTATTGAACTTCCCTTTTCTAGTCCCGTCGTATGTCATCACGTTCTAAACAAACGGACTTTGGTGTGATCGTGTGTAGGCAAGTCCGTTTCAGCGGAAGTCCGTCGGAAAGACGGAGAGACCGGTCGTGTGTACGAGGCATTACACCTCATCTATAGAACATCTGGTTGCCTATTAGCACCACCACATCCAGCTTTATTGGCCAAGGAGAATGGATCTACTATTGTATATGGAAACACTGATGAAGAGCATGTCTGATAAAACATGGAGATCCTGGACAACCTTTATCCCCACTAAGGCCTCCCTTAGTAATCACATTGCAAAACAACCTACCTACTATGTATACATACATTTTTTCCCATTTTTTTTTATAAGTGATCACCTTTCCTCTGTTCCCTCTGTTCTCAGGTGCATAAGAGTTGGGGGGAGGAGAAGCAGCAGCACACTGAGCTTCCCAGTGAAAATCTGTGCAAAAGGGGGGGGGGGCATGTCAGGACAAGTCTGATCATTGGAGGAGAGCAGGCTTAGTTCCCAGCATACCAAGCGAACTAAACACATTGTGCTCCCTTGCTTAGTGTGATCAGTTTTTAATAGGAAAGCAGAAGGACTGTCAGGATCACCAGGGATTTCACACAAAGGAAGTAATACAAGAGAACAGGATACTTTCTCATACAAGTACATGGTACAGCAGACACATTTCAGGAATATGAAATGTTAGGGTAACAAATGCTTTAAGGCTTTTCCAGATTACAGGGTAACCAAACTTCCACCATAAAGTGATTACCCAATCCATCCTAAAAATATTCTACCCACAGTTCCATCTCTTCAAAAATTGTATTATTCTAATTGCATCCGTATAAAGTTGGGAGAAACATGTTTGTGAACAGGGGTGCACATGCTTGTGTGTATAATGAATACACAAATATATACATGGTATGACAATTTAAAGTGGTTCTAAAGGCTGAAGGTTTTTTACCTTTTATGCATTCTGTGTGTGGGAATATATCTGGCAGCAGCACAGTTACCTAGAAAAGTGTGTCAATTCACAAGGGGGCTACTTTGAAAGCCGTCAGTGTATAGGTAAGCAAACATTTTTTCTTAGTCCTTTACGAGAATTACATTGTTACACCTTGTACAAGTGTACAGTATCTCACAAAAGTGAGTACACCCCTCACATTTTTGTAAATATTCTTAATATATCTTTTCATGTGACAACACTGAAGAAATTACACTTTGCTACAATGTAAAGTACTGATTGTACAGCTTGTATAACAGTGTAAATTTGCTCAACACACAACCATTAATGTCTAAACTGTTGGCAACAAAGTGAGTACCTAAGTGAAAATGTCTAAACTGGGCCCAATAAACCATTTCTCCTCCCTGGTGTCATGTGACTCGTTAGTGTTAAAAGGTCTCATGTGTGAATAGGGAGCAGGTGTGTTAAATTTGGTGTCATCGCTCTCACTCTCTAATACTGGTCGCTGGAAGTTCAACATGGCACCTCATGGCAAAGAACTCTCTGAGGATCTGAAAAAAAATATTGTTACTCTACATAAAGATGGCCTAGGCTATAAGAAGATTTCCAAGACCCTGAAACTGAGCTGCAGCACGGTGGCCAAGACCATACAGCGGTTTAACAGGACAGGTTCTGCTCAGAACAGGCCTTGCAATGGTCGTGCACGTGCTCAGCGTCATATCCAGAGGTTGTCTTTGGGAAATAGCCGTATGAGTGCTGCCAACACTTCTGCAGAGGTTGAAAGGGTGGGGGTCAGCCTGTCAGTGCTCAGATCATAAGCCGCACAGCACACTGCATCAAATTGGTCTGCTTGGCTGTTGTCCCAGAAGGAAGCCTCTTCTAAAGATGATGCACAAGAAAGCCCGCAAACAGTTTGCTGAAGACAAGCAGACTAAGGACATGGATTACTGGAACCATGTCCTGTGGTCTGATGAGACCAAGATAAACATATTTGGTTCAGATGGTGTCAAGCATGTGTGGCGGCAACCAGGTGAGGAGTACAAAGGCAAGTGTGTCTTACCTACAGTCAAGCATGGTGGTGGGGATGTCATGGTCTGGGGCTGCATAAGTGCTGCCGGCACTGGGGAGCTACAGTTCATTGAGGGAACCATGAATGCCAACATGTACTGTGACATACTGAAGCAGAGCATGATCCCCTCCCTTCGGGGACTGGGCCGCAGGGCAGTATTCCAACATGATAACGACCCCAAACACACCTCCAAGACGACCACTGCCTTGCTAAAGAAACTAAGGGTAAAGGTGATGGACTGGCCAAGCATGTCTCCAGACCTAAACCCTATTGAGCATCTGTGGGGCATCCTCAAATGGAAGGTGGGGGAGTGCAAGGTCTCTAACATCCACCAGCTCCGTGATGTCGTCATGGAGGAGTGGAAGAGGACTCCAGTGGTAACCTGTGAAGCTCTGGTGAACTCCATGCCCAAGAGGTTTAAGGCAGTGCTGGAAAATAATGGTGGCCACACAAAATATTGACACTTTGGGCCCAATTTGGACATTTTCACTTAGGGATATACTCATATTTGTTGCCAGCAGTTTAGACATTAATGGCTGTGCGTTGAGTTATTTTGAGGGGACAGCAAATTTACTCTGTTATACAAGCCGTACACTCACTACTTTACATTGTAGCAAAGGGTCATTTCTTCAGTGTTGTCACATGAAAAGATATAATAAAATATTTACAAAAATGTGAGGGGTGTACTCACTTTTGTGAGATACTGTGTATATATATTTATATAGTGGCTTCTTTGCTGCCCTTCTTGACACCAGGCCATCCTCCAAAAGTCTTCTGCTCACTTTGTGAGCAGATGCGCTGACACTTGCCTGCTGCCATTCCTGAGCAAGCTCTGCACTGGTGGGCCACAATCTCACAGCTAATTCAACTGTAGGAGACGGTTCTGGCGTTTGCTGAACTTTCTTTGGCACCCTGAAGCCTTCTTCACAAATGCTGTGAAAATGTTTTTTATAGGATTAAGTTAATTTTCATGGCAAAGAGGGACTTTGCAATTGCAATTCATCTGATCAATCACTCTTCATTCTGGAATATATGAAAATTGCCATGATAAAAACGGAATCAGCAGACTTTGTGAAAATTAACATTTGTGTCCTTCTCAAAACTTTTGGCCATATATGTGTTTATAGAGAGAGAGAAAAAGAGAGAGACTACATTTGACTTTAGTTTTCCAAAGTCAGAGGTTAGGTGAATAGTGGTATGTCGGTACAGTTAGAGGTTTCTTTTCCTTCCAAGCCATTAAGAATTTCATCATGGGTCACCTCAGAAGATTACGCACAATACAGGCAACACACATTGGCTGACTTCGGAAGTGTGGGAACTGGGATGAATTCAGCATTGAGAAGAAGTAAATAGGAAAAAAAAAGACTTAAAAGTGACATGGCACATTGCCCAAACAGATCCACCCTAGTGAAATATGTTTTCATCACAATCCAACGATTCCATCACATGGCTTGAAACTCCCGTTCCTCTTTGGAACCTCTTCTGCTTTACTATGAGCTCTGAAGAAAATAACTGCCGGGCACTGAGAACAGCTCCATTAGTTACTGGATATTTACACGATTATTATTCGGTCATGTCTGTTTCAGATCTAAAAAAAGCTACAATCTGAGAAAACTGGCAGGATCTTGCATTCATCTGTAGAATTTCTGTGTCCTTGGAGCCGACAGTTTAACATACTGTTTCTATTACTGTTCTTGTTTTGGATTTCTGTCTCACACTTGTTGCATTCCCCAATGAAGGCTGAGGGATGGAATTTGATTTATTTGTATAATATCCCATAAACCAGTGTTTAATTGAATTAAAGGGAAAAGTGCATGTGTTACTCCTGTTCTGCAGAGGAATAATGTTTAAGCGTGTGTGTAATTTATTTTTAACTCATGCAGCACCACATCTATTAGTACTGCTCATAAAGCATCACTCCAGGCAGAGGGGAAGTTATGCGCTATCCCACTCTATCCATATCCAAAAATACAAATTTTGTCTGGAGCTGGCATTAAATAAATGTTTAAAGCAATGCAAGCCAAAACAAATATTCATTTGGGTAGAATTGTGTTAGAGCCTCTGTCAGTTTTGTATTTCAGTGTCTTCATTGGATGTATTTCCCTTTGCTTTCTGTCAGGGTACAAACAAAACACATGAGTGAGGAAGAGTTGGAGCTTCTGACATTTTTTTTTCTTTTTTTGGTTCTCAGTACCTTCCTTTTTCAGCAATTACTGCACTCTTATTTTGTATACTTACAAACTGTACTGTATTGTTACAGGGACTGGAAGTGAGAGAAAATCTTTCAAGTGTAGTCACAGACCAAAATAAAATCCAGACAGAAGTCCAACTCCAGTTTTTAAAAAAAAAAAAAAAATTAGCCCAACATTTGTTAAAGCTTGTGTTCTGGCCGAAATTATATTTTTAAATAAAAATACCCCTATAATACACAAGCTTAATGTATTCTAGTAAAGTTAGTCTATAAACTAAGGTCTGTTTTGTTAGTTTATAGCAGTAGTTTGTTATTTTATAAACTTACAGCAGGCCGTGGCCATCTTAAGTGTGGACATCTGAAGCCAGACTGTATTTCTTCCTGGATCTCATCCTTGCAGATCTCGCACATGCTCAGTGCAGCACAAGCAGTGTAAAGCCCCATACACACGGTCGGACAATCCGCGGACCAGGTCCGTCGGACCATGTCCGTCATACTTTGTCTGATGTTGGTTTTGCGTACACACGGTCGGACAAAGTTGTCGGAAAATCCGATCATTTTGAACGTGGTGACGTTTGTTGCCTACGACGGGACTACGTAGAGGCTAGTAGCCAATAGCGTTGGTCTTGTAATGTGATCTGAGCATGCGTAGCACTTTGTCCGGTCGGACAACCGTACACACGATCGGGTTTGGTGTGATCGGACCGGGTTGACGGCAAATCTTTCCAGCAGGAGATAAGACTTTGTCCGTCGGACAAACCGAAGAACACTGTCCGATGGTGCATACACACGGTCTGATTTTTAAACAACCTTGTCCGATCGGACAGAATCCATGAAAAAGTCCGACCGTGTGTATGGGGCTTAATAGGTTTCATGTCAGGTTTTTATAGCAACGGCAGTGTCAGAGGAAGTTTCCGCCCCTTCCCAGGAGACATTGCAAACAGGACATGATGCAATGGGCCATGGGCAGGGAGGAGGAAGTTAAAAATGAATACAGCAGATATACAGTAGGTGCTGAGAAAAAAAATTTAAAAAAATATCCAATTCTTTTACAGTGCACAGTTTAGTGAGGAATGCTGAAGAGTTGTAAAAGTGGGTGGAACTCCACTTTAAACAAAAAAATGCTACTTAATCTGCAATACTTCCCTTCCCTCTGGTGCTGCCGTTAAGACACTCTGCTCCATCCTGCTGTTTCTGCCACTATGAATCAATGATGTGATGGATACACTCCCTTGGGGTGTGCCATCATGCTGGCCTTGACTAGTACTGCTTCACATTATGGTGCTCACTGGTATATGTGTGCTGCTCTGTGCAGGAGAAAGGACTGCCCGCTGCTGGTGGGTAAAAGTAAGGCTTAATGTACACAGGACATTTTTACAACCTCTCCTGAACGATTTAACTTGACAGATAGTAACCCACGTTTAAAACATCCATTTTGCCGCATTTACATGGTGCGTTTAGCTGCGTTTTGACGCGTTTCCATTTAGAGGCATTTGAAAATATATAATATATATATATATATATATATATATATATATATATATATATATATATATATATATATATAATATTTTTTCAAAATGGGCAAAAATGAAAAACGCATTTAACCGAGACACGGCTAAATGCGAGTTACCACGTTTAGATGCGTTTGGCGCTTTAAATACCTCTAAACTCAGCGTCTGAACTAATTTTTTTGCTTCCCATGGTCTGGCAATTACTTGACTGAGTTCCCTAATAGGGATGGGCCCGGTGTTCGATTCAAACCCATGTTCGAATCGAACATCGGGCGTTCGCCCGTTCGGCGAGCCCAGAACTATTTGGGCCGCTCGCATCAAATTCGTGTGATGCGAGCGGCCCTGCAATGCATTGCGCCAGTCGCAGTGCAATGCTGGCTGATGATTGGCCAAGCATGCACTGTGACCCCGCATGCTTGGCCAATCACAGCACAGTGAGGAGAGCCTGGGGTCCCCCTTAATATCCATCCCAGAAGGGCCTGGTTATTGAATTTGGGGGGACCCCCACGCTTTTTTTTTTTAAATTTTTTTTATTTTTTATCAATGACTTTTTTTTTATTAATGACTTTCAATGAATGACTGTTCTCTGTTACGGGAGCCGTCAATTCACATTAGCCGCGAGTGATTTTAAATCGCTTTCTTTCCTGCAAAAATGACACTTTTTGCAGGGACAGTTCTAAGTTCAGGAAACATGCGCCCCTTTACATACATACTATAGACACCCCCCAGGTATGAAATTTAAAGGAATATTACACTTTTATTGTTTCAATAAATTCATTATTAAAATCACTGCTCCTGAAAAAACGGCAGTTTTTAAAAAAAAAATTTGCATTGATACATGTCCCCTGGGGCAGGACCCAGGTCCCCAAACACTTTTTATGACAATAACATGCATATTAGCCTTTAAAATTAGCACTTTTGATTTCGAACATTCGCATCCATTATAACTAATAGGGGTCTAAAGCTCGCACGGACTTTAGGTCCGTTCGCGGGTTCTGGTGGGAGCCGAACGGGGGGGGGGGGGGGGTGTTCGGCTCATCCCTATTCCCTAAGTACCCTCAGGCGCAAGCCATCCGGTCCCAGTGATTTATTAATGTTAGGTTTCCCTAGTCTAATTTAAATTCTGTCCTCTGTTAGCCATGATGGTGCTTCCTGTGATGTGTCACAAGGATAAACACTGCAGTTTTGGTTACTGAAGCCCCCCGATTCCCTCGTGAAGAATTTCAATACCTTCGCCATCTCCCCATCCTTTTAAACCAGATGTCCTTCCTCATGCTTTATGGGGCCAATATCATCTGTCCTCCCTTTTTTACTGTTTACATACTTAAAGAAAATTTCTTGGGATTCTTTTTGCTCTCCTCCGCTATGTGTCTTTCGTGTTCTATCTTAGCTGCCCTAATTGCACCCTTACATTTCTTGTTGCGTTCTTTATAAAGTCTGAATGCTGATGATGATCCTTCAACCTTGTATTTTTTGAAGGCCTTCTCTTTTTTGCTTTTATTTGCATTTTTAAATTGGAGTTAAGCCATCCAGGACTTTTGTTTGCTCTTTTAAATATATTACCCAATGGGATGCACTGGCTAATGCCCTTATTTATTATGCTCTTAAAGCTAACCCATCTCTCCCTTGTGTTCTTTGTTCCTAAGAGTTTATCCCAATTTATGCCTTCTAGCAAGGTTCGTAGTTTAGGGAAGTTGGCTCTTTTGAAATTCAGTGTCTTTGTATTTCCCTTATGTTTCCTATTTGTGTGATTTATACTGAAGCCAGTTGACCTGGGATCGCTGTTTCTTAAATTGACCTGTATTTCCACATCCATGATCAGGTCTGTATTGTTGGTAATCAGTAGATATAGTAACACTTTATTTCTAGTTGGTGCATCTACCATCTGACCCATGAAATTGTCCTGCAAGACATTTAGGAACTGACGAGTCTTAGACGAATGCATGGTTCCCTCCGCCCAGTCTATGTCTGGATAATTAAAATCCCCCATTATGATGACACTTCCCTTCCTTTCTGCTAATCCAAATTGTGATAGGGGTCCGTCTCCCCCTCCTCCCTCAGGTTAGGGGGCCTATAGCATACTCCCAGTATTATTTTTCCCTTAGCTCCATCCCTTTGGAGCTCTACCCATAAGGATTCCACCTCCTCCCTAGCTCGCTTAGTGATGTCATCTATCACATTCACTTATACATTATTCTTGATATATAGACAAACCCCTCCCCCCCTTTTTACCCTCTCTATCCCTGCGATAAAGGGAATACCCTTGAATGGTTGCCAGACAATCAGCCAGAACCAGGTTTCTGAAATTCTCACAAAATCCAAATCCTCGTCATACAACAGTGTCTCTAGTTCACCTATCTTGTCTGCCAGGCTCCTGGCATTGGTGAACATGCCACGTAGCTTAGACCGGTTGCATACTATCCTCTTATTGGGTGTTCCGAGATTGCAACTAGGACTTGTTACTATACTTACCTTGGTTTTATGTGCTTTAGTCAACCTATCACTAACGCCCCCAATACTACCCTCTGGAATATGTTCCATGCTGACAATCTCTAACTCTGGACCCTCCCCCGTCGCCTAGTTTAAAAACCCCACTAACTTTTTGGCCATCTTTACTACCAGTAGATCTGTATTAGGACTAATAATACCTCCCTATTTTTCCATAACAGGGGGAGGTGTTTTGTAGTCCATGTAGACAGTGGTGAACAATGCTAACCAATAACAACCCAGAGGCAGAGATCGCAGAAAGTTGACAACTCACAAAATTTCTGGCTGAAAAAGCACAGTGTATATGTGTGTGTGTGTGCATATGTGAAACATCATCACCTCTTGGTCTGTTGTTTTAGTCTTGGTGGTAGTCTTTCAATAAACCTGTTGGACGGATGTTGGTGTGCAGCTAATTTTTCTCACTTGGTCTTGATGTACAGCTAATTTTCTTTTGCACTTGTCAAACAGATATCATAAGATGCTTTTAAGTGTATATTTAACAGAACAAGAGTTAGTAAATAGGAGAAATGAATTGTTGCATACACTTTAAAGTTGAATTATGAATTATGCATCTCTTTTTATAGGGAGTTAATAAACTTTTCAGTTATTTTAAGGAATAATTAAAAAGATGATTGGGCAGTTTTGTAGATATACTTGGGTTTTATAATTTTCCCAAATACCTCAAAGGTATATTTTGTAATTAATTGAATATAATTGAATATGAGTAAGCGTGTATTTTTTCTTTTAAACTAACTAAAGTTAGGCGATCCACCATGTTAATAATTTTATAATTAATTCTTCACTATAACAGTGTTCTACTTATTTAAGTCTATTTTCATTGGCGTACCAAGGTTTGACCTTGGGTGTCCAGGTCTGACACTTGATTGAATGCTTGATTCTTTTCCCATCATTATCCCAACAGAATTATGTTCATTTCTGTAGTTATGTATTGTATATTGTATTTTTGTATACTAAGAGTTTTTCATTGATGAGAAGACATCCCGGATGTTCAGTATTTGCACTGAAGCTTAACGAAGTTTAGCTACACCACTGGTCATTGTTTTGTAACTGTACAGGTGTTCCTCTACAGCAGTGTAACAAATTTAGTCTTGCATCACATACCCACAAACAGTTTCCAGAACTTTTTGTGAACACAATCTGCTAAAAAGTCAAGGCTATGCAAGTTTCTGTTTATGAAAATTTGAATTCAGCAATTTAATTAAAATGTAAAATGATGAATAGAGAAGTGTCATATGTCCATTGGTAGGCAACCATTTCCGTCTGTGTGCCATATTTTCTTTCAATGTTCATGGTTATTTGCACTTATTCTGTATTTCTGGTTATATGTTTACAGGTCCCACAGAGGATAGAACAACAAAGTGGCACAACAGACAATATTAGTGCTGGGTCTGCTGGAGTTTGGGGCAGCTGGGGACCTTGGTCTGCTTGCTCGAGAAGCTGTAGCGGTGGTGTTATGGAACAAACTAGACCCTGCCTACCAGCCAACTACCATGAAAGAAGCTACCAAGGCCCAAATCACCAATATTCTGCTGCTGAGAGAACTTCCAGCCATCAAAACACTCTTGGCCATGAGACTGCATTGAATCCACACTCTGGTCATGTTGTATCTGCCATTCGGACATCGGTACCATTACACAGAAATGGAGATAATACTAGACTCAGTCCGCCAGCTGTCAATGATTTTAGTCATCTTGGAAGGGGAATAATGAGAGGGAATCGGCAACAACTGCCACAAGGGCATATCTCCAGACTTGATAGAAGGTATTTTGTTTTTGCTTTGTCTTGATATAGTTTCCTTTTCTTGTGATAAGGGACATATGTATAATTTCAACAAACCTGACACTAGAAAAATTAGATGGTTTACAGCCATGTTCTGTGTTGTCAAACTAAAATGGTGTGATTTTTACCATACAAAGTGGGACTTAGTTATAATTTTCTATGCTGGCTAGTAGTTGCTCAGTACAGGGGAAGGGCACATTTGTGCTGTGGTTTAATGCAACCTGTTTGAGAATTTGCTTTATTCAGAAACCTTAACAAATGAGACAGAAAAACAGACAATGCTATCAGGGATGGATTACAAACTTCTTGGCTGTATGACTTCTAGTAGGAGAAGTTCAAACGCCTAACAAAAAGTAGAGTATGTGCATGGTCATAGACTAGATATTCCTGGACTAGATACAAGTGCCTATGATCTTAATGCAGTTTCTTTTTTAATAAAAGAATTGACTGTTTTGCAGAAATATCCCTTACAATGTGAACATTCGTAATCTTTTTGATTTATATTCTAGTTATAAAGTAGTTCAATGGCAACTAATTATGTTGGTAAAATTACTGTGAGAACAATAAAAACGTGCTTAACTTTGGTAACACTTTTTTATAGATTGCTATAAAATATAAATTGTCACTTAGTGTATTTCACAGTAAAAGTGGATTTAAAGTCTAAAAGTTAAAGGAGATTTGTGGAAATCTATAAAAAAAAAATACATACATACTCCCCTCCATGCTGCAGCATCGGTCTGATGCTACAGCTGTCCACTGCCAGCTCAAAGCTCAAGGACTGATCGATCACATGGCCGCTAATTGCTCAGTTCTTGGTCCACTTTGAGCAGAAAGCAGTAACCGTCTCCGCTCTGCCAGGCCATGGAGGAGGTGGGAGCTGCTGGTTCAGGGAATTGTTGTCACTGAAACAGGAAGACACAGACGTGATAATAACCTGACAGGAGTTTGAACGCTTTCTCCATCATTATAGTTGGTCTTTGGCTCTTTAAGATCCCCAACGTTCACTTTTGATCTGCTGATCCTCCTGCCTGCTGTGTTTACACACATTTAGCTTAATTACAACACAGGAAAGGAAGCTTCCTCCATTGTAAATTGGTTAAATATTTGTAAACCCTACTAGTTTTTACATTTGTAATGACTGTAGTTGGTTCACATCGATCACAGGGTACAGAGCCACTCTGGTTGACTTCTGTACATTATGATTGTAATCTGAGCTGTCCAATGATGGCTCCAATTAAAGCCACTCAGACACACTGACCTCTGAAGTGTGTTTTCTGAAGTGGCAGTCCAGAAATACACATCCACCTCCCCACAGTGTTTTTACAAAACGGCAGTACAGAGGTTGTTACATTTGAACTCCAGGCTAATTAAAACAGGTGAAAATGAATGCTGCCCTGTATTCATTTATACATAATTTAAATGTATTTTTTTTTAATGCAGGCACTTATATTTCACCTGGTTTCACCCTTTGTTAATTCCTGTATATCAAAGCTCTAACAGAGAGAGGAAGAAGCAGAAAGGAACCAGTCAGACGTGTTGCAGTGCTCTTGTGCTAGAAAGAAATATGCTGATAGGAGAGGAGTAGAGTGATGAAGAGATGCACTCATCTGTCTGCTACTTCTCCTTTTACTGTCCAGTCATAGGCAGGGGGTGCATAAAGACCTGTAAGACCCCTTTCACACTGATGCGCTTTACAGGCTTTTTTGCGCTAAAAATAGCACATGTAAAGCACCTGTAAACTGCCTCTTCTGCAGCACCAGTGTGAAAGACCAAGTGCTTTCACACTGGGGTGGTGCGCTTGCAGGACAGGAAAAAAATTCCTGCAAGCAGCATCTTTGGGGCAGTGCGGGAGCGGTGTATACACTGCTCCTCCACCACCCCTGCCCATTGAAATGAATTGGCGCTGATTTTAAAGCGCCTTAAAAGCGTTTTGAAAGCAGCGCTAAGCGCACGCTTTTAACCCCTTTTTAACCACTTCTGGGGGTTAAAAGCGCACTGCTAGCTGCGCCAACACATAACAGCGGTAAAGCACAGCTAAAACTAGCAGTGCTTTACTGCTAAAGCCCGCACCAACCCAGTGTGAAAGGGTTCTAAGGGTTACATAGCTGCACCAGAGAAAAATACGATCTCCTGCCTTGCTAGATAGGACAGTTTGCCTGGAGATCAGTTTTATTAAAATATGTTCACATAAAGGCATTATTGGAAACTACCATTCCCACTTTAAATAACTGTTCCTTGATGCCTCATACAGAAAAAATGAAGGGTCCTGTTTTTAGGGAAGCTGTTTAAAGCTTCTTTAGTTTAAAGTGGAGTTCCAGTCATTTGTTTGTCTATTAAAAGTCCACAGCTACAAAAAGTTTAGCTTCTGACTTATAATAAACAGCCACTCACCTGTCCCATGGTCCAGCGGTGCACTCACCGCAGTCGTGTTCTCCCCGTGTTCTCTCTCGGCACTGCTGGCATCTCTCTGTGACTGGCCCTGAAGTCTTCTAGGACCTGTCATGTGTCCCAGAAGACTTCAGGAGGGAGAGCTTTCTGCTTTTGGTCACCTAGGTGACCGGAACGGAAGTGGGAGCAGGTACCTGTCAAATTCAGGTACCTGCTCCCCCCTCCCCAAAAGTTTAGTTTCACAAACAGGAGCCGGGGAATCGGCCTTAAAGTGTAAGTTCCACTTTTGGGTGGAACTGCGCCTTAAATGGGCTTGGTATGCTTACTAGGGGCTTATTAACTTGATAGGCTGGATAATATTTAATACTATGCGGTTCATAATTACACCCTAATTTACAGTAATGATAGGCTAGTTTTTATTTAAAGAAGGCCCTAGACATTCATGACACACTGACACACTAGATGACAGCGGGGCTCCAGTACGGTCATTCTTCCTAATGGCCCGTACACATGATCTGAAAATCGGACGGAAAATACCACTTTCGAAGTGATCGCACGATAATCGGATCGTTAGTACAGAACTTTCAAGAGCCGATTACGACAGTTCATCCGATATTATTAGATCAGACAAACACAAATAAATTGCTCGTATGATACCAGATCGTACGATATTCGTTTAATCAGTACAGTTGTTTAAAAATGCAATAGAAATACACTACAACACTTGATTTTTTTTATTCTGTCGTACGAGAATTTTTATCACTTTAGTAACCTCTCCATTTTCGATATGCGACTAGCATCCAAAAAAAAAAAAAACGGATAATCTGTCCGATTTTCGGATTGTGTGTACAGGGCTTAAGAGAGCAAAGTGACAGGTTTTCTTTTAGTTATACCCTGCAATAAAAACTCACTGCAGCAGCCCTGAATCCTAATATTCAAATACTAACCTGTGAACTAGTAAAATAAATCTATAGACAAAGAAGATGGTTACATGTTTTAACAAATTAGGTTGGATGATTGGACCTTCCTCATCTTGTCCTGCTTGGTAGTGTTTTTTGATTTTAATGTGTATAATTTTTAGATAGAATTCTGGAATACTTTCCTCTTTAAAGCGGAGCTCCACCCTAAAGTGGAACTTCCGCTCATCGGATTCCTCCCCCTTTCCGGTGTCACGATTGGCAGGTATCCTTTCCCACTCCCGGAAGTCCAGCCGCTGCACAGTAGGGTTCCAGGCGTGAAACCAAAAGACTACACTGCCGGATTACCTTAACCGCAATGGTGGCGGCAGCATCCGACAGCTAATGGAGACATCCGCTGCGGTGCCGACATCGAGGGACTGTAGGACAGGTAAGTGTCCATTTATTAAAAGCCAGCAGCTGCAGTATGTGTAGCTGCTGGCTTTAATTTTTTTTTTTTTCCACGAAACACCCCTTTAAATACATGGTTATCGGAAATATTAACATATACACAGAAAACCCCATTATTCTCGAGGCTTTGAATTTATTTTTACACTTTTTCAAAGCAGTAAGGAAAAAAAAAAAAATAGCGAGGAGGCAGGTTTATTTTGCACATGAGAGATACTATGGGGTTGATTTACTAAAACTGGAGAGTGCAAAATCTGGTGCCCCTGTGCACGGTAGCCAACCAGCTTCTACCTTTATCTGTATCTGTTGTATCTGTAAGATTAGATGTCCAGCGCATCCCAACAGCCACCCCACCATCAGAAGTTGAGTCCCCTACTCTCCCCCTACTCTCCCTTACATCACAGTGCACCCCCTTTCCTTATTCTGCTGCTGGTAAGAAGCTTGATGCGGTGCTTGAAAGCAGAAAGTAGGGGTCTGGAGGAGGACCAGAGGAGGGCTGGAGCTCTCCTGCAGGAGAGGTGTGAGGGCCACATGAAATGGCCTGAATTTGATTGTTACTTAACCCAGGGCCCTACATTCACAGTATCTGGTCTCCCACAGTACACAGAACATGAAAATGCAATTATTTTAGTAAATATAAACTACTAAATACTATTTCTTATCAGCAGTATATAGCAGTCTTGTGACTCCTATCAGTGTCTAGCCGAGCACTGGTTAAAGGAGGTTGT